>LFRF01000021.1:42530-124537 GCA_001189435.1 Tolypocladium ophioglossoides CBS 100239
TCCTCGCCTCCTCGCCTCCTCGCCTCCTCGCCCTCCTCGCCTCCTCGCCCTGCCCTCGCGCCTCCGTGCCTGTCGCTCGCTGCCGCACCCGCGCATCGCCCGCCCACCATGGCCGGCGGCGTCAAGAAGCCCGTCAACATCTTCCGCCTGCGGAACCTCGGCGAGCCCGACGGCGTCTTCAACTGGCGCCTGTGGTTCGCCGTCGTGTCCTTTGGCCTGCTCGGCGCTGCGCGCGGCATCGACGAGGGGCTCATCTCAGGCGCCTTCAACGCGCCCGACTTCAAGGCCGCCATCAAGTACGCGTCGTACTCGCCCGTGGCCCAGGCTAACATCAAGGCCAATGTGTCCGCCATGGTGCAGATCGGCTCTGTCGCCGGCGCCCTGATGTGAGTTGCTGCCGCCCTGCTGCGGTGCGCGGTGCTGCCGTTGCTGACGCCGACACCGACAGTGCCTTTGTCATCTGCGACCGCGTCGGCCGCATCATGGCCACGCGCTTCCTCTGCCTGCTCTGGGTGCTGGGCATCGCCATCTTCATGATCGGCGGCGCCTACGGCAACCTGGGCGCCATCTACGCCGGCCGCTTCATCGCCGGCCTCGGCGTCGGCCAGACCCCCGTCGTCGGGTAAGCCGCACGCCGCAACCCCCCCCGGGCCCTCCGGCCCTCCGGCCCTCCGCTAACCCGCCCCCCCCGACAGCCCCGTCTACATCGCCGAGGTGGCCCCCGCCTCCGTCCGCGGCCTCTGCACCTGCTTCTTCACCGGCGCCGTCTACATCGGCATCGTGCTCGCCTACTTCACCAACTACGGCTGCGCCGTCAACCTCGACCCCCGCAGCCACAACGTCTGGCTCGTCCCCACCAGCCTGCACGTCGTCATGGCCGGCATCATCTTCATCCTCACCTTCCTGCAGTTCGAGTCCCCGCGCTTCCTCGTCAAGCAGGGCAAGCCCGCCGAGGCCGCCCAGGTCATGGCCCACCTGCGCCACCTCCCCGTCGACAGCGAGTACGTCGTCGACGAGATCACCAGCATCCAGGCCGCCCTCGACCACGAGCTCGAGGCCACCCGCGGCGTCGGCTGGCTCGGCAAGGTCAAGGAGATGTTCCTCGACCGCAGCAACCTGTACCGCGTCTACCTGGCCACCATGGTCCAGCTCCTCTCGCAGTGGTCCGGCGCCGGCTCCATCACCCTCTACGCCCCGGACCTCTTCAAGATCCTCGGCATCACCGGCAGCCAGGAGAGCCTCCTCGTCACCGCCGTCTTCGGCATCATCAAGCTGTCCGCCGCCCTCATCTGCGCCCTCTTCCTCGTCGACGTCATCGGCCGCAAGCGCGCTCTGCTCGCCGGCATCACCCTGCAGGCCGTGTCGATGATCTACGTCGCCGCCTTCCTCACCGCCGTCCCCGAGCTGGGCGTCGTCGGCAAGTTCGTCCTCCCCGACAAGGACAAGGCCGCCAGCCGCGGCGCCATTGCCATGATCTACCTCTCCGTCTGCGGCTGGGCCCTGGGCTGGAACTCGATGCAGTACCTGCTCACCGCCGAGCTGTTCCCCCTCCGCATCCGTGCCCTGGCCACGTCGTGGGCCATGACGCTGCACTTTGCCAACCAGTACGGCAACTCGCGCGCCGTCCCCAACATGCTGCTCCCCCCGTCCCAGGGCGGCATCTCGCCCAAGGGCACCTTCTGGTGCTTTGCCGCCGTCACCATCCTCGGCGGCGTATGGGTGTGGCTGTCCGTGCCCGAGACGAGCGGCAGGTCCCTCGAGAGCATGGACCGTCTCTTCGAGCTGCCTTGGTACAAGATCGGCCTGTACGGAAACCGGGATGCTGATCAAAAGGATCTGGCCTACGACGAGAAGCAACGGCTGGCCGAGGAAGAGCGCGGAACCCAGCAGCACGTGGAGAAGACCATCCACGTGTGAGGGCTTTCTTACTTTTCATGTTAAAGAGCAATTTTGGCTTGCTGGCGTAGATATCTATTTTACGACTCGACAGCCATGCATGAGCAATAAACTGACGATTTCTTCTCTGCATGCTTCAAATCCCAACGCGATGCCTACGTGCGTAGCCTCAAATCACCAGCCCATGTGATCCTCGCCCGCAGAATCGCAAATATCACGGCTGTCATTCTGACCAGCAGCGTCGTCCTCAATTACTCGTCATGTTCGGCCATTGGCCCCGGAACGCGTCCCAATGCTCCGGACGTAAGCCGCAAGGACAAGGGCCAGCAGCCACTGGCGTACGGCACTGCCCCTTTCCATCCGTCATGCGAGCTTAATCCAACCCACAATGCAGTCAGATTGGCTGGATTCCCTGAATCCACGCGTGTGGGGGTCATCTAGTCCGTAGATCCCCGGCTGAGGCTGACTAGATTGGCATAAGGGCCGAAGAGGTTCCACCCAGCACGCCACCCGTCTGGGTCACGGCAGACTAGCCGTTTAATTGGGGATCCGCCGGGGGAAACCGGGCTGCACCGAACCCAGAGGGGACATGAAGTTGAGTCCAGACCGGGCTGAAGAGGAGCTACTGTGCCAAGAAAACGTCATGAACAACTATTGCAATCTATCTCAAGGACGGGCTAAGCTAAAGCTGCCCAGCGGCTGCTTCCCACGCCAACTCCACCTCCGAAGGATTTTCGTTTGTGGGGAGATTTTGGGGTAGCTGCGGGGTGACAACTCAATATTGAATTTGGCTGGGCAAGCATGATGTCGAAAATCAGGACGTAGCCGGGGCTGCGCCGACGAATGGGCAATTGTGTCCAAGACTCTCGGGCCGCGGCCTTGATTTGCGTATTAGAACATGAGTAAAAGGATACAGAGGCCCAGTGTACGCGCCTCGGAAGGATTCCGAGACGGATGCCGCTGGCATTTCAAGAAATGCTCAAGCTTGAATCATCGTCGTGCTGCCAGATATGTCACGTCGAAGCTAGCCCTAGAAATGGGCAACACAGCGGAATACGAGCAAATCATACCAAGTTCAGGCTTCCGTTCTTGAAGAGCGTACTTGCGTACTTCGCCCCTGTTCTTCTTCCAACGCCAACAACGCCATGCTCAATGTCATGCCCAGCCCCGGATCCCTTGATTCCCATACGCTTCGAATGCCCAAAGCCATGAAACCCCAAAGACCCTCTCAGAGTTCCCAACCCATAGCCCAAATACGCCATATTTCGCCGTTCCACGTAGACCGAAGGGTCATCTGCCTCGTCGTGGCTCGCGGTCGCTGCGACTAGCTTCCTCGGGAGGCTTGAAGGGGCACCGCAACGGTCGTTCCGAGGGTGCGTATATTTGCTCGTCACCAGAGTGTGGAATTTGCATCTGCCGAGGGTCGATGTACTGCTGCGCTTGCTCTCCGGGGTAATAACCTAAATCCATCATGTTCTCAAGACCCGTTCGCAGGTCAGGGGGTGCGTTTCGCCGTGGCAAGGGAAACGGGGATGATGGACGCCCAATCCATGTGGCGTACTCTGCCGCGTAGTCTTGGTAGACCGAGTTTGGAGCTTGTTGGCTTCGAGGCCTCTGGGATCCTATTGGTGGCTGCAGTATCCCCAGACCGTGGTGACGGGAACCGTAGTCTGGCTCCGCGTCTTCAAACAACTCGCGGATGCTGCTCCTAGAGGTTTCCTCTGGCGCTTCAGTCCGCGTCGCCTCGCTGCGGTGCCATCCGTCCCATGCGGAAGCGGATACGCGATGGATGCCAGGCGGACAATCCGAGGACGCGGAATCTCCCCAGTCCGGAGAAAGTGTGCGCCCTCCCCCCGCAGCCCACTCCTCGCTCGAGCCGCTGTCCGATCCCGTCGGCGTAGCAACGCTGTCCTGGCTCCAGCACGCCTGGCCCAGWGGCGACGGAACAGTGGGAGCGTGGTCCTTGCGTCCAAAGAACTGCGCTTTTTCGACGACCACCCTGCGCGTCAGGCGCCTGTTGTTGAGCGCTTCGCGTTCGAGTCGATGGTGTGCGATGGTGTAGTGGCTGTTGTAGCTCACGTTGTCTTCCTCGTCCGGCTGTGACATCTCAGAGCTGCCTCGAATCGCGGTGACATGGGACTTATTTCTGCAGTTTTGCTTCGAAGCCAACGGAAGTGCGTAAGTGAGCTCGAGCGAGAGAAGACATGTAAAGGGAGCACGAGTACTCAATTGCTGTTCACGTTCACGGCCGCGGCGAGATGCAAACAGTCAGCTTCGCATTGTGACCGTTGCTGTAGCTACTGGCGTGGTTTGCGCACACGAAGTGTTCGTAGTGAATCGCGATACGCGGAGAGTTACCTGCTCCTGTTCAACTTGTGTCTCCGGGTTGCGGTGCAAGTGAACAAAGAGAGAGAGAGCGAGGAAGCGAGCACGGGTGCAGGCTTTTGTTTGCTGCCTTGCTTTATTAAGCTTGGCGAGCGAGGCGAGACTCTGCTTTTCACAACTCGTCGCACCTTGGGATGTATGTGGTGGACGAGAGACGAAGCCTGGTGCTGGACAGACGGGGCCGCTGTTCAGAGCTCCAGCCGTTTGCACCCGCTCAGAACAGAGCGCATGGCAACGAGTGTCACCACAGTGACGTGAATGACGTGAACTGAATCATGTGATTGCAGCGTGTAACTCGACTCTTTGAAAATCCCGACCCGTGCTTTACAGAATATCTTGTCATGGTCGACACATAGCAAGCATGCCGTGTGGGAACGGACCGTCGCACTGCTGATGTTTCATAGCCCTGCCAACTTCAACTACCAGCCCTGCTTTCGCCTTTCCTAGTTAAGAGAGGAACAAGTCCGGCAATATACTCTTCTCCTTTGACGCTGTTCGATTCCAGACGTCGGCTTGATACCAGGTTGCGAGAAGCAGCTAGCGATGGCGAAGCCCATGTTCCCCATGCCAATGACCGAGACGGATGGCCTTCAGACTGGGGCTGTATTGTTGTTGCTGTTGCACGGCATGGCCGCAAGAATTATGAGACGCTGAAATCAGACTGTCAAGTGACGTTCGGTTCAGAGAGCAAGACCACAGGATGTAGCTCATGTGGCCAGATTACAATGACGGTCGTAAATCGTGGCATCTGCGGAGAAATCAAAACACACAAATCACCTTGTTGACGCGGGCTTTCGGGCTGAGAGCTGCGCACGAACGCCCTTGCTTTCCAAGCTAGCGACGGCGACGCAAAAATCACGCTGGCACACAACATCGTCAAGCGTCGTTTCATAGAGTTCCCAGTCGAATCGGCGGACGATGGCGGCAATGGCGAGATATATCTCGGCATACGCGAGGCTGCAGGGACGTTTAGCAGTGCGAGATTCAACGGTTTCGTATCGGTTGGCGCAACCTTACTTTATGCCGAGACACTGCCGGCTGCCTTTCCCGAAGCAGACGAGATATCTGTCGAGTCTCTCGTCTTTCGCGGCTGGATCCAACCAGCGCTCGGGTTTAAAGGCACTGGGGTCGGGGAAGATGGATGGGTGCATGAGAACAAAGTACGGGGTTTCGGATACTGGGGTCTGTAAGTGTGTTAGTTTGACCCCGTGAATCAAGGCCGTCGATTCTTTGATAAATGGCATACTCCAGCAGGAATGACGTGTTCCTTGTATCGGATTTCCTCGTGAGCTACACGTGGCAATCGAGTCGTGACTCCGTATGAAAGCCTGAGGCCCTCGCGCACGACGGCGCTCTGCAGCAACGGTCAGCAGACGGAATGAGCCCGCTGGGGACAAACAAAACTCACCAGGTATGGCAACTGCTGTAATTCAGTCCACGACAGCATGGCGGAAGCGTTGGGAGAGGCGCCATCGAGCTCTTCGCGCAGCTTTGCGAGCGTCTCCGGTCTGCATCTCAGGTAAAAGAGAAGTCGCGTCAGAGTCTGCGCGGTGGTCTCAGAGCCGGCCCCCGTCAGTATTTCGCCTTCGTCGCAGAGGCGCTCGAGCGTCTTCTCGCTGGCGGGCAGGTCACTGTCGCGCAGGGTGTGGAATATGGTCCTAGACGAAGCATCCTTGTCGCCCGAGAGCGAGATGTCGTCCACCCCGTCCAGAATCGGCTTGACCAGTGTCTTCACGCCGGCTTGCCACCGAAGCAGGTGACCGAGGGCAGGGTTCATTGCAGACACGACTCGAAGCGGGAGACGCTTCATCAGGGGTAGCATCCACGGAAATTGTCTTCCCAGAGCACCTCCTTCAAACGCGCCGATGATGGTTTGCTTCCACAGCAGTTTAAAGTCAGGCTCGTCGAGGTACCTGCGGTCGTGGGCAAAGGCATAGTCGCAGATAACGTCCATTGTCAGAGCCATAAAGGCAGCATCGAGGCGCACGACCTCCTGGGACGCGACGAAGCCATCGAAGCGCGCGCAGAGCTTGCTTATTTTGGAGTTGATCAAGGGCTCGAGCCTGGTGACGGAGCGAGCCGAGAAGAATGGCTTCAGGACTCCGCGGCGCAGGCGGTGCAGGTCGTGCGGGACGGTAGCGAATGAGCTTCCATGGGCGCCGGCGAGATTCGTCCACCACTTGTACTTGTCGAGTCCCTTGGTAGACACGTACAGCTCGTCGTAGAAGTCGGGGTCGACGATGTGCACCTCGTAGGGGTTGATTCGGACGCACGGACCTGGCGAACGGCGTGGACATCAGCCACTGAGCCCAGAATACGCCGTTTGAGCTTGAAAAGGGCCATGCGTACCGAATTTCTGGTGCATCGCCTCGATGCGCCAGATGAAAGTCCCGCGAAGCACAACGTCGAAGTAGAATTCATTCCACAGCGACAGTGCCGCCCACTTGGGGCCGGGGATGTTGGCCCTGGCCAGAGGGCTAGAGTAGAGTCTCCAGACGACGTGGCCGACGACGTACGCGACGCATGCCGCCGCGAGGAGGAGCAGGTCCGTTTGCCAGCCCATGACTGCCGTGAGGATTTGCAGTGCATTTGCTGCGTTGGCAGCCCGAGACATGGTCTCGAACATGGCCTGGGTGGTGGAGGGCGTTGCGGCGCGGCGGCGGCGCAGGTGTGGGCTTGGTAATCGCGCGTACGAGGACAACTCTAGTCTTCAGCAAACGGGCTAATTGCCAAGTGCCCTCAAGCGCCGCGGCCCAGGGGATGGACAGGCCATGAGCCCATGACGAAAGCGTGGTAGGGCGTGACGTGCGACGACGGTCCATGCAGAGATCTTTCTGCAGCAAGCATAGCGCAAGAGAGCGCTGACCAAACAGCACGTTGCACGTGCGGACGGGCCCGCTAGCGGTGCCGCTCGGACCACTCTCCGCTGAGCAGGCGCTAGCATGGCCCGCTGCTACTCGGGCTCGGCTCACGGAGCCAACAAATCCAGAAGCACCCAGGTTCATGCTCCCACCACTCCATTCACTGGGTCTCCCCGTCATCACAACTGACAGCATATGCTGACCTGTCTTAAACGCACATCATCCCTCGCAGACTCAGACTCAGTTGACATCTGATTGTCGCTTGCCTATCGGCTCGCCTGCTGCGACCCCTGACGCCCCGCCGGCTGCCACCACCGCCGCCACCTCTCGGCCGATTGGACCCCGTTGCAGCCGGCCATTGAGACACGTTCGCCGGCATCGTCGCAGTTCTCTCGGCACTTGAGTGGCGTGAGCTGTTCGTGAAACCGACGGCCAGAGCAAGGCAACTGGTGCGGTTGGCGCCCCGGACACAGGGTCGAGGGACCGAGGCAGCCATGTTGAAAGACAACAAGGGTGATTGCGAGGAGCCGTCGCGACATGCTCAACCCGAGCACCCCGTCCAAGTAGAAGCAGATGTAATAACGGCCCGTTTGCCCCATGATTTGTTCTCCGTCTTGACCTTTGGGGGCATGAGCGCGCTGACTCTAGGCCGTCTCTGCAGTCCGATGATGCTGCGAACGATGCCTTTTCCGACTACTCCGACGACAAGTCGCAAACCACGAGTCTGCACTCGTCTATCCTCAACTACACGTACGAGAATGGCCGTCGCTATCATGCGTACCGAGCTGGCCAGTACCTGTTGCCCAACGACGAGATGGAGCAAGAACGATTGGACATGACCCATCATGTCTTTACGCTGACCCTGGACGGAGATATCTGTCTGACACGGCTGCATGATCCGCAAGCCATTCTAGACATTGGCACAGGCACGGGCATGTGGGTTCGTGCACCCTGCATCTCAGCCCGCACCCCCAAACTCAGAGATTCCGTACCGGAGCCTTGGTTGCTGACGGGACAACAAACAGGCTATGGAGATGGGTGACCGATATCCGTCGGCCGAAGTAATCGGGACGGATCTTAGTCCCATACAATCGGAGTGGTTGGTCCCCTCTCCCTCGCAAACTGTGCGGCATGTTGTGAACCTAAAACTTGACACTAGGGTACCGCCAAATGTGCACTTTGAGATTGACGACGCGACGTTAGAATGGACCTTTCCCAAGGATCATTTTGACTTTATTCACGCGCGGACGCTTGCAGGCGCCATAAGAGACTGGCCAGGTCTCTTGGAGCAATGCTATAGCCACTGCAGGCCTGGCGGCAACGTGGAAATTGCCGAGGGGAGGGCCGACTTTTTCTGTGACGACGGCACATTGAAGGATGACAGCTCGACTCACAGATGGCTGTCAGAGTTCAGGCGTCTGAGCGAGCCGCTCGGCTTCGATATCGCGCCCAAGCTGCCAGACATGTTGAAAGGCGCAGGCTTCCAGGATGTGGCTTACACACAGAAGATCGTCCCGCTCGGAACCTGGCCAAAGGACCCGGCGCTGAAGGAGGTTGGACGATGGTTCAGAGTTCAGTTTCTGGAGATGGGCTTGGAGGCATACACGCTTGCCTTGTTCACTCGGGCAGGAAACTGGTCCAACGAAGAGGTGCAAGTGCTTTTGGCACTGGTCAGGGAGGAATTGAAGTCCAACAAGATACACGTGTACACGTATACGTAAGTGGTCCCCTCGCCTCCCATTCGCGTGAAGCCTTCTAATATGACTCAAGCGCGTTTGCGACTGGGAGGAAACCTCTTGCCGGGGGTTGAACTCATATCAGCGCAATTGCCACGCCATTGGTACCTCCAAATTAGCGCTAGAATGACTTTCACTTGCCCGTGGCGGACGACCCTGTCGCCCGTCTTTCAAATGCCCATTCGCGCACGAGTTATGACAAACGGTACTTAGAAGCGTACTTGAATGAACGAGGATTCCAGAGACAGCAGTATTTATTCGTTGGGCTGCGCGCACCTAGTGATGTTTGTGCTCTGACCAGACAGAGGGAAACAGGGAAGGATAAACATTCACCTTCCCCTATGCTCTTTGTTTTCTATTTTCCTCGTCCAGGGTTTGGAATCCCAACTTGATAAGCTACTTTACCCTATTCAAGGTAGGATACGTCTACAAAAGGGCCTCCGTTTCCCAGGGTCTTCGTCATGCCGCCACATGACACTCCAGCCACAGCATGGGTGAGTTTGGCAGTCATGTGACAATGGTGCCCGCCGGACCTCCAGGAGAACTTCAAGACCCGGCACAATCCGGACACCGACACTCGGCGACAAGGACAAAGGACAAGATGGACACTGATGGCTGGGTCAAATACGCCGACGAACCCCCTCGCCCACCCCTCCGAAATTGACGTACGACATTCAACTACCAAAGCACAAGACCCCAAACGAGCCGGAGGGTTTCCGCCTGCCGCCTGCGAGAGCATTCCACGACGGAACTCGCCTTCCCGAAGAGACCGTGGTACACAGTTATCAATCGCCGTAACACACCCTGCACTGACTCAAACCGCAGAAATTTTAGTTTCGCACCCGGCTCGTGTCCGCCAGCGGCACACTCGCCCATCCAGACTATCCTAGTGTTTGGCGTCTTCATGTCCACCCCTCGACTATCCAGCGGTTTATCGAACTATTGACCGACCTACTTCCCGCTGCTGTCGGATCTTGGATTCGACATGTATTTCCAGAGTGGTTTCTTCCGACCGATATTATACTGAAGAGTGAAAAGCGAGAACAAGAGGAACACTTCGACGCGGAAGTAAGGGTGTACAAGCAGCTGAGACCTCTCTAAGGCGCTATTATTCCGAGACATTACGATCTAGCCCGTTACAATGGCTTGGGATCTCTCGTCTTGCAGGACGTGGGCGGTGTATCTCTCATAGAGCCCGCAGGGCTCACGCTTGAGCTCGAAGGCTCCTGCAGGATTGCCATCGCGTGCTCCATGCCAACGGAGTGCACCAAGAAGATTCTCAACTAAGCAACTTTCGTCTTGTTGGCACCAGGCTCATGGCTTTGGACTTTGAAATGGTAGCCTTTGATCTTTCTACTCATTGGAAGGGTTTATTCATGAAGACGAACATTGTGCGCATGGTAGACAGATATTAAGATTTGTGGATAATGACGTGGAAGCAAGGTAACCTCGTTGCAGCCTGAGCATAGTGTGCTTTCGAGCTTGATCATAAAATTCGTCTCGGCTTTAGTAAGCTTTCAGTGGGCAGCATCGGAGGAAGGAGTCACATCTCTTCTGTGCTAAGAGGGCCTTGTCGTAACATTCATTTAAAGGAGAGGAGTTCTGACAGCCTTCCAACCATGAATCCGGAGCGGAGGGGCCTGGAGGGACGAAGCGACGTCATCAAGAAGCCGAGCCATGAGTGGTAGACGAGTACGCAGCGGCCGGAGAACCTCATAGATGTCTTTCAAGAAGCCCAGTGTTCGGAGAAGCGCGATGAGAGTTATGGATTCTTGGGCTTGGCATATGACGGCGCTGATAGGTGATCAAGGTTGACTACAAAATGGGCTACGACCAACTCTATGCTCAAGTGATTGAGTTTCACCAAACCGCCTCGGCACCCTCTGACAACCCGTTCGCGGTAGAAATTGACCATGCGGCAAATTCAATCAGCTTATGCAAAAGCTTCTCGGTGGCGCTGTTGCAAATGACGCGCAAGCGAAGGGTTCGGCGCGCCACCAACGAAGTTCTGCACGACAAGGGGATCAGCTAACGGCGAGATCCTACACTAGGCCCAACGCATAACCAGGCTGTATCGTCAGTGAGGGGGAAACAGACGATAGCACAAACCTATAAGAACGCCTAGGATTTACAGCGCTTAAGAAAAGCCAACGAGTCTCTTTCTCAGGCCATCTTGGGTTGGGATCAGACACAACCAGAGAGCATCAAGGGCCTCGAGACAAGAGCCTCGCATGATTATCGACGGAGTGCTGGCGAAAAGCCTCTGACCATGAGTGAAAACGCCGCTTGCACTCCAGACGTCTCCGAGCCTGGATTGTTCCTTGGTACCCGCAGTCTACTCGGCGTGGTCACCTCAGCGGCCAGGGCCGAGGACCTGGTGTGTACCCTTTTTCGGGTGCGATATCGCAGTGGTTCTCGCAAGATTGGCCAAGAAGCAGACGACCAGTTCAAGGTGGTGCGTGCGAGCCATAGTTGGGCACATCCGAATAATGTCTTTTGTTGATGACGTCGCGCAATGTCTGAGTGGACAAGTCCGCGCGTCCCACAATGATCCATCGGCATTCGGCAACCTTGCGAACCACTATGCCCACATTGCATTCCCAAACGGAGTACCCCAAATCTCCGCCCTTGCCTCTGGCGGGACGATCTCCATCGGGCCTTGGGTCCCAAAAAATCGCCTCGGCTCCGACACGTCGTTGCTCTGCGCATCGTGGGCTGCGGCCAGGACTCGTCGTTTGCGCCGCCGTGCGAGGTCACCGCGTCAACCCTTGGAATAGTCCGCAGGTGAGTTTCGCCTAGAGTTTCACCCTACGATAGAACATCGCGAGAGTACTCTGCGTTCTCTTTTCTCAGCTCGGCCAAGTCTAGTTCGCCTTTGTGCTGCGTCGTCAGAGCGTCTCTCCAGAGTTTGCCTGCCCTGGACGACGAGCAGAACCGAGCGTTTGTGGGACCGAGAAAGGAAACGTCGATGGCAAAGACAGCTCTCGTGATGCAGAACTCCTTCGATACTTTGGTACCAGCCGCTGGTTGACCGTCGTCTACGGTGCCACGCAGTGTTTTCCGCACGAGATGGCTGAATGCGACCAGGAGTTTAGAGCGATCGAATCCTTCGGACAACTCAACTCTGTGATTCGTCTCTGTACACGGTGTGGATATCGAAACGTCGGAGAATACGTCGCGACGGCGTGGGATAGGGCTGGACCCCTGGTAGTGCGCCATTAACTTGATGTACAGTTCAAAGTCCCCCTATCGTGTAGTCAACAGGGACCATCCTGTGCGGGGTCGTCTACCATCCCAAAGAGTGCATGGATCCTATCGCGAGTCTCGAGGCATTCAAACTCCTGGCGACTGCGGTACAGTTTGCGTTGCCCCAATACTGAAAATACCGAGATTCTGGGGGTTTCACGTCCCGGAGTTGCCCTTTGGTGAAGCCGCTCCGGCGCAGAGCCGAGCCACGCCAAGACATGCCGAGCACGCGAATAAACGTATTAGGGCATCATGTTGACCTGGTCATTGCTCCTGCGCCGGCAAAGTTGATGCACAGGGCATCGACACAGAAAGCGCGTCGTGTGGAGGCGAAGTGCATTGCAATTGCAGGGTCCCCCGAACAAAGGCCGGCTGGCCGCCTCGGTCGCTATTCACTTGTCACCCCGGGCGTATGAAAGGGCCTCGTAGGCTGGTTTGCTGGCCAGACTGTTATGTTCCAGCTCGCAACATATCTCGTCAGGGTTGGAAGCCGTCGCTCCTTTCGCCGGGAGGGGTAGCACGGTAAGCAGGTGGATAGAGTCGACGTTGGGGTCGAGCGACTGAAAGGAGAAGGCCATTTTGGCTATCTGGCTCTCGGGTCGGGTCTTCAGTTCGGAGTAATCCGTATCAATACCATGGCTTTTTGGACGGGTGTGGCTGGAGATGGACGTTTTAACGGCGAGCGTCTTGGAACTTTGGTGCTAAGTCGGGATCATGAAAGGAAGCTCTGAAAGTCCGCTGCGCAAACACTGCCCCAGCTTCAACGTGGCCCTTGAGTCGCTCCAGATAAGATGGGGACGTCGTGTGGCGATGGGAGGCCAGAGGTGGTGAATTTGCAAGACGGGTGGCCTAATCTCCCTCTTGACTGGTGGCTTGACTGGTGGCTTGCCGGTGGCGGTTGCACTACGGCTTGATGGCTGCAGCCCGTACCTCCCAAGTTTGGCAAGAGACGTTGCCTGCCAACGCTGCCCACCTGATTGCATCACGTTGCTCGTTCGGTGCTGCTTAGGGATGGCGTGAGCGCGAGCACAGGATGGTGTGAATGCCATGGCTCTGAGTCGCTGGGCCTGGGATCATGCGTGGCCCCGCTGCTCAGGGTCATTCATCTTCTCTCCACACCGTCAGAGCATCAGCAGACTCGAGGGGGGTGCGGCCTTCCATGCCATCGCGGATGGTGCCGCAGCTGAGGTCGCGTGGTGATTTCTGGACATTCAGCGACCGGCGTACTCCGTACTTCATACCAAGTACGCGGAACTATTGAATAGTCGTACGTGCTTCGTACCAAGTACGGACTACGAAGTACGTATTTCCCGGTCCCAGGCAGGCAGCAGCCTGTCTGGTTCCTGCAGTTGCCAATGGGGCACACGAGGCCTGCTGCACGCGTGGATCGGCCGTGCAGGCTTCTCGATGGCACCCAGTCGGACCGGTCCACAGAACTTCCAGAAAGGACCCCAACCATAGGCGCGTCATTTATATCTTCGCGGAGACTGGTCGTATGAGGAATGGCTCCATCCCGCAGCAAACATGGCTTGCGAGCGGCAGGTGACGGTGCGGGCGAATAGTACGACTCCGTACCGAGTACGAGTAATTGCGACGTGTCTTGACTCTGCACAGCCCGCTGGTGAAGACGGTGGATGGATGTATCTCCTGCAGGCGCCGCGTTGCGCACTGTACTGTGCTTTGCCCCTCTGGTGCGTGATGGCGATGGAAGTGACATTAGTGGCTGCCGCGCTGTGGGGGCCCAGGAACGCACGCGGTTTCGGTTCAGGGGACTGGAGCCCCTGGACCGATGTTGGACGCGCAGCGCAGGGCCCGGAGCGCTATTACGAGTAACAACAGCGCCGCGACCCCGTCTCCTCCTGTCATCGGAGGTGCTTCCACCCCACAATTGCTGCGATTGTCCCTTGGCTCTGAATGCAGCTAGCCGTCAGAAGAGATTTCGCTTGTTGGCCGCCTCAGCCCCTGAGAGCGCGCACGGTGTACACGCGTACGAGTGAGGACGAGTACGAGTGCCTGCCCAGCCGGATGGTGCCCTTCACTGCTCCTGTTCAGGCTCCTTCCTCCGCGATGGATTAAAATGTGCGCGACTTCCTGGGAACAACATCAGCACTTTTTCGTCAACGAGCAGCGGGCTGCCTGAATATTCGACGCGACTCCCGACGACGTTGTGCTCTGGGATGGGCCGAAGCCACCGACCGACCTGCAACACCCGCCCGTTCCCCGAACCGACCGGCCTAGCCTCGACGCTCCTCAGTCCAGCCCGACAGCCCGAACGCCGCAGGCAAACATCGCCATGGCTTCATCTGGCAAGATGAACCGCGACCAGGTTCTGTCGCAGGAGGCCGTCGACGCCATGATCGCCAACGGCGACATCATCGTCGTCTTCGAGGACTTTGTCCTGCGCCTCAACTCCTGGCTCGGCAACCACCCAGGAGGTCGCCTGGCAATCCTCCACATGGTCGGAAGAGATGCCACCGACGAGATCACCTCGTAAATGCCTCCAGTCCTCCCTCTCCTCCCCCGTGCTGCCATGAATGCCATACTGCCCCGTGCCCCCATCCGATCCGAGAACCAGGGAAACAAGTAAAAGACGATACGTTTTAAGCTTAAATCTCCAATGCGGGTTGCATCGAGCCTTTACCCTTTTCTGCTGTCCGAGACATACTTTCATCGCCAATTGCTGCATCAGGCGGGCCCCAACCCTCCATTACATTCCCTCGCCTTGCGCCCTGTGGTCGCACTAAATGATACCTCCGAGATGGGGTGCTGACGCCCGCTGCTGCAGGTACCACTCGCCAAAGACGCTCAAAACCATGAAGGCATTCCGGATCGGCCGGAAGCCAATGGGTCCCTGGACCAATAGGACGCCGCCAATCAGGGGAGGCACCTTTCACCACCGTCTCGATACGCCGGATACGCCGGAGACTTTTGAGCTTCAAGTTGATGCGGAGAAGGGCGCCATCGCCAACCGTCCAACCGTCATCGCTCCCGCAGCTCCCGTCGACGGGAACTCCCTGTGCCCCCTGGCCGCTGGCCCACCCTCCCTCGATGAGAAGCATGCAGCTACCGGCCAGGGCACCGCCCTGTGTTCCAAGCGATGCACGCCACGAGGAAGCCCATCGCGGCGGGATGACATCAAGGGCGACGTCAAGTACGATAGCCTCCTCTCCGCCGCTGAGGTCGGAGGGCTGCCGACCGCGACCCGGGGCAGAGCCGGCTTGACCCCCGCCGAATATACCGACTGGGCGGTGCAGCAGGGCAAGTACCTCGATATCCACGATTACCCATCACTGGACCCTGTCGTGCAGCAAAATATCACCGAAAAGTACCGGATCCTGCACCAGCAAGTCCAGGATCAAGGGCTCTACAACTGCCCGTACCTGGAGTACGGCAAGGAGATGGCCCGATATCTCACCATCTTCGGACTCTTTCTCCTCACCCTGAGCTGGGGCTGGTACTTGACCTCGGCCGTCTTTCTCGGCTTGTTTTGGGTTCGTGCATTTCACTTTATTCCCGCTCACGGCTCAGAATGCTGACCTCTCCAGCACCAAATCATGTTCACGGCACATGACGCCGGCCATCGAGCCATCACGGGAATCTTCGTCTACGACACCCTCATCGGCATGTTCATCGCCGACTTCTGCTGTGGTCTGTCCATTGGATGGTGGAAGAGCAGTCACAACGTCCACCATCTCATCACCAACCAGCCAGTGCGTCCTCCAACGTTGCCATGTGCCACCCAGCTTGCCTGCTAACACTAGCCTCAGGAACACGATCCGGACATCCAGAACATCCCCCTGTTCGCCACCTGCCCCTCCTTCTTCAAGTCGCTCCGCTCCAGCTACTACGACTTCACCTTCGCCTGGGACGCCGCCGCCGAGTTCATGGTCCCATACCAGAAATATACTTACTACCCAATCATGGGTATTGCTCGCTTCAACCTCTACCTTCTCTCTTGGCTGCACGTCCTGTCCACCAGGTCATCATCTCTCGGCAGCAGCAAGGCGTGGTGGATCCGGCCCACCGAGATTGCCTTTATGTTCTGCTATTGGGTCATCTTCGGATACCTCCTGCTCCTGCGCACGCTGCCGGACTGGCCCACGCGCGTGGCATTTGTGCTCGTATCGCACATCATCACGATGCCCCTGCACGTGCAGATTACCCTTTCTCACTGGGGAATGTCGACGTCCAACCTGGGCGAGGCTGAGTCCTTCCCGCAACGACAGCTACGAACCACCATGGACGTCGATTGCCCCGCCTGGCTCGACTTTATCCACGGCGGCCTGCAGTTCCAGGCCATTCACCATCTGTTCCCCCGACTGCCTCGACACAACCTTCGGAAGGTGCAGGGCATGGTGAGGGAGTTCTGCAGGGAGACGAGCATCCCATACTCGATCCTGGGCTTTGTGGACGGAAACAAAAAGGTCCTGAGTCGTTTGGACGAGGTTAGCGATCAGGTTAAGATCCTCGTAAGTTGCCAGAATTACATGGCCACGACGGGCGAGAGCGGCTTGCATTGAGCGTCTGTCTTTCTTTGCATCTCACGTTTTTCTTCGACCTCTTGTATTTGCATCGTACTTATATATTTCACCGTCTCTTTGACGTCTCTTATGTCTTCAGTTGCCGATAAAGCGGGGAATATAAATAATGCGGACAGAATTGCCAGTAGCATAGAATACAATGGCATATCATACAAGGCTTGGTGTCCCCCGCGCGCAACAAGTTGGAATACCTAGGCCTTGCTCCGTACATGCCTTGTGATGGCGTTGAGGTCTTGGAGCGAAGTGCTAGCCACCACCAGTCAAGGTCCAACGCCTTAGCTCGCGATTACCGGTCAGTATTCAACGTTGACGAACACGACGTCCGAGTTGGCTAAGTCTTGAAACGAAAGTTCTGGAAACAGAATGTTGGAGCATTGAGAATGATGGAATCAAGTAAGTTGGATACTGTTCATGTTGCCATCGGGGCGGATCCCTCGTTGGGAGACGTTAGCAAGGTGAGCATCTATGAAATCCGGGTGGCTTCTGACTGCTAAACTTCCCGTTGATCCGGTTGATATTGGACTGCCAACAAATTGGCGGCGCCGAATACAGCACGCATGCGCATCGCCAATGAAGCTCACGCTCCGGGTCGGATTTCCGCGGTGGTAGGTTTCAGCACTGAGCGGCCTTACATAACACGTCGCAGGCAACAATTGTCACTTTAGTGTCAACATGATAAAGTCAGATTTTGATAAGTGAATGGAGTTTGATTCGTTACGTAACATACAGCATTGCACAGGAACCCTTCTTTGCAACTGAACATCCCCATTGCTCAGCGCTCGAGAATAAAGTTGTACAACTCGGCGAGCGAGTCGTGCCCTATCCTGTCCAGGTATGGCGGAAGCTTCCTCCCCGATGAAGACACCTGGACGATCTTTTGAATCAGGTAGCAAATCTCTTTGCAGTGCCGAGACATGCCCGTCATCTGGAGACAGTCCTGGCCAGCCTTTTCTGATACAGCTTCCCAGAGCTGCTGCCACCGAGATATCGCTCTGAGGATAGATGGTGAAACTGCTGGCAACGTAGACATTAGGTGGGCAGATACGGCAATGGAGCTTATAGCTAGTGACTGTCAGTAGTTGCCGAAGAATACGGATGATTAGCTGACTTACCGAAGATTGCGAATTCCAAGCCAGAAAGCGTTATGGAATCCAGGGGAAACGTTCGCGTACCGTCCCAATGGTCGCGCATCAGGGCCTCAGTAAAATCCTTGACAGATTGGCAATGGGGCGACCTGAGGCTCTGTTGCCTGTATAGTTCAACGTGGTGTTCTGTAACGTCCTTCGTATCCCAAAGCTCCCGAGGACACGGGAGGTCACAGCGTATCTCCTTGATCGACGTCACCGGCGGGACGTGGAAAAGGCCAGCTTGATGCCAGTCGGCCAGCGATACCCACGTCGTGGCCCTATGAAACGTCAGCAGTCAGGACAGGGCTCCCAGCTGGTGGTTGAGGTGTGGCCAATCCTTACCGTATGCAGGCTTCATCATGAATAAATTGGGATGGCGTCGAGTTTGAAGAGTGTCGTATTTGTGATAACCCAAGACAGCGCACTGCTGATACTAAAGTAGGAAGTCGTTGGGTCCGGTTTCTGCGCCGCGTCTCGACACTGTTCATCAAGAACTGGACGTGGTGAATGAGAAGCGCCGCCTGCAGAGCCTCTATCGCAGAGCGAGTTGCAGCTGCCTCCTTCGCCATTAGAACCTTCAGATGCCGAAATGCATACTCCTCCGCAAGTCGAAGAAAGCCTTTGGCAGAGAGCGCATCGTCCCGTGGAGGCGAGCGAGTAGCACCGGCGAGAACCACTGCGAGGATCAGTGCCGTCGATGTCTCCTCGGAGCCGAATGACGGCATGTGCACTATGGGGACGTAGACGTGGCTGAGCCGAAAGAATGTAGTCGTGAAATTTCTCAGGCTGTGCGGCGCAAAGACCGACTGTGCTACTTCCGGGTCAAACGCCTCGCTGTAGGACGGCTCGGTGGCGGAAAGATTCGAATGCACGTCACTCAGTTCTCGGATGATAATCTTGGAAAACTTCTCCAGTGCGTTGAATCCACCGGCTGTCAAGGCGGGAACCGATGGGCTGCAGCCTTGGGACGTCGCGGCGCTGTCGCTGTCGTGGTAGAGTTCGCGATCTTGGTCATTAAAGAACGGCGGAAATGCCCAAGGAATAAAAGTCAAATCCTCCTCATTCAGGGACGGAGAGCTGTCCTCAGTTGGTCCCATGTCTAGATCCATATCAGGAATATTTTCGTTGACGACTGGGTTGTTTGCGAAGCACTCCAGCATGGTCTCTGCCTTGGGATTCGTCAAACCCCTCAAAAAGGACATTTCGGCATCTGATTGGCTCGTGCTGCTTCTATACAGCGGTGCTTTTGAAGTATCATTGCGCTTGTGATCTGATGTACTGACGTCTGGCAATCCTCGGAATCGGCAGGCCAAGTTTCGCGTCACGCAACGTCCACATGGGCTTGCCTTGTCGCACGATAGCTTGCTATGGAAGCAGGCCGCGCACGCTCGGGGCTTCTGGCCGCGGCGTAATTCCGGGACTTGGCCGTGATCATAGTTCCGGGCACAGCTGAGGGAATGCTTGCGGCATACGTCGCTAGTTCATGTTAGCCAGGCATGCGCCTCCATGGCCTGAGGCGGATGGGGCACACCTTCTGGCGAAAGGCTTTTGGCAATATTGACACTTGAACCGGAGGGTTTCGACATCTGTAATAATTGTTAGGACGGCATGATAACCATGAAAGATTGCCACTTTCGGGTTGGTGGCATCGGAGAGCAGGTACGTGACAATGTCGGCTCAAAGACGTCGATTTACCACCTGCTTTGAGCATAAAGAATATGTTTACACAGATACCCAAAGAATTACATTCATTGCCAAGCATTGAACCGAAAATTCCAAAAGATGCTGAACTTACGGGTTGCCTCGTGTCGACGGAGATGCGTGTTCCGCTGGTACTCCTTCCCGCACGTTGCGCACACATAGGTCTTTGCAGCAGGACTGGCCATGTCTCCCGCGGCTGCCACGGAGTGTCTCGCTAATCACATTGGTGATGGCTCGACCGGGTGTTTGGACAGGGTGCCTGAATTGATGGAAGCTCGGCTAGCTGTCTGTGTAGGAGGTGGGTTTTGTCCGAAGTGAAGCTGGGCCGTGGTGGGTTCTCACACCTTCCGCCGGAGCCCGGAGCCCGACCATTCCCGATGTGGTCGTGGCTGCAGTGGGTTGGCCTGGGGCAACCTCCTGAGGATATGACCCGAGACAGACGCTGGCCATTCATGTTTATTCCTTTTGCAAATATATTTCCCTGGCATCCGATCGATTGTTGCCAAATCTTCTGGGACCAAGACGTTTACCAAATCTGCAACTTCCTCGTCTGCCAGCTAACCTCACCCCGGCTGTAAGTGCTACAGAGCTCTAAACAAGTCGGACATGTCTGTTTACGCTGGAGCAGTGACAACCGGAACAAAAATATCGGTGCCCGGCCTTTGTTTCTGTTTCCGGGCTTTGAAGTTTCTACGCTCTGGAGAAGTCGTCGACAAGACGACGCAATGCAGTTGTGCGTTACGATGCCGTGTGAGTCAACTTCTGAGCAACTTCCCTCCATTCAAGCCGCATATTTTCCGCGCTGGCGAGGACATGCCACTTATCGGGCGTCATAGTGTATCGTCGGATCACCTTTCCGCTCGCCATCCGCTGTCTGTCGGGACGACCACTCGTCGGGAACCTCGCCAACGCAACACCACTTTCCAGACGATGCGCCCACAACAAATATGTCCCGAATGATACACCATTGGCAGCCAAGCATGGTGAAGTGCTTGCATTGTCAGAGAGAAAGAAGGATTCGAATGCCGTTGAATATGTGCTGTAAGTGAACACATCGCTGTGTTCCCTTGTTATCTTGGCCTAGTCATCGCTTAACAGGCAACTATCCACAGAACCACCCTCGACGCTCTTGTCAATTGGTCACGCGAGGGTTCACTATGGCCTTTGACATTCGGTCTCGCCTGCTGCGGCATTGAGATGATGCATGCCTCCATGCCACGGTACGACCAGGACAGGCTGGGCACCTTCTTCCGAGCGTCTCCTCGCCAGGCTGACGTGATGATCGTCGCCGGGACCGTAACGAACAAGATGGCGCCGGCAGTGCGCCAGTGCTACGACCAAATGCCGGATCCTAAATGGGTGATAAGCATGGGCAGTTGCGCCAATGGGGGTGGATACTATCATTACAGCTACTCGGTGGTCAGGGGTGTGGATCGGATCATCCCGGTGGATATATACGTCCCGGGGTGTCCACCAACTACAGAGGCTCTCATGTATGGCCTCTTCCAGCTTCGGTCGAAGATGAGACGGACCAAGATCACTCGCATGTGGTATCGGAAATAGACAACTTGTTCAGGCACTTCGAGCGGCCCTCTGGTAACCTCCTGTCGAAGTGGTCGGGTGGATGGGGGAGGATGGAGATGGTATAACGCTAGTCTGCTGCAAATAGTTTACACTTACTCTCATTTACGGTCTTATTTACGGTGAATTTTAGTCTTAATTTCAGGGCCCCCAGTGTTATGGTAGAGAGGTTGTTCAGCGACACAAGTGAGCCGTTAGATCCCTGAATTCGTCTCCGTCGACAAGATAATATTTACGGACATACCCGGGCGACTCAGACAGCGGTCAAGCTTCGTGGTATCTCTAACTAAAGGACCTACCCAACGTATTTGCCGTCTCGTCGAGCATTCTTGGGTCCTTGGGGCGGAAAGAAGTCACAATAGTCACTCGTTCCGGCAGGTTAGTGGCGAGTATGGCGGCCCGTGTGAGTGATGTACCGCCCTTGGAACAGGACAGTACAGCCCTTTTACAATCAGCATATCTGGTAACACGCCCCAAGTCGGATGCCACTTACTATTTTCGGCGATTTGGCTTTGAGCGTTGTCCAATCGCCTTCACGAGCTCAGCCTCTCCACCAGAAATGCGTCGCGCGTCCGAGAGCATGACAGCGTACACCAACGGGTGAGAGTCCTTGCGCCATTCAAAGATGGGCTTGGTATAATCCGTGACACCCTGATTTTCTGCCTTTTACAGCTCGAGGTTTCCATGGCTTCCTAGTTGCAGTCGGTGCCTCCACCGACGTGTTCCTGACGGCTTCGAGTCCCCTGGGTCCAAGCTGGACGTTGGAATGACTGACTTCGTAGTCCAATGCTGGAACTGGCCGAACGCCTGTGATGCTGCTAACGATATTTAGGGCCTCAGACGAGCTTTAGGACTTGTTAATGACCGCTGCGAAGCGTGATGCCATGGCTAGCGACTGGACAGATCCAGCGCGGATGTGGCGAAGGCAGTTGTCGAGAAACTCCTTGCCGAAGAGCTCTTCGTACTTATTATTAACATTTCTCATCAAGTGTCGCTCGGATATATCTCGTCAAAATACGTATGTTAGGCATCATGATTAATTGTGAGCAAGTTATATTAAAGGCACTGACATAGTCATCCCAGTCTGAACCCCCCCTTGTCTGTGTATCCAACTCCACGTTCCATAGCCCCAAGATCCCGTGCAGCTGGTTACACTCTAGTTGCCCGAAGTGATGCACCCCAAAGCTCACTAGACTAGAGAAAAATGAATACAATGTGCGCGGTGCTCAGAAGCCACCGAGAGGATTGGGGTTGGCAATAACCTGACCACCCTGCTGCACCGGGGGGATGATAGACACCGTTGTCTTGGCGGCGAGATCCCTGTGCTTGCTGAGGCTGAAGGCGGGGTTGTCGAAATTCTGGTTGATGACGCCAACCATGCCATTCTGGCAGAGAGAGCCAGTCTGCTGAGGGCAGTAGTACCAGATGGGCTTCTTGTCCTTGACGACAATCTGGAACACATCGGGAGCCTGGTTCTGCTGCGTGACGAAGTTGAAGCCAGCGAAGAAGGAAGTGCCGTCCGCAAGGGGCTGGCAGGGCTCGGCGAAGTTGGATTGCGCAATAGAGTGGTTCTTGGGGAGGAAGTGCCACTCGACGATATCGCCAATCTCGGCAACAACGTTGTCCGGGTCGAATTGGAGACCAGCAAGGCCGGCAACCACCGAGTGGGTTACGCCAGTAAGAGTAACCGTCTTGGAGGCATCTCTTGCGGTTGTGGTAGTTGGCGCGGCGGAAGTAGTGGCCGCAATAGCTTGAGAAAGGATGGTGAATGCTCCGAAAGAATACATTTTGGAAATGTGGTGAGAGGTCGTAGGTTTTTTATGTGAGACGGAGTTGTTGAATCGTTGAGACTTGAGAGTGCTTGGTAGTGATGTCTTGTAGTGAAGTTGAGCTTATTGATGGCGATGATGAGTTCTGTCTCAAGAGAGATTCACCTCTTTATGTACCCATCTCGGATACTATTACGGGATATTTCTGTCATTGTCCCTCCCCAAATCGTACAGCCTCTCGGGAGGACCTACAGCCGGGTGAGCGGTGAGGCTGTGGAAAGTGAGACTCTTGTCATGTGCTGAGCCCAGCTGAGCACTAGTGATGCCAAATTTATCGCGATCGTGCTTCAGCTGAGAGCTGATTGGCTACCGCGCGATTGGGGGCAGAGGGGCTAGAGCCCAAAAAAACACTCTGCTGAATTATACGAACTCTCAAATTGGCGCTGACACCGTCTCACTGCATGCACTGCGGCGTCCAAAAGCGGCAGCAAACCCAGCCTGATTCCATATCGGTGGACACAACAGCACTTTCTAGACGTGATATGTATCCTCATGGCAATTGCCCATTACCTGTTGGACTTTGTATCGCCAACAGAATAGTAGCGCGTGAGTGCTCTAAGCCACTCTTGATGGCTTGAGTACAGATCGACAGCCAGAGTTCCCATTCAAACGCTTGAACTTCGTATAGCCACGAGAGACATTGACAGAAGATACCGAACGAACGTTTGCTGCAGCACTGCAAGGATACATCTGCAAGCCTCGCTGCTGGGTATGGAGTTGACTGCACATAAAGGTTTTTGCCCATTCTCGAACTGCCTCGGCTGAAATCTCACGTCAGCCGCGTGCAGTACCATCTGCGGTAATTACCCCGAGCTCCGGTGGTAATAATTTACATCTAGGCGGATGTGTTCCCCATGGGGAGAAATGGAGAGTGACATGTACATGTGGAAACGTCGTATCCGTTAGAAAGCGTCCTATGGCTACGCGTGATGCGAGTGTCCGTAAGCCACAGTTTACGGTAAAGATACATGTAGCCATGGGTACAAGGAATGTGAAGGCATCGTGGAAACTAATTGGGAAAGAGACTAGTATATGAGGGCGGCGGGTTTACATCCCCCAAATACGAAGCAGGCTCTCTGTAGCCTATTTAGCCAGTAGCCAGAAGACGTTAGACTGCCGGCCACAGATGGTTATTTCACCCGTATAGGCGGTCCGCCACAGCATTTGCCCCAACTATCAAGGCTGCAAGATAGACCGTGGTCATGGTCATAAGGCAGAGAAGTGCCTGTATCTGATGCTTGCGCACACTAGTCGGGGAAAACGGGAAGAGCACTCTGTCGTTCAGGTACTGTACGCGATTCTGAAAGATAGGAGGATTGCCCCCAAGATAGCCAAGGTGAGATGCTAGCTCCCGATGCGTGTACTGCCTCAGCAGCTCTGCCTTATGTGCCCAAGACGGTGTAGTCAATCACTTCACTAATTTGCGTGCGCGAAAGGCATCAGAAACAAGTACCTGGACACCGAGGAGTCGGGACAAAAGACTTGAAAGGAAAAAGAACTACGTCCGCTCCATGCGGAGAGGAGAGCTTCCCCTTCCCTTTTTTAGCCTCTCAACACAGACTCGTAAGGTATATTTAAGTAAATAGCGATCGGGACAGTGAAGGTTAGACCGGGAGACATATTTCCCCGCTGCAAATATAAGGTCGCGTCTGGATAGGAGTTCTAAGCTCACTGTACTATAACATCTACGATTCTTCCAGCCAGTCCTTGAGCTTTTCCAATGCTCGGAAAGTATGTGAGATCTTATTCTTTTCTACCTCGTCCATCTCGGCATACCTAAGGTATTGCAAAGTCAGCCTTTTGGAGCGCGTGATTGCGGGTTAATTTTCATGACATACGTCTGCCCCTCGTACTCGAATATGGGATCCCAGCCTGCAAAGAATGAGCATCTGGTAAAAGCGTAAATTAAAAATATAGCTTCTTACCAAAATTTGTCGGGCCTCTTGCTGGTACTATCTTGCCCTGTTTTAGGTCAGACGGAAGAAGGGGAACTGGAGATGGCTGTGAACTTACATCTGCGCGGCCTTGGAAGACGATGGGTTCATGGCCAGGTCCTTCGCAGTAAGCGAATGTGCATACCGCTTGGGCAGATTTATCAGGGTACGCGGCGAGAAGATTATTAAGCCCTTCATACCCAAGTTTTTCAAAGAACCACTTGCTACAAAATATAGATTAGCAAATTCAAGCAACGGGGTATGCCCTACATACATGTACGGACCCGGAAGCTCTTTCAATGCATTAAAGCATAAGCATGTATCTTCAACTAGCACGGGGCCTTTAATCTACCAAAGATCAGCGGCGGCGTCGAAGGGTTATCAGGTCGGAAGACGAACAGCTTCTGCAGCTCTTCGTCATTTGTCCGCTGAAATCTCCTCGATTGTCCCTTGGATTTCCACCAAATCCAACGACTGACTCTGCAGGTTGACCGTATCGCCTAGGATAGCCTTCACTACCGAGAGCTTTTTCTTGTTTCCCGTGATAAAGTTGAGTAGTTTTGGCGCCATTGTGGTCGAGGTATTGACCAGTGTCTTGTCGCGAGAAGCCAGTTGCGGCATTTCCCCACCGCGGCACTCGTCACGTCAGGCGACGTGCTGTGTGTCTGGTTCTAGGTTTTCGCACTGTATGGCAAGATGGTCTGTGCGCCCAAGGTTATTTAGAGAGATGGCAGCAGAAAGCGAATTCGCTTTTGTACTTCGTACACCGAGTCCTACATATCGACTTTCTTGAGCGTAGATAACTATATGGCTGAGATTACGACCAGGACATTTCGGAACTAGAAGACGATGACGACGACGAGTGCGAGTGCGACGGCGAGGACCCAGAGTGGACTGTCATTTTGTGGAAGACCACGGCAGCTATGGCGTGGACGAATCTGACTTAGAGGAGTCCGAGAGATCGTATGAGGGTTCTGATGCTGACTGCTACTACGAAATGAAACAAGAACGCGAGGATCAACCGGGGCTTGCTGGTGTCTCGTTCGTTCAACTCAAATGGCATCTAAAGAACTGCCGCCCGCTCTCTCCCGTCAGCGATAGTTAAAGATCCCAATTCTAAAATTGATAGATTCCCTTATTCATTGCCCTCCGAAATCTAACAAAGCAGTTGACTTCGTGCTACGCGGCGGATACGGACTGGAAAACAAAGAGCAATACGGCCAAGAAAAGCCATACTACACCGGGCGATACATGCTGGTGACTGATGGCTGTGCATAATTGAAGCTGGCCGCTAGACAGCGCTTTGCTGAGGCGGCGAACCCTCTACTTGTTCAAGGTCTGTCATACTGATGGTGTGCGGACAAGCCCGAAAGAACTGTCGCAGAGACAGCTGTCTTCTATAGCTCCAGAAGTGTTTGGGGGTTTTCACGCGACAGGCCCGGGATACCTCCATTCACTATATTGCTAATGTGAATGGCAGTTGTACACAACACAAGCTTCATCAGACTGAAGCCGCCCATGATAAGCACAGCTTATGATACAGGAGCCCTAGATGTACATGAGCGCATGCGAGCTTTGAACAGCAGGACAGAACGGAGCCCCAGATGTGCATCAGCGCATGTCAACCTTTGAATAGTAGCGCTAATTCACTCACACAAGCAGCGGCCCACTTGCCAGCGAATATAAATAAGGTCTCTCGACCTCCTTGAAGCCCGACCTTTGCCCAAATACCCTCATCGGATTCGTTCCCAAACAAGCTCAGCAACCAGAGCAACCGAAAAGGCCCTTACTTTGCCCCAATACCCTCACCAACTTCGTTCCCAAACAAGCCTAGCCACACGAGCAGCCTTCGAAACCACACAGCCACACCGACATTTCTTCTTCACAATGTGTCATACTATGCATACCATTGAGAAATGCCGTCACTGTCGATACGAGCGAGCCATCAACCGACCTTTGCTCGTCTCATGCCCAGAAGTCATGGCCGGAAGGGCGCGATTTGGCCAGTGCCGGCTCGGGCACCGAGACCAGCGGACCATCATACCCATAATTTGCATGGGCTGCAGCAACAACAACGACAACAGAAAGCGCGGCCCCAGGATTTAGTACAGCACGTCTTCGCATCCGCGCACTCGGAATCCGCCGCCATGAAATTAAGCAAAGCCAAGTCTTTCTTTGCTCTATAGTGTCATTGGGAGAGTTGGGTAGGACCTGTTTATAAGTCCATGCAATGGGGGCTGCGAACGGCGACGGAGGGGTGGTCTAGACGGGGCAGGAGTATGGTGTCAATGTTCACGACGTCTAATGGTTGTCTATACACTGCAGGTTGGTAATTCCCATTACCAACCTTCGAAGTATAGGCTGGTCAGTGCACTGGTCCTTGCCGTATTTCACTCCGTCTGCCCCCCATCTTGCACGTTTCCGCACACTCTTCCCACACTCACTTACGATAGTCTTTACAAGTAAAGTGCTGGAGGATGGGATGCCGCTTTGCCCAACACCTTGACTGGCAGTGTGAAACGTAATGCTGTGATTTTTCGAGCGCGGGAGGCCCGGGCGGGGATGTGTCCCCGTTAGCCCCGGCCGCAACGGCGATCTGTCAGATTGAGGGCATCCCAACATGTGAGCGGTGACTAAGGTTAGATGCAGTTAAGGCCTACTACGACCCCCAGCTAAGTACTAAAGGAGTTTTTGCACTTCAGCAGTTGGCACTTTAGCTCGGCCAAAATGTTCTTGCTGCCGCTAACAACATTTGCTTAGCTGTCAACCTCGTGCAGTCTCTCCTCGCGCGTCGCCCTTTCGCCTTGGCCCTGAGAGTAGTCTCCTCGAAATTGAGGATGCACAGCCCGAGCTTGGGCACCGGCGCTATCGTATTTGCAGCTACTGTCAAAGTGACCAAGGGGAAAGCCCAGAATGGTTCACGCTACAAATACGTCTCAACGGCAAATCCTTCGATATCAAGATCTCGCCTTCCAACTTCCACAATTCACCGAAACGAACGGCAGAGTTTCACGAGTACTTTGAGTTCTTGGCATCGGGTGCGTACACGTGTGAAGACAACGAGGAAGGGTCCGATTTCGGGGATGCTAATGGCGACGCGCGCCATGCCCGAGCCATCACTACTGACGGATGCTTCGACTGGGCTGTCAGCCCCTTCCTACCAACCTTCGAAAGCCTTGCCCCGCAGCAGTCGGACACTTCAAATATGACACTCCAAGACTATCTCGCTTCAGAATMGTTTGACTGTAAGCTAGGCGCCATCGACGACAAACTAAAACCCGGGCCAGTTGCAGTGCGCGAGCACATGGATGGATGCATGGAACCCGGCCGCGAACTTGAGCCTGTCCAACGCATAACTTTCCACCCATCTCAGATCAAGCTCCTCGGCGACAATCCGCAGTATATCTTCGATGACGACCCTACGCGAGTCCTTGCCAATGGTCAAGAATTCTTCTTCAAGTCCTTCGACCTTGTCGGTGAAGAAATAGGCAAACGAGAGATCGAAAAACACGAGCAATCGCCCGAGCCGACTTTGGAAACTACCAAGAGACGCTGGGAAATGCAGATCCAGGCTGCCTTGGAGGCGCTGCACGAAACTGGTATTATCTGGGGGGATGCGAAGCCTGATAATATCATCATCAACATTCGAGGAGACGCCTGGGTCATTAACTTCGGAGGCGGCCACGCGGAAGGATGGGTCGACCGGGACAAGGCAGGGACTGTAGAAGGTGATCTTTAAGGTCTGGGAAAAATCTTTGTATTTATTTCCAGCGGGAGATTTCGGGCTTGCGAACTGCATGCAGTGATGCTTGCAATATGTCGTGGTCCGTCACCACCAGGGCTTGCTAGAGTTTGTTCAAGTAAGTGTCTTAGTATTGTCTATTTAACGCTAAAGAGAAAGGRAAGAGGAAGAGGGCGAGGTAGGCCCGCCTTGGGCTCTTGATGCGATTTTGATCAAGTCATATTGCTAACTGCAACTGCACATGTATGGGGCTCCCTGCAGCACCGAGACTTTTACGCTGAAACATCGGTTTGCAGACTCAATTTCTGGCCTGAGGAATCAAGGCGGCAAGGGACAAGCCACCACCCTGTTCTCTCCTAACCATCGATAAATTTATCCCCAAGCGCCGCAGCTTGGCCCTTTGAGAGACATTTGGCCCAACGTGACCTGTCCGCATGAGATCAAAAGAGGGGGGCGCAAGTTGACGCCTTTGCGGTAAACATGGTGCCCTACGCCAAGTGACACAAATGAAGCCTAAGAATGTAATTAGCCAAACCACCCTCACGTTGAAGCTCAAGTATGCCTACTCACCAATCCTCTGCGCACTCTGGATCCCTGGCCACATGCACAGCCTGCGGCATATTTAGGTCGGCGGAAAGCTTGTCTAAACAAGCAAGGGAAGTTTCCCTAACTTCTTGGGGGCATATGGCGCTCTTTTGAAGTATGCTCAGGGGCCATATTAGAGTCCTCGCGGGCGGAGAGAACCTCCCTTCAAGCTCACCGGTCTCCATAAAGGCCGGCACGCTGGCAAGAACTCGCGTTGCGATTTCAGCCATGTTCCTCGTGGCGTATTCGTTCAATGTCGCCACGTAGTCGCTCTTGCAGGCGGCCGTGTCCGGGGTTCTGAGGTTGGCGAGGTCCATGCCGCCAGATGTGCCATGCCAGATGAAAGAGACGAGGAAAGCGCGCAGCATGTGGATTGCGTTCCACAATTTAGCGATGCGGAGACTGGGATACTGGCAAACAGGAATATTCCGGGATGGCCAAGGGGCCTTGCCGGCGTCTTGTTGCACGGTGTAGAGCAGCTCCTTCTCGAGCCCATCCGTAAAGAACAAGATCTGATGATCGAGGTGCAGCGCCTCGTGCAAGAGGTTGGGATCCGGGGCTCTCAAACTTTGCGCCTTGAGAGCGGCGACCTTGTTGACGATTGGTGCGAGTCTGACGGTCAGATCCTTGTGATCAAGTGACGGCTGTACCTGATCGTTGAAAGCGAGGAACCCGGCTGGGACGGCTACCGATCTCTGGATGCAACTGGCGCGGATATTGTTGCTCGCCTGGGAGAAGAGCTGCTGAGAGACTTTGGATTTGAACTGCCGCGGGCCCCTCAGCTGGAGAAGTTCCATGGCGCCAAAGGTATGTGCCGTCCAGCTCGTCGGCGCCTGCCCGCCTCGGAACACGACAGCCTCGAAGAGCCCCAGTACGAGCACCGCGGCAAGCGTCCTGTCGAGAACTGCTCTTGCGGGCACCGTGAGGCACGAGTTCGTCTGGCGCAAGGCCAGGGCGTATTGCCGCAGGGCGACGTCCATGTATGTGGCGCTCCCGACACGGAGCGCAAGAGTCGCAAGGGATGCGGCAGAAATGGCCGACGACAGAGCATCGTCGGCGGAAGCGTTCGCGCTGTAGAGGACGGGCAGGTATCCTTCAAAGGGCGAAGATACGATGTATGATGCCATAAAGTATGCAATGGCAACATCACAGGCGGCCTGGGGCAGCGGATGGATGTGCTGGCGCTGCTGGTGGTAGGACAAGGCCACAAGGTCGGCCGTCTGCCTGGCCAGACACGTCGTCGGCTTCAGTGCCCGCGCCGCCTTGCGAGCCACGCGGTCCGTCTCGTCGCGGAGGCGCATGGCGGAGGGGTCGCGGTACCCGGGGCATTGGATGCCCTTGCGCAGGCATTGCGCGCAGCCCGTCTGCACTCGATCACACTAGGCAGAGACGGGTCAGCGAGGGCGGCTCGCGCGCACGCGCGCACGCGAGGGATGCTCCCATCTGCAGCCGCAGGGAGGCAGCGCTGTGTTGTCTTACCTTCAGCCGCCTGGCGCGGCAGCCGTGGCACGCCGTGGAGGGCCGTCCGCTGAAGACCATGGGATCCTGATGCTGCTTCCGGTGGCCGGCTGCGGCCGTCTTGGACTTGCTTGGATCTGCACGGGCAGATCGTCGGAATGGCGAAAGGCTCCCCTGGATATAGAGGCGAGACAGGGCTGGGCAGTCCGCCGCTACGGGCCTTGGCAGTGCCGCACTTCCGGGTCGCGAAGTCGCGAGGCTGACGTCGCGTCCGATCTGTGGCCGCCGAGATGCCGAAGACTACCCGTGTGGCGGCGGGGCTGGCGCCGAAATGCCCCCCCGAACAGGACTAGCGCGCCGTGCGCCTCGACGGGCCCGCCGCCTGTGCATCTCGGGTTTGCGCCCCGCTGCCCAAGACGCTGCCAAAGACGCTGCCAAAGACGCTGCCAAAGACGCTGCCAAAGTAACAAGGCCTGCTGCACACGAGGCCCGTCCCTGACTCTGCGCCTTGGCGCAGTGGGGACGACTCGTAACGACGGGGACAACCGTCCTTCATAATACGCCCGTTTGCATGCTTGCTGACCGGTGCACACTCGGGGCGTGGAGGTGGCTGAATGTCCATGACTGACCACCACCTCGCATGGCTCGCTTCGCCGCTTCTTCCGCCAATCAGGTTGCTGCAGCAGTCCCCTTCCGTCCAGCGCATAGCCGTGCGAATACATGTCCAGCACTTCACAGCCAGCCCGGACGACGCCCATCCGGCGATGTCGCAGCGTCACTGGTCAGCCCTACGCACGGCACAATGCCGTTGTGCCGACTTCTCGAAATACCCCCCAGCATTGGGAATAGCGTCTACCGCGGCCGCCCCTCAACTCTTGGGAAAACGTGGAAAACGCCCACGGCGCCGCCATCGCAGCCGATGCACATCTTGGGGCTTTCGCAAGCCCTGGGCCGAGGACGCGCATTCACCCTTGGCGCCTGTATATAAATCAGAGCTCTCTTCTGTCCCCGGTCTTGCACCGCGCTCCATTCATACAAACCAACCTACACACCCCTGGCTGGATCCCGCAACAGTCTCCTCCCATCACGACAAACCGCCGCAAGCACAATGGCCCTCGGCAACCTAGGCTACGTCTCCATCGCGGAACTCGTCGTGTACATCCCCGCGCTCGTCCTGGCAATCATCGTCTGCCGGCGCCACGGCCTGCACCGCGCCTCGGGATGGATGTACACCGTCATCCTCTGCGTCGTGCGCATCGCGGGCTCAATCTGCCAGCTCATCACATACACCGACCAGTCAGAGGGCTTGCTGAAGGCGACCTTCACCATTGACTCCATCGGCATATCTCCTCTCCTGCTTGCGACCTTGGGAATGCTCTCGAGACTGTGAGTGATTCGACGCTTCTCCTCCCGTGGTGAACTAGAGCTGACGCTATGAAAGCGTTGATTGGATCAACTCCAAGGGAACCACGATATTTAGCATCAAGCAGTTTCGCATCGTCCAGCTCCTCATCAGCATCGGCCTGATTCTCTCCATCGCCGGCGGTTCAAGCGCCTCCACGTCTGCCGACGGCACCGTCACCACGTCCTCTACAAGCAAAGTAGCCATCGTCCTCTACATTGTCGCCTTCGCCGGCTTATCCTACATTCTCGTCACCACGGCCGGGTACAGGACCGCGGTGCCCCTCCAGGAGCGCCGCATCCCCGTGGCCCTGGCCATCGCCTGGCCCTTCATCTTGGTGCGGCTATTGTACTCTACCCTAGCAGTCTTTGTCCAAAATGACATCTTTTCTCTTGTCGGAGGGAGCATTGCCGTGCGTGTGGGCATGGCCATTGTCGAGGAGTTCATCGTGGTAATTGACTACTTGGTCTTGGGGTATAGCCTCCAAAAGCTGGAGCCCGAGCAGCAAGGCGAGCTGGCAAGTCGCCAGTGGAAGGATCGACGGCGAAACCGGAGCCGCCGGCAATCCGAGGGGCCTTGAGCAGGACCTGGGCTACCGTTGGCTTGGGAAGTGGACAAGGTGAAACGGAGGCTGGAGGGCAATTTGATCGCCTCGGAAAGAAGAGGAGTTGGAGTCGCTTGGTGAGACTACTTGGTCCCGGCGTTTCAAAATAGATATAGACATTCGGCTGCATGTTTGCTTTTAGATAGATGATGGTGTTGAGACTTATCCATACTCGGTTCCGTTGGCTATAAAGACTATCGCATGCGTTACGGTGCCCGCACGGTGACATGTAGCCACCGCCGGTAGAGTAGGAACGGACCCAGCAGTAAACGAGACGAATGCAGATGCAAGTGGAACTGCTGACATACGAGAATCCGCCTGCGCCCATGGACCGAGGATACACCTCCTTTGCAAAACAGGGCCATCGCCTGGTCGGCAATCTGCGCCGTATTCCGCGAATCGCTCTCCACTCGTGCGCCACGGATACTTCATCACGGATCTTTCCCATAATTCCCGTCTTGTAGCCAATGCCACTAAACACCTGCGGCTCCGTATCAACGTGGCCTAGGTCTGGAACCGTTGCGCTCGCCGACGAGTCCGTAGCGGCCGTTCTCATGAGCGTGTAGCCCCGTGCAGAGCGTGGTCCAGCTGCCGCTGCACGACGCGGCGCTGGCAAACGCCGTGCCGAAGCGGGTGCCTGACGCGGCGAGGGCGTAGAGGCTAGGCGTCTTGAGCGCCGCACTGCTGTAGCAGCCGATCTGGCCGCGGCCGGGGTCGTCGGCGGCCATGCGCAGGATGTTCTTCGAGGGCGCGATGGCGGCTCACTTACTCGGTGCCGAGGCACAGCAGATGAGATGAATGCGGCTCACTGCAGCATCAAGCGGGGTGTAGGATGGCTTTATATCGTGCCGATATGGTGCAAGTTGTCGTGGACACTGACCCTTGGGCGATGCTCCGACGATGCTCCGACGATGCTCCGGCCCGACGGCCCGCCAGCCAATGGTAGTCGCACAGACGCCGATAGCCCCACCAAGCTCCGGCCCCGTCCGTCGCTCCACAGCCGAGCCGGCCGAAGTCTCCACCGGGTTCGGCTCCTCGAGACGACTTGCTCCGTTCGCTCATATCGCACCCGTCCACGACTGCGACACCGAGTCATCCATGTCCTCGTTGCTCACCCCGCCGCCCATCTCCATGATGCCGTACATGTCCCAGCTCAAAAAGTTCTGCAGGTCATCTAGGTCCAGCGCCTCGCACATGGGCTGCTGCGTCATCGCCGCGCGCGGCGGCGGCGGCGGCATGGACAACGCGACGGGCCGCTCGTGCTGCAGGCTCGGCCGCGCGGCTGCGGTCTCCTGACTCAACCCGACGAGCTGGTGCGCCGCGGCGCTGGTGCCGTCCCACGAGGCCGACCCGCCGTTGCCGGCGTTGGGGTTGACGGTGCTCCAGCCGGGGGACTCTTCGCCGGAGCGCTTGTCGCCTCTGGAGTTGTGGGCGAGGGAGTGGAGGGGCGGGAGCAAGTACTCGGATGTGTCGCGGGCGGAGCTGCCGTGGGCGCCGTTTATTCTGCACAGGCTGTCAGCTGCTGCTTTTCTCGACTTTCGCTGAACGCGGCTACTCACATCTCGGAGCGATGGGCGTCTAGCCGGTGCTCCGACCGCAAGCTGCTGACTAGCTCGTCCTGGCTGACAGTCTGCTGTATCTTGGACAGCCATCGCTCAATCGTCGTCGACTGCGAACGCAGTCAGTACATTCCAAGCATCGATCCAGCAAGTTTGGTCCTCACCAATGAATGTGCAATGGGGAACAACGTCGACATGAGCCGCAGCACACGACTGTTGCTCTCAACCGCCTTGACCGCATCCCTCATCTTGGCCTCCGCATCCGGCCGATTCGGATCCAGCAGCCGCGCAACGTAGTACAGCATCACGCGGCTGCTATCATAGACGAAAAACGGCAGCAGACTATCCGACAGCAGCCGCGCGCCGTGCTCCGCCGCTTCGGCCAGAATGTCTGCAATCTGCTGCGCGTGGAAGCAGCAGTTCTCCTGCGCCGTCTGCAGAAACTGCTGGTGCTCCGGCGGGAAGATGATGGGCTTGTCCAGCTTGAACAGGTCCGGCATGGTGATCTTGTAGAGCTCGAGGTAGTTGTGGTGGTAGGTGCAGTGGATGAGCACCAGCGCGCCGAGCTGGTTCGAGTCGAGGCGCGCGTAGATGGTCTCGGTCGAGTACTCGACAAAGTCGGGCAGCTCGCGCCGCCACAGGTGCAGGTCCGCGTCGAGGGCGGCGAAGTGCGACTCGGGCTGCCACGGGGGCGGGCTGGACTGCAGGTGGTTGACGTACCTGACGATCCTCTTCCACAGCGCCACGACGCGGATGTAGTACGCCATGATGCCCATGTTGGCCGCGGGCCGCCGGGGCACAATCGCCGGCGGCAGGAACTGCAGCAGGTGGCCCACGCCGAGCGTCTCCGTCACGGAGGGGATCCGGAGGCCAAAGTTGCGCTCGTTGGAGGGCAGCTGGATCTTGATGTCGTTTTCGCGCAGCAGGGTCAGCTGGTCGACGCCGCTGCCGGCCCAGGCATCGAGGACGTAGCACGCCCACATGAGTCGGCGGCGGCTCTCCCGCGAGGCGACCGACGGCGCGCCGGTTTCCGCCTCGGTGCACAGGATGTCGGCGTTGTACTCGGTGTTGATCTTGAGCGCGTGGGCCATGCGCACGGCGAGGCCGCTGATCATGAGCGCCTGGCCGTACTCGCCGAGTCGGAAGTGAAAGTCGTGGAGGAGTATGGCTGTCTGCAGCAAGGTCAGTAGGCAGTCTTCAGTTGACATCTGGAATGCCTACCATCAGTCTCTGCACGGATATCTTGCCAAAGTTGGCCAGCATGAGGTACTCGGCCCGCTTGGCCCACTGGGTCCCGGCCGTCCGGAGGGCCGCCGGGGGAGGCGTCAAGTCGCCATGCGAACTGCCAAGAACGAGGAATCTAGAAGCCCGTTAGTGACGTCTACCTCATGATGCTGTCGGGCGACATACTTGGCGCCGTGCGCGCAGATAATGTGCAACAGCGCCGACTCATCATCCGACGTGAAGCCCCTGTCCAGCTGGCGCATAAACGACGGCTTGTGCACAAAGGCAAAGCACCGCAGGGGATGCACGTTGGAAAAGTACTGCTCGACGACGCGCCGCAGGTTGCGCGTGGTCGGCAGGTCTGGCGAGAGGAGCCTGGAGTCGCTGGTCAGCTCTCGTTCTCCAGCTCACGCCGGCGCATCAGATAAGATACACACCACGACAGGACATGCGCGCTCGTCGCATCACTCGACCCGTCCTTGGAGGAGCTCCCCTGGTTCGACACCGACGTGCCCGCCTCGGACGGGACCACCGACTCGCCCAGTCGGCGTGACGTCCCGGACCGGACCGACGACGAGGCATTGTCCCGCTCCGTCGTCACCGTCGTCACCGTCGTCACCGTCGTCGCCGTGCCCTCCCGCTCCGGCCGTCTCCGGTCCGCCTCGCTGGCGAGCGACCCCGACGGCGCCGGGCGCTTGAGGCTCCTCGTCCAGCGCGGCGCGGATCCCCCGTCGTAGACGCACTCGACGTCCTTGGCGCTGCACCGCGCGCACCTCGGCCGTTCGCCGTTGCACTTGGTCTTGCTGAGGCGGCAGTTCTTACACGAGCGGTACGTGCGGATCTTGCGCAGCGCCACGGGCGTCGACGACGCGCGCGAGCCGTCCGAGGCCGCGGCGCTGTCGCCCACGCAGTCGAGCTGGAGGCGCTCGCAGTTGCGGCAGCCATTGGGCCGCCCGTCGCATTTCACCTGGGTATCCCGATCAGCCGACGTCCGAAGCATCACCATACCACCACCACCACCACCACTGAGTAGCGCGCCGCACCTTTCTCGCCCGACAGACGCGACAGCCCATGGCGGACAAGCAGCGACGAGGCACGCGACGCCTTTACGGTGCAGTGCATGAATACCTGTGTGTGTTTGCTGCTGCGACCATCCGGGCAGAGCAGAGGTCAGTGGAGGCGCTGCCCGAGGATCCGACGAACATGCGGTTGCGCTAGCGACGGCCCCGGTGGCGTGCTTGGCCCAGCGCAAGACGTCTTGCAGGCTTGCAAGGATCCAATCATCAATGATCCAATGCGCAGCAGGAAATCGGCCCCAATGCGTCGTATCTGGCTGCTATGGCGAGCGACGGAACTGGCAGGCAGCGGAAATACCGGATGCAAATCAGGAAGTGGTCCGTGGTCATCAACGATCGGCGACCAGCCTGTTCGTGGGGCCTCAGATGATGCCCGATACAACGATTGCCTCCATCGATGCCATGACCCGCACCATCCGGGGAAGCGGGCAGTTGTGCATATTATTATCGATGGCGTATAACTACATGTGCACATCCAGATCGTAGATATTCGAGCTTCACAGCTTGGCAAGCAGATTGCCCGTCTCACGTATCCGCGCCGCCAGGAGTCCAGGGTCATGAGCCCCGATGCCATGACTGGCCGATATCCTGCACCCCAGCCTCTGCGCCGCCGTACGTACGCCTGGGGTGAATTGCCAGCAATAGGAAGTTGTCAGCCCCACCTGCATCCTGCATCTCGTACCTAGACACACCCACGTAAAAGGAGACTCACCAATGTCACCATCAGATACCCCCACAGGTAGCATCACGGCCCCCAACGCGACCACCACCCAGCCGTAGCCGCCGGCTTGTATCGTCAACTCGGCGTCGCGTGAGGCCTGGGTGATCTCATCCGGCGACGGGCGTTGGTGCTGGTGTTTGGGTGATACCGAGGAGTGGCCCGGGTTGCGGCTCGACGGCGCGGTCGGGTCCTCGGAGAGCTGGATCGCCGTCGACATTGTTGCTGCCATTCTTGCCCAGGGAACAAATCAAAGCGATGTCCGCGTCAAGACGATGTGCCCCGAGACCCTCCTCATCGTCGTCGTCGTCGTCGGGGTACCTCATATATCACTCGTCTTCGTCAAAGCCCACGCACGACCTTGATATGACTACCTTCGTAAGCCGCATAAACACTCCGAATCGAGTTCAAAAAGAAAAAGAAAAGGGAAAAAACAGCCGCCGTCTTATTAAGCCATGTAAAATCCTGGTTCGTAACCCAGTGGCGCCACGCCCCGTCTGTAGGGCCTTCTCCAAGGATCCGATCCTTCGGCCCGCTTCGAAATCCAACGGCCGTGACACATACCCCTGCTACATACGATGTACCTTCATACCTCATTCACCGCGTCTCTGATTATCATTGAGCCTCCCCACGTTGGCTCTGCACACGTGGGCAACGTCGACTGTCAATCGTCCATTCTGGCACCAACATCAGGTAACAAAACAAAAAAGATTCTGCCTTTGATGCAAAACCGGCACCACTATGTAACTTTGTATCATCCTTCTTTACACGCCTACTCCTCCATCTCCTCGTCCTCTTGCGCTGCCGCCTCGGCTTCCTTGCGCGCCTTGAACGTTGCCGCCCAGTCCTGTGCCTTCGCCATCACCTTGTCCTTGCCCTTGGCATCCAGCGTCTCCTCCCACGCTGCCCATCTGCGGAACCACTTCTCTGCCTGCTGCGGCTTGAGTCCCTTGACCCGCGTCCTCCTCTCATACACGTCCCTCACGGCGGTTGTGTCTGCGTCCGTCCCAACGATGCCCGCCTCGAGGTCAAGCAACTGACTCCACAGGTCGCCCTTCTTCGGCCATGTCGCGAGAAGATGCTCAAACATTGTCCTTCCGCGCTCCGCTTCACCGTTTGGCGACCGGAACTCGAGCCCGGCAAACCGACTGATGATGGTCTGGTGGTGACGCTTGTCCAGTTGCTGCGTCGCTCGCGGCAGCAGAGCCCTGGCACGGGCCGCCGCGTTTAGCGTGACGTGCAGGAAATGGGCATAGTTTGTCCACACATTCGGAGACTTGGCGCCAAACTTTTTCAGCATCGCTTCGAACAGCTCATCGGCTTTCTGTAGAGTTGTCAGCAATAGTAATCGAATGATACACATGGCGACCGTTGCTTACCTTGGGCTTCTCGGACTGGATGTAGATGCTGGCCAGGCGCTCGTGCACCTCCTGCTCGTCGTTGTACTGGCACGCCCGCTTAAACACGTCCTCGACTGTTTGCTTGCTGCCGTATGCGACTTCCAGGTTGAGATACGCCACCCACACATTCAGCTTTTCCGTTTCTTCCCGGATGTTGATGCTCTTGATCGCCCGCTCAGCAACCTCGCGCGCCTTGGGCAGCTCGCTCACTTGCATTTGGAAAGCCATGTACGCAATCCAGAGCTCCGAGGAATCCGGCTGACCTAGCAGCAGTCGCTCGTAGTCGCTCGTCGTTTGAGGGCCGTGAACATCTAGCTCGGCAGTCTTGTCGACCTGGAATTCTGCCTTCTTTCGCTTCTTCTTCTTGCCGTCCTTTTGAGCTTCTGGCTGCTCGTCAGATTCTGACCCAGAGTCGTCGAACGGATCAGCCGACCAGGCCGACTTTTTGCCCACACCAAGGCCCTTGGCCTTCTTGCCACTCTCCTCTTCCATCTCATCATCCTCATCACCCTCAATGTCGTCGCCTTCTTCCCCATTCTCATCCTCATTCTCGTCAGAGTCCTCAAGATTGTCTGTTCCCAAGATCTTGATCAGGGCGCCTTCATCGTCGTCCATGTCGACATCACCCTCGCTGCCCTCGTCATCGTCCTCAAGTAGCGCAGCACCCGCATCTGAGCCGTCGGAATCCATGTCCGTGTCTTCATCTTCAAACAGTGAAGGCTTGTGACCAAAGTTGATTCGCCTCTTCTTAGCGTCAACCTCCAAAATCATGGCCTTGACGGCATCGCCCTCTTTGTATAGCTTCGTCGCGTCTTTGACGGGCTTCTCGGCCATCTGGGTACGATGGCAGAGACCGCTCACATTGGCCGAGTTGTCCACGAGGATGAAAGCGCCAAACTCCTCAACCTTGCGCACCTTGCCTGTGACCACTTGGCCTTGCTTGATATCGCTAAAGGTGATGGGAGGGATAAAGTCCTCGTCGACCATCGAAGCCTTCAAGCTCAGCTCGACCTGGTGCACAGCGGGATCAACCGAGACGACCCGGCCCTTGACGAGCTGATCCACCTGGAACTGATCTTTCCATTCCTTCAGGAATCTATCCGAGAGGTTGGCAATCTTGACCAGGGCGGTGACCTGCCCTCCAAGGAGCACAAAGAGGCCCTTGTCAGACACGTTCTTGACAAAGCCCCGGATGACATCGCCGTTGGAAATTTGAGCAAAGTTGCTGATTTCGCGATCAGCGACAGGCAGCGTAGAGCTCATGATGCGCGAAGGACGCAGCGACAGCCGAAGCCTCTTGTTGGTGGCATCGACCTCGACAATCGACACGCGAACAATGTCGTTCTTCTTGTAGTTAAGCGTGTTAATGTCGTCAAAGCTGTCAACCATATCAGGCAGGTGGACCGGCCCCGAAACGGCTTCGCTGAGCTTAACCAGCACCTGTCGCTCGTTGACCTTGGTAATCCTGGCCGGCAGAACCATGTTTGGCTTCAATGCGCTCCAAGTAATCGCTTCCGAGGAACTCGAAGACCGGGCAGACAGATCCAGATGGTTGTTTTGGGTGTCGACGGCTGTGACTCTCACCTTCAAGGCAGACCCCACAGGGAAGTTCGCCTCCAAGTCATTGAGCTGCGACAGGTCGTCTGAAGCCTCTATGGCAGAGACACGGCCGCGTACGCTCGGCGACAGATTCACCCACAGGTACTGGGGGCTGACATTGTTGACAAAGGCGATGTGCGTGTCTCCGACCTTGATGGAGTCCAATGAGAGCGGCATGGGCGTCTCGACCTTGAAGTCGCTTGGCTTTGCCGTCAATTCCAGAACCGAGTGTGCCGACCTGTGCGATATGGGCAGGAAGCGGTGGTCTTTGGCGTCGTGAACGCCAATCACCTTGACTCTCAGCTGCTGCTTTCGGTGGAACTTGTCAAGAGGGTTCTTGGGGTCGACAATGTCCTCCCACTTGTCGAAAATCTGGGAGACATCGATCCGACCCTGCGCCTCATTGCCCACCAGCTGCACATTGAGCTGCGTCTCCTTTACGGAGGTAATCCTGGCCTTCGTGACAGTCCCCCCCGTTAAGCCGTCCGCGGGGGGCGCGGACTTTTCAGCAAATTTGCTACCCTTGGGCCTCTCAACCTCGTCCGCATCAGCCGAAGCTGGAGCCACCATGACGCGGCGCAAGTCCTGGATGACGGACACGACCTTGACCTCGATTGACTCGTACTTTTGCATGCCAAAGTCTGGCTGCGACTGGACCTCGGAAGGCAGTCGTGACTTGGGCAGCAGAGCATGCAGACTGCCGGCAAACTGAACAAAGATGGCAGTTTGTGTAATGTTCCGCACGAAGCCCGGAGCAACGGCTCCGACCTTGACTTCCTCGAAGCTTGAAAGGAGCCTTCCATCCTTGGATGCTTTGATGAGGCTCGGCTTTTGGGTGAGAATAATGGCTCGTCGGTTCTCGTTCTTGTCGATAATTATCAGGTTCGACAAGGTCTGGCCGGCGGAAATTCGTTTCAAAGCAAACTGATTCTTGGACGTCGATTTGTCCGTGAGGTGTCCCACGGGCAGAATGGCCTTTAGCTGACTGCCAACCAACTCCACAAAGACCTGGTCTTCTGTCTTTTGCGTGACCTTGGCAGAAACCAGTTCACCTAGCTGGAGGTTCTTCAACGCAGCCTGCTTATCCAAACCAAAAGCTCCGGGGTCCTTGCACGACACAACTAGTCTCTTTTGCTCTGGATCAACATCGAGGACGTGGACACTGACGACCTGACCGACGCGGAAATGCTCCGCCGGGTCGCTAATGTAGGCCTCGCTCATCTCCGAGACTGGGAGGAAGCCCTTCAAGGACCCGTAAAACTGGATATGAGCACCGTTCTTCTGCAGCTTGATAATTGTTCCTGGAACCTGCATGCCGACGCTGACTTCGTCGTATGATTTGATCGTGGGGGCCTCGGAATTGAGCAGAGTCTTCTTCAGGGTGAGTCGCATTCGCTTTTTGAAAGGATTAGTCGACAGGACCCTGGCCTTGACCTTCATGCCTTCGCGAAACTTCTTCTCGGGATGCTGCAGTCGGATATCGGACATGTGACGCTCGGGAACAAGTCCAGTTATTCCTTCAGCAACCTTGAGGATCAAGCCACCGACTCCATCCTCGTTGATGATCAATTTCTCAATGTCGCAGTTCACAACGGCTCCGATGGGAACATCCTCCAGCCGGATATACTGCTGCTCGAGGATGCTCTTTTCGAAGGAGACGTGGAATATACCGTCCAGCTCATTGTAGCCAATGACTCGACCTTTGTGGACAGAGCCAACTTGGTACGGCCCGCTGGACTCGTATAGAGCGTCGACTTTGCCATCTTTGACTCGCGAGATGTGCACGAATCCGGTGAGTCCAGCCACACCGGTGTCGACAAACAGCCCAATCTCTGTCTCGACATGGCGAACGGTGCACTTCTCAACGAGGGACGAAATCGGTAACACCGTCGTCGGGAGATTGTGAGCATCTGACTCTGGGTACTTACGGCTCAGGGACTTGATGTGAGGAAGCAGGGAGATGCCCAGCTTAGGATCCTTGGCTGTCGGAAAGTTGCAGATGACCCGGGCCTTGACCTTGGTTCCAATTTTGTAAGTCGCCTCGAGGTCCGTGTCGTTGGGACCAACGCCGGAATGGACTAGGTCTGCGGTGACATCCAGATGGCCCATGACTTTGCCGGCAAGACCTCGTCGGTCGGCGTTGGAAATTAGGACATCAACAGCGGTGCCGGGAAGAAATGTGTTGATGGTGGTGGCTTCTGAGGGAACGCTCTTTATGTTGCCTAGCCTTTTCTGCAGTAGAGACAGCTGCGCAACTTTACCGCTGGATCCTTTGCCTGTGACCTGGCAGAGGAACACGGCGCCGGGCTGAAGCCGCTCTTGGTCGATGGTAGAGTCAATCTCCCCAGTCGGGAGGAAAGCGCGCAAGCCGAGAATACCCAAGTCCATGACACAGCCGCGATCCTCAACACTGATGACGGACGCCATGACCGTGCTGTTCGGTACAACATCGTCGCCGTTCAGCCCGGAATTGGCCTCTGTTGGTCGCAGAGACAGTTCAATCTTTCGTTTGCCCTTGCTAGTGAGTGAGTCGTCCAGGGTAGAGACGACGTACACTCTCAGGTACTGTCCGGCGGCGAAGATGGATTTGAGATCGACGTCAGTATCGTCCTCGGAGTCGTCTTCGTCGTCGTCGTTCTCATCGGCGGCGCCGTCTTGTAGCCTGCTGGTAAGTTGATCTGAAACAGCAACGATGGAGACATGCCCGATAAGGTTGTTGGGCAAGGCAACTTCGAGATCAAGGTTGTTGATTCGCGTGACTTGGCCGAGGACCAGCGAGCCTTTGACCAGTTTCTACCTATTGTTAGCAGCTGTCTCGTCAAGATCTCCTCCAGCAGTTGGATTACCTTGAAATTGAGACTCTCCACCTTGACGGCATCTTCACCATCCTTTTTGCTAGCGCCGGCCTTGCCATCGCCCTTGATTGACATCTTTCTCTTCTTCTTCGTCTGCGCCTTGGCGCCAGTGTCAAACTCGTCCTCGCGCATTGCGTCCGCCTTGGCCTCCAATTGGATCTGCTTCTGCTCCAGTGGCGTAAGAACGCTTCCACCTCCACGGGGGAACATGGGCTCTTCGTCCTTCAATAGCGAGACAGCGGGAGCTTTGGCGGGCTCGCCGCCAGACTCAGCAGCCTTCTTCGTTGTCTTGGCTGCGGGCTTCGCATCCTTGCTCGGCGCATCGTTCTTGGACGGCCGGGCGGCTTTCGAGTTCTTTGCTGATTTGGCCGGAGGATGGCCGCCGGGGGCATCCTTTCGCTTGAGGTTGCTCATGGCGGCGGTGTGGTCGCAAGAACAAGCGATGTACCGTCTTGTCCAGCTCTCAGAATTTCTCCCAGCTTCACATCAACATCTCGACAATTTTTTTGCTCTGGCGCAACGCCGATAAGCTTGATTGCGATAAGGTGGGCGGTGAAACTCCGATCAGTTGTTCCGCCCCCGCCACACACAGCGCTGAGGCTCCACAGCGGGACCTGCAGGCTGGTTACACTCTTACAGCGCCCATAGCGCCGAACCGATACGCAGCACGCTGCCAGGCACCCCGATTCCATTGTCGTATGAAGCTCCCTCGACCAGCTCCCTCAACAAATCAACTTATTCCTCTGATGACTCGCGGCCATCACGACACGGCTTCGATGGACTCCTCCACGCCGCTGCTCTACTCATAATGCTCCCCCGAAAACGACAGCGCCCGAATCCGGCAGAAGCAGGCGCCTCCAGCCTCCCAATAGCCGCTGGATCGCGGCAAGTCGTTACGTCACTGGGAGCTTCTGCCTCGAACCTGGGCCTCGGCGAACAGCAGCAGCAGCAGCAGCAGCAGCAGCATATGCCACCACCACTGCCGGCGGATCGCAGCGCAGTACCCGCCGAGACGAGTGACCAGAAACAAGTGCGCATTTGACTTGCAGACGACACAGTCAGGCACACTGATTGCTAACGGCATTGCGACAGGTCCGCAAGGCCAAGAGCTGGTACGGCTCGTGGCCAAGGACGCCCAACAAGGCCTCAGCGTCGACATCGGTTGCACGGGAGAACATACTGGGCGGAACAGTGAGGTCAAGGGGAGCGCCAGGCTTGAGTCGATTCGACCCCAAGAAGGGAGACGAAACAGCGAGCCTGAGCAGCGCAAGGACAAAATCGCTCTCTAAGGTACCCGAGGACGTCATGCCCGAGCTAGCTACGGATGATACGGTCGGGGCGAATAACACGGCAAAAGAAGACGATAGGCTACTAGGGCCAAAGTCCGTGGAAGATGACAAGACGGAAGACAACAAGGCACAAGATAACACAGCCAAGGACCCGACAACTGAAGAGCCTGCAGCTCATGAACCCTCAAACCCCCAGCGACAAGCACCGCCTTCTGGCTGGTTGGGCTGGTGGTCAAAAACTCCATTTACCGAAACACAAGCAGGCTCAACTCCAAACCCTACGTCTCAAGCAGAAAACGAACCAAACGAGCTGCCGCCGAGTGCACCTCCTACGCAGACTGAGCCAGAACCCCCAGCGCCAACCGAACCACCCTCAAGCGCACCGGCACCGGCATCCTCATCCTGGTTCGGCTTCCTGTCCTTGGCCAGCAACGCCACCATGAAACCGGACTTAACGATGAACACCGAGCCTGAAGAGGCGCCCGGCAAGGAACCCGAGGATGTGGTCATGAAGGATGCGCCGTCCCCGCCCCTTTCGTCTCAGATTCGCGAAGCTGCGCCCAAGGCCGGCTCTACGTGGACGTTTTGGTCAAAGGACGCACCAAAGACCGATGGGAAAGTGGTTGAACCGGAGTCGGGCGAAATTGCGGTCATGGGCGAGGGCTCAGAAGCCCATCCGAAGCCCATGACGGAGGGAGACGTCTCAGGCACCCCCTCCAAGGACGCAAAGGGGGAGGTCAAGCCAAAGGAGGGCAGGTCAACATGGCGCAAAAGCAAGAGGCCAAGGCCGGCATCGTTGGAGGTGGACCCTCAAACGCCATCTCCCTTGAACGGGTCGACAGCTGGTGCTAATACAACGTCGGAGCTGCCGGTCTCACAGCCAGAGACTGAAGTAAAGGTGCCATCGACCAAGAGTGACACCTCGATCAAGCCCGTCGCCGAGTCCCAAGCCTCAACCACGTTGCCGCCAAACCTCCTCCTACCGTCATTCCCCAGCACATACCACATGAAGGAAAACACATCCATCCTCCAGCAAATCGCAAACTTCCTCCTGCGGACCGCTCAGCCCCCCACACACCACGTCTTCCGCGTCAAGGACCCGCCGCCGGTCCGCAAGGCCATCGCCATCGGCATCCACGGCCTCTTCCCCGCGACGTACCTCCGCCCCATGATCGGCCAGCCGACGGGCACCTCCCTGCGCTTCGCTAGCCTCGCCGCGGACGCGATCCGACGGTGGGCTGACGCGCACGGCTGCCCGGACTGTGCGATCGAAAAGGTGGCGCTCGAGGGCGACGGCCGCATTAGCGAACGCGTCGACAACTTGTGGAAGCTGATGCTTAACTGGATCGACCACATCCGCAGCGCGGACCTCGTCATCCTAGCGAGCCATTCGCAGGGCGTACCTGTTAGCATCATGCTGCTCGAGAAGCTCATCGACCTGGGCATCATCACCGACGCCAAGATTGGCGTCTGCGCTATGGCTGGCGTCGCGCTGGGGCCCTTTCCCGACTACAAGTCGAGCATCCTCATGGGCTCCGCCGCCGAGCTGTGGGAGTTTGGCAACCCGCAGAGCGGCAACTCACTGCGCTTCGAGGCGGCGCTCAAGCGTGTCCTGGACTGCGGAGCGCGGGTGACGTTTATCGGCAGCATCGACGACCAGCTGGTGCCCATGGAGGTACAACCCCCTTCAACCCCCTTCAGCCCCCTTGTTTGCGCGTCCAGGAATTGCTAACATGCTCAGTCCGCCGTCTACTCCCCCGCCAGCCACCCTTACATCTATCGCGCTGTCTTCATCAACGGCCGCGTCCACGCCCCCGACTTCATCGCCTACCTCGTCGGCTTCGCCCTCAAGCTGCGCAACCTCGGCGTCGCGGACCACGGCCTCATCCGCGAGCTCTCCCTCCCGCTCGCCGGTTCGCTCTACTCGGGCGAGGGCCACTCCCGGCTATACTACGACGCCGCCGTCTACGACCTCGCCGTCGCGCACGCCCTCGAGACCACGGCCCCATCCGCTGGCAGCAAGCCACTGCCCCCCTGCCACGTCGCCGTGCACAAAAAGGACGGCCTCGCGAGCCCCAACCCTTATGTCCTACCGTGGATCATGCGCGGCATGCTCGAGGAGGACTTTGTCCGCACGGAGCTGAGCGCCGAGACGGACGAGCTGCTGCGCCAGTTTGACGACTGGAAGCCTGCGAACAAGGCGCTCAAGGACGTCAAGTACCGCCTCGAGGCGGTACGCTCCAAGCTCTGAAGCCCCTATTAATACGTCCCCCGACTTTCCATGCCTCCACGAGCACTTCCCCCACACCACAGATGGAAGATAGACGTTAGAAACTCCGTGGTTGATATAGACTACACGACGCAGTACACGACGACGTCCGATACAAAGAATCTTGTTATCATCTTTTAATGGCGCACGAAGGAGATACGAGGAGCAAGGCAGTGTAATAAACAGTTAGCCGCTTGGGTAACATGTGAATGGAAATGTCATCGTTTTGTGCACTGAGGCAATGTAGTAACGGTACCATTTCTGTACAGAAGTGTCATTCTCAAATACACCCCGTCCCATCCGGCGCCTGAAATGCTACCCCTTTATACCGGGAGTATGTCGTCCTGGTACACACGCTCTATAGTACAATCGTCGCGCCTCCGAGGCGACACGGGGCGACAAAGTTATGCCCTCCGCCCCAGCTTCCACCCGTCGATGCGATCCTGTATCTGGTCCCACGTCATGGCATGGCTCGTCAGCCCATACGCCTGCGCCTCCTGCACCACCACCGTCGGCGCGCCGCTCCCCTTGCCCGGGTTTGCGACGTTGCCGCCGACGACCATGTCCGCCACGCGGCGCAAGTCCTCGACGGTGAGGGCCTCGATGCGGGCGCACATGTCGCGCACGGGGACTTTCCGGCCGTGGACCTGCACGGAGCGGCCCAGGTTCTCGAGCTCGACCATGCGGCTCTCGAGGTTCATGAGCAGGCTGCTGCGGAGCTGGTTCTTGGCGCGCGCCACCTCGCCGTTCTGCAGGCGGCTGAAGCCGCGGTCGAGCGTCAGCGCGCGCAGCTCCTGGCACATGACGTCGAGCATGGACGCGGTGTGGCCAGGCAGGCACGACGCCGAGATACCGAAGAGGCCTGAGTCGGTGTAGGAGTGGTTGAAGGCGACGCATGACTCGACCCAGCCGTGCTGGTTGAGGACGTTTGTGTAGAGGCGCGAGTACATGCCCTTGCCGGGCCCGCCTGCGGAGAAGGACCCCCCACCGCCGAGGAGCGTCTGCAGCGTGGCGAGCGCGTAGATATCCTCGGACGCGATGGGCAGGCCCTCGAACGCGAGGTGGATGTGCGTGAAGTTGGTGTTGTTGAGCGAGGGGGGCTGCGCGGGCAGGGAGAGGAAGCCGCCGGTGTAGCGGGCGGGCTGGCTGGCGTCGAGGTCGGCGAAGGGGGGCGTGGTGTTGAGGACGGCGGCGTTGTGCGGCGCAGATGTGGAGATATTCTTGAAGAAGGGGATCTTGGAGATGTGTTTCGAGCGCTGCTGGGGCGAGGATGAGGACACGGAAGAGGCTGAGGCGTCGCTGTCAGACAGGCCCTCACTCGTCTCGGACCCCGTCCGCGAGAGCGCCGGCATCTTGCTCGACGCCGACATGTCCCCAAAGTACTGCTCCGCCAGCTGAACCGCCACGCCGTGCTCGACACCCGCAAACGCCAGCACCATCCGCTCGGGCTTGTAGAATAGGTCGCGATACGTCATGACGGTGCTGCGGTTGATGCTGCCCAGGCGCTCCTCGGGGCACAGCAGCGGGTTGCCCAGCGTGTTGTCCTTGAAGGCTGCCGTGTGCACCAGCTCCGGCAGGATCAGCTCGGGCTTGCCCCAGATCTCGGCAATCTCGTACCGCGCCGTCTCGATCTGCTCGGCCACCTCTTCTTCCGTGATGCGCGGGTCGCGGATCGTCTCGGCCAACAGGCCAACCGTGGTCGGGACGGCGCTGTTGAACGTCGCCGCCTGGTACATCATGGACTCGCGCGACGAGGCGCACTGGATGTTGCCGCCCAGCGCCTCCACTTTTTCGAGCATCTCGTCGGCCGAGTGTATCGACGTCGACTTGAACGCGAGGCGGTCCATGATGTGCGACACGCCGCGCAGAGAGCTGTTCTCGAACCGCGATCCCGCCTCGACGTATACGCCGACCCCTGAAAAGGAGCCCGGGAGCGCCTCAGAGGCCACTCTCAACCCATTCTGCAGTGTCGTGATCTGGTCCAGCTCGGTCGGTTCCTAGCATGCATCTCCGTTAGCACACCTCTCCATCCCAATAAGTTCAGGTTCGGCTCAGGATGTCCAACCTTTAGTATCCCTTCCACGGCCACCGTCGCCAGCGACCTCTTCGGCAGGACCAGGCTCGCCTTTGGCCTCAGTAGCCGCGAGCACGAGGCCCCGGCCCTTGGCTGTAAGCGTGTCGTTAATTGTCGCAACATTGTCGGCTGCCTCGTTGTGAAACGGAACGAGCGTTGACGGTTCCAGGCGGGATGAGTTTGCGACGACGCCACCGAAATTAGCACTGGGCCTGTACGGAGGTCCTCGGCGATAGGTCGGATCATTCCGGCGCCGGAGATCCGACATCGCGGAGCGAGCACTGGGCCGACAAACGTCATACGTAACCGCCACCCGCACTGTGTGATGTTGCAGTTGCCGAATCCGAGCGTATGAAGGGCCATGCTCTCCCTCGAATAGAATTTGCGTAGTAGTTAAGCGAGGAGGCACAAGAGCCTGGAGTAAGAATACCCTCATGCGATTGATGACTCCGCCAAGGTCCGATTGAAGCTCGTACGTGGAAGCCATCAGAGAGTCCCACCTCTGCTTAAAGTGTTGAAGTCCTGGACGGACGCAACGCCTCCGGCATGGCGAAGCGCGTGAGGTTTGGCCGAATAAGATTCGGCTAGATGCACCACAATAATCCCAGGCACCTCTGGCAGTTCGACTTTTCCCCACTACCAGTTCTCACCAACTCGCCTCGCTTCCCGTCCCAATCATCAGTCTAGCCGTCTACTAGCCTCGGCCTTGCAACTAACATCAACACATGCGACCGTGGGGATTTCCCTTGAAAAGCTCCAGTCATCACAAAAGTAAGGGTTATAGTTAATTTTGCATTATATTATGGCATTGTCTCCGTAGCTGAGGCCATGTCTCGCCTGTCCGTGTTCTACGGTGCTCCTCCACGGCGGGGTGGCGAGGCCTGTAGGGCATGGGCCTACTTCGTCAATCATTAGGATGATGCAGTCATGGAAAGAAGAGGGTTTGGTTTTTATCTTTTGAATGGCAATAATAGTGATATTATGTATAAGAAAGGGAAGTGAAGTTCTTGGCAATTTCGTAAGCCTTGAGGCTATGCAAGTTCATTTAAGCATTTTTCCTCAGTGACATGGTTCAGAACCTCCCCCTTGTGCCTGGCATCCGGCCAGCGTCGCCGGCTCATTTCTTCATCAACACATCCCCACCCAGGATGGTTTGCCCGACCATCGGCTCCGCGATAATCCCCGCCTCAACCAGGTCTTGGGCAAGCTTTACCAGCAGGCCATCGCATCCCTTTGCGGCCATAATATCTACTGCGATTGGGAAGAATTCGTCGTGCTGTGTAATAGCACTTCGCGACGACACTTGGCCCACGGGGAAGACGTGATCGGGACACTCGGAAAACACGCTGATCCTCCCGCTCGAAAAGCCGAAAGGCACAGTGGGGGGCGGCCCGTACTGATTACGCGGGTTCTGGCCGCCCGACGATCCCACGTATAGGAGAAGGGCTCCGGAGCACTGCAATGGGTCATTAACCGGAGGGAGAACCTGGCTATTGAACCAGTCCATGAAGAGAGTCTTGTTGCGGATGGCGTCGCCGAGGGCGGAATCGGGAAGCCCGTCACCGAAGGCCCAGCGTGCGAGCGGCGCGGGGTTGACGAAAGGGCGACGGCCGTCGTGGACGGCTGGGACCATGGTTAGGAGCGACAACAACGACTTGGGCTCTGGAAATGGCAAACTCACCCGCGTAATCTGCGTAGAAAGGCTCCCTCACGAGAGCAGTCTGCTCTTTGGAGATAAAAGTCGGATACGTGATGTTCAATAGCTGCGTGAGCGTCACGTTGCCTGCTCCGGCCGGCCTGGATGCTGCCCATGCAGTGTTGAGGTTAAGGTCTTTCGTCCTCCCACCGACGAAGTCAGCGAGCCTGCTTACGAAGCTTATGAGCACATTGTTCGCGGTCGTGTTCGGGTTCGTCGGCCAGTTGAGGGTGTAGATAGTCTTCGGGTAATTGGGCTTTTCCCCCTCGAGTGACTTGTAGTTCTTTCCGTACAAAATGGAGCTTGCAACATCCCAGATGTACGGGTCTCGCGTCAAGAAGCCAGAAGTGTCGAGAGCTGTGGAAAGCGGCATGACGTGGTCAAGACTGACGAGCCCGTGGGAGGGGCGGTTGCCGAACAATCTCTGGACGCTCGATGGCGATCGGATGCTGCCACCCGTGTCGCTGCCCACGGCGACATCTAGCCACTCGTACGACCCGATGGAGGCGCCGCCGCCGGATGAGGATGATGATGGGTTTTGGTACCCGTCTCCTCGGGGGTTGAATGGTGAGTGATAGTCGACCCAGTCCTGCGTAGCCTGCTCACCATTGGCGAACTGCGAGGACTTCTGAAGGCCCACAATCTGAGCACCGGCGTCTATCAGCCTCTGTATGGCGGTGCCGGTGACCTTGTTCTTTGGATAGAGACTATACCACGCCCTATTACCGTTGGATCCTTTTGTGCCGGCTAGCTGATAGATGTCCTTGACGCCCACTCGGACCCCGGCGAGTGGCTTCTCACGGGTCTTTGTGAAGTATAGGCGCGACGGCACGCCGATTGTCAGGGTAGCAGACCCGGGAACTTGAGCGGATAGTGGCTGGAACGTGCCGTTGGGAGTCTGTAGGAGTGATTCGGTGAAAGAGTCACTGAAATCATCGTATAGCCGGTAGACCGGGTAGAGCGCTCCCGTAGCGATCTCAAGGAAATACGGCCCCGAAGGCACAGTCGTGGAATTAAGTGGTAGGATGAGGGAGGAATCATCATGGCCGAGAACTTTAGTATTCGTCTTGCAGGTCGAGGGTGTGCCGGCAAGAAAGATTGCCTGGGCAAAGCCGGTCTGGAAGACATCGTCGATACGGTCCCAGTCTTCCAGCAGATCGGGCAGGTCTGACTCGGAAATGGCGTCTTGGACGACCGTGACGGGGTGTATACCGTGTACACTGGGGACCGAGGACAGGTCAGAAGGGTGAATGTCGAGTTCGCCGGAGGAGTAGGGAGAGATGTAGTAATAGACATCGTTTAATGTCACGGACAGGCCGGTTGACACAAGCTCGGAGGACGAGGTTGTGACAGCCAAGAGGGACAGGCTCAAGGCTAGGCTCCGTAACCAGCTGGATATGAACGCCATCTTGAAAGTGTGGACACGATGTAGGGAGGAGAGAAAGTATGATTTCGTGGGTTTAGACGATTCCGAAGCGATTAAATATGTACGTGAGGTGCCACCACGTCTCTGATGCAATCCATCCTGTGTATGTTGGACACAAACACTCGAGACTCCTGCGCCATGATCGGCGTTAGTGACAAGTATAATTCGTCAATTGGAAATTCATTTTCTTTGTTCCTGCATTCTTATCTCGGGCATTATCGGCGAGTTAGGGCGTTTGCAAACGGCGTCTGTTGATCATCGTCACGGCCAAGCGGGTGTGGAAACTGCGAGGAAATTCCGGGAATTTGGGTCGATAGGCAGGGGAGAGCTCTGCTCTAAGTTTCAATAGTGCGCAAATTCATAGCATTATAGGCCGACGCAATCAAGACTCAAGGGCCGAATAGGTCGAGATAACGGCCTTGACGATACGTTATGTTGCCTGGGTTGCGGATATGCCCCGAGGAGCAGCCCCCGCGCTATTCCCTTGAATAGCCATTTTCCCTTTGCACCATGAACTGGTACTCCGTATCACCAGTTCTGAACTAGTCCCGCATGGTCTTCGTCAGAACAATTTCCTGAGGGCGTCCACGGCCGTCTGCCAGGGCTCACCGCCTCAGTCCTGATTTGGCACCTAGCACCTTGTGAGCCGCAGGACCCCCTTTCTACTTTTCCTTTCCTTAGCGTTAGATAGACAACTGCACGGCATCCTCGGTTAAATAAATTAAGACTTAGCTTCTTGCACCGCCCTACGATTTGCGGCATCCATGACACGCTATATGCAAGGTACATTGGGCCAATCATCGTCACTATCGTGTTCTAGAACCTCTTATCGATAGACCTCCATACTAAACCATACTTTGCTAAGCGAAGCTATAAAGACAAGGAGAGTGTAAGCTAGTGCTTTCTCAGTCCGGAACCAACASTGTGATTCAAGTTTGCTCCTCCATCTGAGGACATCATAAATTCCACCTCTACTCATCTCACTCCATCTATGCGACCAGTGACGCTAGTCGAGACTTAAAGGCAACACTCCTTGAGTCTGTAAAAAGTATGGCGGTTGCGGACTGTGTAAGCCGGGATATGTACTGGCAAGTCGTGCAACCGGGGAGCACGTTGCATGATGCTGCAAATCCTCTTCATCGTGTTGGGACAGTCAACATCTCCATTTTCAGCCACTATCATGTATAGGCAACGTAAAGGGCCGGCTGCAGCCGTTCATTTGCCAATTGCCACGTTTACCCCCTGTTTCGAAACCACATGCAGTAGTGTGCAATGTGGGGAGCAGGTGTCCATCTCTTCATTAACATGCGGCAAATGCTCCAGAGACCAGGAGTCTGAACGAGTTAACCAACAGGCAAGGCAATATTATACTAGGGCAGATTGGGCATGACTAGTATATTTCAGGTCTAATGGAATAATAGCGCCCGGAGCTTGTCCTATCTGAATGGCCGCCCTTGCTGTGTAAAAACAAGCTTATCTTGAAGGTCTCCCGATTACTTAGGCTTATCACTTACGAGTGCAATCATTGCGAGTCAGGGTAGCACAGCCTCAGCCTCAATTGTCGTCATCAGCTCAGGAGGGAAGTCGATCTTCTTGGCGTATGTGCAGTCTGGGACAAAATGCATTCGTCTTGCCAGAAGTACCTGTCCCGCTAAAGACTCAGGTGAGGTACGACCCTCCAAGGCGTGCACTCCAGATTATAAGTCACTCCTAGCGGCCACGCAGCATCGCGCCTCTGTTCGTCGAATGATCACTGTCGCTGACCAACAAATCAGCTGGCCGTTTCCGAAAATCTTCAGAATCTTGGTTATCCAAGCTCGGGTCTCCATCGGCCAACAGGCCTGTTACGTATCGTGGTGTCAGATAACCTAAAGTTAGCGGATTCTGAGTCGTCTTCATCCCTGGTCGCCAGCCTTGACGCTCAATCAATCTTCTGAGCCGCGAGTCTCCCGCTCAGAGGACTCTCGAACTTGAACTACAGAAGCTTGCCCTTCAGATCGATCAGCTCGCAAACAAGGCAGGTGCCTCGGCACCGGTCGTACTCCCTGAGACGCCAGATGAGGCCAGTGACGCCCTTTTCGAAGACGGAGGCGACTCGAACCAAACCGCGGCCTTCAAATCCCCTGCCCATCAATACAGTTCGGAAAGCCCGACCCTCATGCCCTGTCGGTTGTCCAAGGGGGCGCTGGAGGGTTTGTAAGAGCAATTTGACGACCAATCCAAGATTTTTGACAGCCGGCAAAAGGAACCCACCAGCGTCAATGCCCAGCTGCTCGAGCAGAAGCAATTACAACAGGGCACCCCCAGGGTGCTTGACCAAGACCTCTTACGACCCTCAAGAGGGAGGTATAGAAGCACCGGCAAGCCAACGAGGCCTCCCAGAAGGCACTTCAAAAGATTGGCGAAACGGGGATCTATCTTCGACGCCCTTAAACCCTAGCCGTCAAGGCGAACGAGAAATTGTTAGAACTTACCTGAAGGTCGATAGCTCCGTTCCAGATCATGTCATCGGCGACTCGTCCCGATTTGGACAGATTATCCTCAACCTCATAGGCAACGCTATCAAGTTTACCGAGCATGGGCAAGTCGGTCTGACTATCAACGAGCAAGCTGACCAGGCGCCCGTTGGGCCTGACGAATACGCCTGTGGAATTTGTGATTAAAGATACTGGAATTGGTATTGCAGAAGACAAGTCAAACCCCATATTCGACACCTTCCAGCAGGCTGGTGGTTCAATAACGCGCAAGTTTGGCGGCACTGGTCTGGGTCTCTCCATTTCCAAGAGACTCGTCAACCTCATGCGTGGTGAACTCTGGGAGCATAGTGAGGCTATCAGAGACATCACCACAAGTCTAACCTCCACTTCAAAGCAGCAAATAGCAGTACTTTGCACAGTCTATTGAGTCGGCTGCATTATTCCGAGCGAGATATCATGCCCACATGCCATGCCATACATGTATATACTACACCACTGCCTTGCATACATTAACAAAAACGACAGCCTGCATTTGCCAATGCCTGCCCGCAATGCCAAAACACGAATTCTCCAGAACGTTGTACCGCCCAGTGATCATCGACCAACTCGACTGATCACACAACTCCGTGCGCCGGCGCAGCCTCGTGTATCAGACGCAAGAAAGCGATCAAGCAAAGCACCGACGCCTCTATGAAATCTACAATCTGCACGCTATGCCCCCTATATAGTAGCCAGTGGCGTAGCCCAGGCTTCTCCTCGAGTACCCCGTCGTTTTCGTTCCGTCGTCTTACCGGCCCGAGTCGTCGCCGGGGATGTTTCCGCTCAGGTCCGTCTCTGCTGCCGCGTCGAGGCTCCGCATCCCTGACGTGGCATCCCCAACTCGCCGTCCCGCGCTGCCATCAAACACCCACGGGCCTGCGTTGTTGCTGGGCGTAATCGGGCCTTCGCCGTTGGTGCTGGGCGACGGAGAGCGGCCGTCTCTCAAGTGATTGACTCGGCCGGAGCCGGATGCCGAGTTCCGGATGGGTAGAGGCTCCGTGGCCGTGTGCGGTATGCTCGTCGACCGACCGGCTGGGCTGTCAGAAACGCTCACGCTGACCGTGACATCCATGACGTCAGCATCCTGGACAGTGACATCTGCAATCTCTGGTGAGGACGCCTCCGTCTCTAGCGGTCGACCGCCTCCGGGCTGTGGCGTCTCTCCCTTCTCCTGGCCCTCAAGCTGCTGCCACTCCTCCGAGGGCTCCTCGACGTCSGCTTCCAGGTCGGCCCCGGCGCGACAGTTGGGGCAGACAAAGATGCGGTATTGCGGCGATGTCAGCAGCGATCGTACGCACTTGAAGTGCCATGTATGTGAGCACGGCGCAACGAAGAGCGATTGGCACGGCTGGGGAGCAACAGAGTCAGCGGGGATAGGTTCGCCAGCCAAAAATGACGGGAGTTGACCAACTGCAATAGAGTTCAGGCAGATTGAACAGTCTTGGGAGGTCGAGCTCGATACAGACGCCGCACCGTTGGATGCCATGGTCCGCAGCCGCTTGTGAGCAGCCATGCTAAGAGGAAAGAGTCAGTCAGGGTCATGTTAATACATTGGGGAATGGAGGGCTAATCCGTTGACTTACTTGAAAGTGTTCAGTTTGTTCTGCCATCCGCGGTTCAGCTCAAGCCTCATCTTGACGCAGCGGAAAATCATCTCCTCGCCGCCCTTGAAGTCAATTCCGAGCTGGATTATGTCGCCGTCGTTGACCGGATACGCCTTGCTCTCCTGCGACGGCGGGCTGAGCCGGATGTGGTTGAGGAACGTCCCCGACGAGCTCTTCACGTCCCTAATGTACCACTTGCCGTCCTCGCACCAGAACTCGCAGTGCCGTCGGCTCACCACCTTACTCTTGAACCCCACGGGCGCGGCCGACGGCTGGTTGCCGGCCATGTTGGCGGCGGCATGGCCATCCCGCTCCGAATAGCGGCCGACGCGAATGACCTCCGAGCCGTTGGGGAGGGTGCGGGAGATGGGAGCGAAGGAGAGGGACGGTCGCGTCGCTCGAGGGTCGTAGTAGGCTGAGAGGCGTATTGACGGAGTAGCCTCGGGGGGGGTAGCGGCCTCGCCCATCGTGGAAGCACTCGTCCGCGCTATGGCCGGCTGCTCCTCGTCAATCGTGTCGGCGGCGACACCAGCACCAAAGGCATGCGCTGGGCCAGGCTGCTGGTCAGCGGTCTCGGGGATGGGATCCGGCGGACTGGCCCTCGGCGAAGCTCCGGCGCCTCGTTGCGGCGTCGTCGTCGCGTACGTCGTGCTGGGCGTCGAGTTGACGAGCGTCAGTCGGTTGGGGTTCTGGCCGGCGGGGACTGTCGCGGTCGCAGCCGAGTAACTGATAGAGCGCGTCAGGTTGCCCCCCGTGCGTCCGGGAGAGGTGTTGCTKCTGCTGCTCGAGTGATTGCCGCCGTCACGCGACAGCAGGTGGTTGTGGGTGTAGTTGCGAAGGTAGGAGAGGCCGCGGAGGCGGCTCTGGCGAGAAGGCGAGGCGGCCGTGGCGGGCTGAGGCCCGGGGGGAGGCGACGACACCGGCTGTGTAAACATTGGAGTGGTCGTCTCGCGGCTGCCTTGCGGATGAATCACAACGCAGGCCACCACGACTTGCGAACAAGACCAAAACTGCCAGCAGAGGGAAGCAGAGGAAGTTGAGAAAGGGTTGCGGCAGGCGACCTGGTGGAGACTTGGGGGTGGCTGGTCGCGGCGACGAGCGAAGATTCGGCTGCCGAATTTGCAGAGTCGAAATTCGAACACCTTCAATCGACCGTCGCCGCTAGATTACGGGATGGACGCGAGGACGAGAGGCTGGCTGTGTCTCGGCCGACTCGCTCTCCCGCTTCTCTCTCGCGTTCGGAGATCAGCAAAGGCTTCGGCAGCCGCAGCGCAGTGAGACGGGGTCGAGACTCGAAATGGCGCGCGGTTTCTCGAGCGGTCAAGCGCCCGGGCACAGAGCGGGAAAAACGAGGTCGCCGCCGGCGCGTACAGACGCCGTGCGACCGCGACCGGGCTGGAGGGCGAGACGAGGCAGACGGCGAGCGAGCAGGAACGGTTACACGAGCCACGGCTGCGCGCGGTCGACGATCTGATGGTGGATGGAGGGCCGAACTGCGACGGGAGGATGGATGGAAGCGGTGGGCTCCAGCGTTTGAGGACAGTGGGTGGGGTTGGTCGAGGTTTTGTGGAGGGTTTGTGGAGGCGGGAGGACATCGTAGGGGTTCAGTTCAGTGGCCTCCACTGCAGGAGCACGCCGAGTCGCGACGCTGTCAGGCTACCTACTACCGCTTATAGCCGGCCCTGGAAGCTGGAGCGCTGTTGTACGACGCACCCGCCACGCAGGGACAGAGCGCGTGTGATACTCCCTAATAGCACCTCACTTCAGTTCTGTGCCTGTTGGCTGCAGGCATTTCGGGGGTCACGAGGTCGCTCTCGGTGGGCGAGGTGCTGAGCGTTCAGGTGCCTCTTGCAGGTGAGACAGTGCCCACTCCAGCAGGCCAAGTTCTGGGCCCCCAGATCATCAGTCTTCTGTTGGCCTGGTCTGGTGCACCTGTCAGTCGCTGCGCTGCTGGCGTGTTGGTTCGCATGACCTCCGCTAGCCGCTTCCAGTGGTGATGATGGCGCGCAAGGCAGGGGTTGTGACTCGTCGGCACGTCCATTCATCATGGACTCTCAGCAGGCCAGACGTCATGGGCGTCTGGGTTGGGATGATGTCAGGCATTAGCTTTTCAAGGTGAAGCGCAAAGCGTCTGACAATGGTGCAGCGCTGGCTCTCGGGCCTCTGGCTGATCTGCGCCCCGCCCACCTGCAGGCCGAGCCCTCGTGGTCGACTCATGAGCGGAATGCCACTGTCGGAAAGAGAAAGAAACAGCAGTGCACAGCTTCTTTTTGAGGTGCGCAATATTAGCCCATGCGATGGCATCATCGTCGCATGCTGCCCGGCGGACACGGGTTCTAGGCGGCATCTTGCAGAGCCGAGCCTTGACTGTCGCCCGGGGGTGTATTAGATGGATGTGTGCCTCGTAATATTTGGTTTAGTCAACTCATATATTACGTGCCCTCTCGTCTTTGTTTATTCTCTCGGCCCTGTCTCGCCGCCTCGGATGTTCACTGCCTTTGACCTGCAGTGAGACAAGCGCTCAGCGCCATTCATCGCGCGGAGCCGTTCATCTACGCATTCCATTCCACCGCTGGCATGCCCATCTGTGCTTCATACGAGTACTCCATACTTCGTAGGTATGTTCGATATTATTAGCAACGTCTAAGTGCCGCGCTGTGGCGGAACTCCAGCAGATTGTCTGACCTGACCGCCACCTCCACTGACGCTGCGACTCTGTCCCTGGAGAGCCGCTTCAGCCCGCCGCGCTCCCCGGACCCAGCAGAAGAAACTCCGATATCACGGACTCCGGAGGTTGAATCATGGCTGATTCATGGCTGAACCGGCCTGAAAATGGCACCGGTTCTGAGCAACATCTCAGCTGAAGCGTCCACTTTTCCAAAGCCTGCATCGACCAACCACGCACCTGATGATTCTCAGCATTCATAATCACGAAGGGTCCACGCGCCCAATTCAACGCCACCGCCAGTCTGCCGTGCCATCGGACTCTCACTCGCGCATCCAAAGCTGTCAAATTCAACACACGCCGAGTCCGACTATAGCAGGGCCCCAAATCAGCCTCATTATGTAAAGCTGTAGTTCGTTTGTCTATCTTCTGACAGCAACGACAGGCCTGATCTCGAAGGTGCGGGTGAGGTTTCCGACAAGTATTTCGCCTAGCCCTTTGCTGGCCTCCTCTATCTTCTTGTATAGGACCTCGTCGTTGATATCCTCGCCATCCCCCAAGTCAAAGCCGCCATTTTCGTGATTCCACACAAATGCCCTTCCCTGTGTGCTCTCGAGCTCCCACCGACGCTGCACCTTGATGTCATTATCCTCGAAATCCGGCTGCGCGTCGACAATGATGAATAATTTTGCGAGACGGGAGAAGAACTCAAATATCTGGGGCATCATGTTGCGCTCACTCCAAAGCAGCGCCTCCGGCATGGCGAAGCGCGTGAGGTCTGGACCAATACTGACAATTAGCTCAGAGATATCCGGTTCAGACATTCGATCGTAGAGCTCGAGGCAAAAGTCGTTTAATTTGTCAGGCGCAATATATAGCGCGTCGCGTACTGGGTCAAACGGGCGCGCGAAGATATGGCATTGTGCCTCCTCCCGGAAGCGCATCTCGATACCCTGCTCGCGAACCCAGGCTAGGGCGATGCCACGAGCCTCGCGGCTAACAAATACTAGCGGTACCTTGACTTGGACATAGTCTAGTAAGTCGTGGCGGAATTCCAAGTCCACATTGTCCTTGTCGTTCGGGTCATACCCCTCGTCGGATTCTAATAGGTGTCGCGGAGACCAACACCCCCTTTTGTAGGGGTATAAGGCTGGTCCGTCTTTGTCAGGCAAGGCGTCCTGCCATATCCGGTTGCGCAGCTCTGGGGGGAGGCTCGAGAAAAGAGGAAATGTAGAAGAGCTTGCTGCCATGGTGTTTGGGATGTTTAACTTGTGTCGGTTGGTGGTGGAAGATAAAGAGTCTCCGTGGGAGACGGATGTGGGTGATTTTTCAAGCGGGGCGATTGCGCGGTGTGCCTGGTGCTTCGGACGATGACAGACCGACTCTATTGGTAGGCTCGCTATCCTTGTCGACGTGTCGAATCCTTTGCCGCAGTTAGAGGAGTCTCGGTCTACCCGCTCACCCTTGTACCAATCCAATGATATTCCGCACGTGGATTTTACAACTCTCGATTTTCGATCAAGACTTGATCAATTTCCGAGCCACAGCCGAAACACGTAAGCTGATGGGTCGGTGCCTTTGGGGGCGGGGGCCGTGTGTGTTGTTGCATTGGTGGAAAGCCGCCGCGCAACCAACGAAGAGACGTCACTATAGAAATCAGCACTGACTTAATAAGGGACTATGGAAAATCGTCTGAACTTGGTGGCCATACGAAGTAGCTTAATTGTCAAATCCTAGCAACCATATATTCACAAACACATGAATCGGTGGGTTTCGTGCTTTTCACGCCCCGAATGGGTAATTGGCATTGTTAAACTACTTAGGAAGTACTCCGTACCCCGTGGCTTTAAGTAACGGAGTGGATCTCGGAGTGGGCTTGGCAGGGTCCTAGCTCCTGGTGTCCGTGCCGCAATGTCACCTACTCAATGGGAGTACTCCGTATTCACGATGCAAGTTAGCTGGCTTGACCCACGGGGCAATTCTATTTCGATTGACTGGAACAACGTCAACCTTGGCCAAGGGAAAGGTTCAGGTACGAATGCGCCGCCTGAGTTGTCACTAGATGTCACGTACCGGTTCTGATGACGGAATACCGGAGCTTGTAGTGAGCCTTGCGTTGTTGCCTGTGATCCCCGTGGGCTGCAGGAGCGGGAAGCTGGGCTGCAGAAGTGGGAAGCTGGGCTACCTAAGCCAAACTGTGGGTTTGCCGAGCCGTTGTCGATATCTAGCTTCCGAACCAGTCTAGCTCCTCACATTACTGCAGCACCATCGCCTCACCTCCTTTACCTTCTGAATTGGTATTCCTCCACCCCGTCTGGTCTCAAGACGCCCACCGCCTGCAGGTGATGTTGTTTCAGAGACGTTGCGACGTCAGGCTGATGCGGGAATTTTCGTTCGTAAGTGACGTACTCGTCAGTGTTAGTTCAAAGGAAGCCCTATTCAGGATGGGATACTCGTAGTCTAGACGAAGGAAGATGGGGGCATCCATCACACATATAAATAGCTGCCCCTTCTCACTTCGATCGACCTTTCCGCAAGACTACAGACTCCAGCAACACTTACAAGAACAATTACAAGAACTGGCCGCATCCAACCCGGAACGCAACCCAAAAGCCTAAACACCGAGTCTGCCCCGTCAGAACTTTGAGCTTGCTGTTTGTGACTCCATCAACGGGATTTACGTTCTCGCTATTAATCGTTCACAACAGGAATATCACGAACGCATCACTTGCGACATCTACCATGGCGACGTACAAGCATTGCATGATCCTGTTGTTGGGGCTCCTTGCGCTGGCAACCAATGTTTTCGCTACGAGAGTGAGGTACGTTGCAAGCTTCGACAACGGAATCGGCAAGGATCCCGGGAGTACCGGTCGCAATGGGCAGATAGCAGATGCACACGCAAAGCCCCTCCTCGACGGCATCTCACAGTGGTCGAGCGGAAAGTATAAGGCTAGTCAACACGCCCAGACCAAGATCATTACTGTGGTGCCTGCTCAGCGTGTCAAGACGAAGGGCGAGGCCAGTCAGGCGGTCCAGGACATGGTTCACCTGGTTTGCACGAAATTGAAGGAGTGTGGGAAGACGGACTAAATACGTCACCCTGTAAGTTCCACCTACACTCTGACTCTGATTGCTTACTGACGTGGTTGGCGACTCTAGCCTGTTATCTCCTCCCGGATGCGCTGTGCTAGAAAATACGAGACATCCATGGGGGATTCAAGGTATTTGGTCGTTGTATGGAGTTCTCCTCTGGAGTTTAAGCTCGGCCGACCGTAGGCGGGTTGCTTTCTTCGCGATTCAAAGAGTCTTGTACTATATGAACTCATGTTGAAACAGGCGATTATTCTTAACCTTGAATGCAATCTACTTCTCACCTTATTTTGTTAAATGCGACTTGCATCGGAGTGATTTCATTCACTGCGACCGCTAGCTAACTCACGGAAAGGCACAACCCAAAGCCCTTCGAAGGCTTGGCTTGGATGGACCAATTATGAAGCGGCTTTACAATAATTCAACACTGTAACTCTTATGAGCCAATATCTGCATAAAAGACTGGCTCCAGAAATAGGCGGGAATTTGGGAAAGAATAATTTCGCCAAGACGCGGGTAAAGGTGGTTCGAAGGCGTTGCTCATAGGTAGGATACGCCGTCAGCTGACGGCGTCTCTGCCCAGTTCGGCCTGGCCTGCTCATGCGGGGCATCGGCTATGAAGCCCGTCACACCTGTTCCGAGTCCCGACTCCTGCCAATCGTTGACCTGGAGCGCCGACGGCCCGAGACCGCCGTGGGGGCCACGCTGGCGGACCTTGTCGAGGACCTATGGACTGGAAGAATGGAGAGTTCCACAACTGGTGGAGACGACAGATAGTTTACCAACACATCTGATGACAGAGAGTCTAGGTCGACTTGCAGGTGGGCTCATGCCAAGTCATGACGAGCGCTAGAGAGCTCGCCGTTACTATGTAGCATGCTCACAGCGCGTCCACAAAGCCCAGTAGGTTGTAAAGAACTTCTTGCATATATGACACAAGCTGATAGATAAAGGCAGGGATGTTTCCATTCATTCTTACCCGGATAGAATTGGAACTCGACTCATACTGCAACATTTTATCATGGGGGTTATGCCCCGGGAACCCGTTCTTATCTGTCGTGACCGGCCAACTTTGCGCTGTGCATGTTGAATGCAGGGCGTCACAAAACTCCTAGGGCCACAAAATGCTCTGCACTGTCGTATGCATAACAATGAATACTCCAGCCTGTCCAGCGCTACCTAGCGACACCATTTCTGCCAGAGGCAGCCTTGCCTCACTGCGTAGCAATGCGGGCACCCGTTATTGCCCCGACAGTGCGCAATCGACCCGCAGAACTGATAGCAGTTGGAACGGCGCTTCTCAGCCTGGCCGGGCACATGCGTCTCGGCCGCCCCGTAAGCTGCTGCCAGGCACGAATTATACTCCTCATGCAGCTTCGAGTCGTTTGGCGGTGCCGGTGCCTCCTCTGCACGCAGTACCTCCTGCTCGAAGTACTTCGTCGCGCTTGCACTCGGGGTAAACTTTTCGGATCCAGCCAGGTCGTTGGACGGATGTTGATAGACGTCGATTTTCACCGCGCCATTCTGTAGTTGCATGTCAAGGAACTGCGTATCCGTCAACTTGGCCATGAACGTATCGTAGCGGTCGAGATCCTCCGTGTGAATTGCATCCCGAGGCGAAAGCGCCATAACATACGCGGCCCAGAGCGTGGCCACCACGAACAATGTAGCGAGTGGCTGCATATTTACTCGGTTTTGTTTTCTTCGAGGTAAGTGTCTGTATGGAGTTGAACTCGTTTCACAAGAGGTCCAATCCCGCCTTTTATAATCTCGAGCAGCGGGTCATTAGAAGAACAGGGTCGGTCCAACGCGTCCAACAGCTGCGTATCGGCGATCGCGGCATTACGGCATCCGACCCGTCAGCTTACCGTGCAGAATATTAGACCGCGGTCTCGTTGGGTCAACCAACAATGGGCCGGTATTTAATAACAAAAAATACTCAGCCCCAGAGGTGTCTTGGTTGAAAACAGGTTTGATCTTTCAATAAATGTCCCCGAGTGCAACGTGGCTCTGACTCAGACCAACCATTCCTCTGCTCGAGACTGACACTCTAGACCGACACTCTCGACCGTAGAGCTAGAGCCAGAGGCCGAGGCATGGCGGCGCCGTGGCGTGCACAAGGAAGTTATCTACGAATTCCGACAGCCAACAGTATCCCGAGGAAGCGCTGACAAAATCTTCTCTAGTTCTAGCGAAAATCTCAACTTGTGTAACCCCTTCATCACCTCGACTTCGACGGACGAAGTTGGGAAGTTCCAGTTTCGTAGCCCTGCCACATCTGTCTCGTCCATGGGAACTCTGCATCTGCAAAAGGCGTAAGGCAATCATTAGGTGGTACTTCCTTCCAGCTTCTTTTTAGCAATCCAAACTTACTCGAATCTGTAGAAAGTTGCACGTCGTTACATATCGTGATGAATGCCGCAGTAGTATGTTTCGGGAGGGTCGGGAGGCTCTCCTATAACGGGTTTCTAGTATTCTTTGTACGTGACGAATGGTTCCCTGCAAATTAGAGCAGGTTGGCTTCAAGGAGTAAGTCGGGTATCAAGTGAAGATCAGGAGAAAAGGAGGTTGTTTTTACTCTCCGGCGGCTACGKGTTTTGACCCCCCGCCGCGGCGCGTTACTCCATAGGTGGCCCACACCGCGACATGCCCCGGACTCAGCTCCAATATCTCCTACCTAATGCAAGGCATATGTCGTATATGCTTGATTCGCGGATGCATTGCGAGGAAGCGAGGTCCAAGCTCGCATTGTATGAGCTCCCATTTCGGGGTCCACTTCATGGTCCGTCGTCCCAACGGCACATCATCACATAAGGCTGGCGGGCTCAGAGAACAGCCGCCAGACTGCGTTCAGTACCAATTGACGCAATAGACGCCGTTCTATGGCATAATGTCTACATATTTGATACTTTGTAATCCGCAGTTACTTCTTAAACACGGCATTCCCCAGCCTCTCAATCTCCCTTCCCTCCTGAGACCCTCTGCCCGCCGCCTCCAGCAGCCGCTGCCACGCCTCCGCGTCCTTGAGCCGCACCGCCTCCTCTGCGGCCCTGACTCGCATCCCGCACTTCTCGTACATGGTAATCGTCTCCCCGGGCTCCAGACCCGTGCGCTTGGGCACGAACACGGCCGCCAGCCGCGGGTTGCCCGCCTGCAGCGTGAGGTTGAAGAATGGCTGCGTGCGTTAGTTGAGTGAATTCCGCCAACACACGGATGTTGGCACTCACCTCCCACCCAATCGGGCTCTTCTTCGCCTTCGCAATCTCCTCGATTTCGTTCCACTCGCGCTTCGCGACCAGCGCCCGCAGCCTGTAAAAGGTCACATGCGAGTTAGCCAAGAGCACCAGGTCCGTGCCGTGTTCTTGCCTTGGGGCCTTGGTCTCACGTATCGGATCCACCACGCCACCTTATCCGGGACCTTGAACTCGCTCTGGATCTTCTTCGCCTGGCTGTTGTACCCAAGCCGTATCAGTTTAAACAACGTCTCGTTGACACTGAGCCCCGTAAACGTATCCGTCAGGTCTCGGTCAAAGGCCTCCTGCATGCGAAGCAGCGTCGTCGTCTCCTTGAGGGCCTGCAGCTCCAGCGTCGCTTCCTTCGTGTCGGAGAGGAGCTTCGCTGCCAGCGCGAGCTTGTCTGAGGCCGTACGGGCGTCGGGCTGGTGTAGCGACTATCGGATAAAGACGTTGGCCCCGTCTACGCGCCGATCATCTTGGTAGTACATGTCCTTGAGTAGGGTATTGTCGCCTTCCATCATCGCCGCCGCCTCCACCATCGCCGTCGCCGTCGGCCGGGCGTTGATGACTCGGAAGAATGCTGCTAGCGGCAATTTCTTCTTCAGCTGCAGCAACACGGAGAGCGTGAGATCGGTGTCTCCGCTCTCGATAGCCTTGTCCAGGCCGAGATCGTCTTCTTCCATGTCTAAAAGGAGCGGTACTTGTCTGCCACCGCGCGGCTCGTGGTTCAGTAACTCTGTGGCGAGACGAACCCGACCTTCGTGATATGCAGCGCGGGCAATCTCCTCAAAGGAGATGCCGGGCTTCCCGGACAGTCGTTCCACCACCAGTCGGCATATCGTGTCATCGTCCTCGGCGCCGATGCGAACCTTGGTAGATGCCCAATGCACATATATTCGGTCAGAAGGGAGCTTGAGGTACCCGGCTATCTTCAAAGCGAGCAGATAGTCGTGGCGGCTGAGCAGTCGCTGTATCAGCCTCTCAGAGGTCAGCCGATGGTACTGCTCGAACGTCAAAGGTATCCCGATTTCGTAATTCCGGACCGCGTTCAGCACTCGCAGAGTCTCGCACATATCCACAAAGTCATCGCTGTTGTAAATGTCAAGTACAGACTTGCCAAACGAGGCAGCCTTGAGGAGCCTCTTCTGCCACTTGGTATCGAACTCTCGGCCCGCCGCATTCACGCAGGTGTCGACAGCCTCTGTCAGATTTGGCCGGATAAGCTGGATGTAGTCGTCTGCCTTGGGGGACTCCATCTCCAACTGCCCGACGGCATCCAGCAGAATTGACGCGGGTGACGATTCCGAGGCATGGCCAAACACCTCGAGGCTGTCACTTGGCACCCGCTCCAAGAACTCGCAAAAGTCATTTGTAATCAGTCGAGCACCATCATATTCTATACAAAGTCAGCACAGTTCTGTTAAGGGCACTTTAGGCTGCCATACCGGAAATTACGTGCACTCTCGTGCTATCGTATATGTAAGAAGAGGACTGAACCCCCGGACCAATAATGTGCACTTCGTCCTCCCAAGCAATGATCGCATCGCTTCCACACCACTCAACATACTGCGGCGGCGTTTGGGAGTCCGAGTGGTGCTCAAATAGCTTATCTTGAAAGTCGCCCGAGATGACGTGCGCCTTGCCGTTCTTGCCGTACAGGTTGACATATCGGCCGTCTGGCGACACGCTAATGTGACTGAAGGGGCCAATATCCAGGAAGCGATCTTCGCAGTCTGTAGCATCCACGACAAAGACCGTCGAGCCAACGCTCAGCAGCACCTCCACTGACCGAGACAGCGTGTGGTCTGGCGAGATGATGGCCCAAGCGTGGATTTCGCCCTCGCCCTCCGGGGCAGTCGCCAGGAGCTTCGGTCGGGGCTCGGCATACGATGAGACTGTAACCAGCGAGTTGTTTCCCAACAACGCCACCATGCCGTTGTCATAGAACCTGAGAGCAGTGAGCACGTCGTCCAAGGCGAGTATTCTGGCCACCATACCGGCATGATTCGACGCCATAGTTGTCTGCGCCATGTCCCAGAGAAAAGTTGCTAAAGTCTCCTTGGAGGTCGTAGCAGCGCACATTTCCATCGGCGGTAACGACCAGCAGGGATTCGTCCTCTGACCATCCGAGTCCTGCGATGACGCCCTTGTCCCAGGGAATGCTGCGTAGCTTCTTGCCGGCCAGGCTGTAAATGTCTATGGCGGGCTTAGACGATCTCCCAGGCTGGTGAGCCAGTAATTTGGTGTCATCGCGCCATAGTGCTGCAAGTTGTTAGCTACCGATGTTACTGCTGCCCTTCCCCTTGATAGATGCCACGATCACCCGTTGCCTCCTGTCCTCATCCAGGCCTCCGCTGAGTGCCATGGAAGCAGTCGCATATCTTCACAAGCACAGGAAAAACCATACCTAAAGCACCGGCATAGGGAGCTCCCGCAATGACGTAGTTGTCCAGGTCCAGGTCCTGGTCGAAGACGGCGGTATACTGCTGCGTCTTGCGGAACCACTTCTCCCCCACGCTCTCCCAGTCAGCTCGTGCGTGCAGGGTGTCCATTTCGCATGCGTTATCTCATCCTGGCCAGGGTATCGTGATTGTGGACAGACGAGGTTGTCAGCCTGGGATTGTGAGATTCGCGAACTCAAGTGAGGTTGGAGCTATCGAGCTCAGGCGGCGCAGCTGCTCAGGTCACTCGGCCGGGGGTGGGGCTATTCCTCGGCTAAACGCCCCCTCATACATCGTTGCCCCGCCATATTACACTATCAGCGACACCAGCAGCACAGGTGCTCAGTAGGTCTTCCCTTCATCTCGCAACATTTTCATCTTCAAATACCGCAGTCAAAATGCCAAACTGGAGAGAGGAATACGTCTCATCCCTCAAGGATGTTGAGCTCAAAAACCCCGTAAACATGGAGCTCGTCCAGGCCTGTACGTCCTCAATCGCGCCCTCGGCGTCCAAGCTAACCCTCGCGCAGGCTCCCAGATGGCCGATCGCATATCTGCGCTCGAGGCAGAAAAGGCAGCATTGGAATCCCACGTCTCGAGCGCCAGCACGGTGAGCAACTCGAAAGCGCGGCCAAGCGGTCCAGCGTCGGACGATCCCGCTGCTGCGCAACTCCGTGTGGACCTCGCCGAGTCCCTGCGCTCCAAGGGCGTCACCGAGGCGCGGCTACGGGCGGCAGAGGACGAGCTCGCCAGGCTGCGCACAAAGGCCAAGGAAGACGGGCGGGCCATCAGAGACCTCGCTTCTGACCGAACGGCGCTCACGACGCGGCTGAAGGATCGGGAGCATGAGCTGCGAGAGAAGCGGAAGCTGCTCGAGGCATGCCAATTCCAATTAGCCCACCTGGTGCAGCTGACTAACACCTGTGCAGCAAGTCCAGGACGAGATGATCACACTTAACCTGCAAGTCGCCGTGGCTGAAAAAGAAAGAGACAAGGTGAAGAAGGAGAACAAGGAGCTCGTCGACAGGTGGATGAAACGAATGGGTCAGGAGGCTGAGGCAATGAATCTCGCCAACGAGCCGCTCCTCGACAAGGGCCGGTGATGAGCGGCAGGGACTGCGGACACAACAACCACAGCATTACGGTTCACACTGCCAGCCAAGGGGTTGGGAGATGTCGATGTTGTACCTTGTACGCTAACCCTTCCTCATGCTGATGCTCTCATTCAGATATCCTACATCATGTCCAACCAATGCCCATGCACTGCTAACGAAGCTCTACTCTAGTCTACTTGCGCGTCGAGATGAAATACGGCCCGCCGGCATTGGTCCAGCTCACATACCCCTCAGGGTACGCGCACTCCTCCACATCGAGAATGGTGCTCCCGACATCGTTGATGTTGTGACTGCTCTTGAAGTCGGCGACAAACGACCTCAGGGAGATGATCTTGCACCCCGGCTTCAGATCGAGAAACATGCGCACCAGGTCATCGTTGAGCTGCGACGTAAAGGCTTTGTTGTTGACGAGCACCACGTCGGCGCGCTTGAGGGCGTCGTGGATGACGGTGTTCTTGCGAAAGTCGCCGCGCTCAAGATGCACCTTGCCCGGCCTGATGCCCCAGAGCATGCACCTGGCCCCAAACTCTTCAGTCTGCGTCTCGGCGAGATTACAGGCGTTGTCCATCATCTCGCAGCCCCAGCTTTCGCATCCAATCTCCAGCGCCGCCTGCAGACAGACGTTGCCCACGCCGGACCCCAGGTCGACAAACACCTGGTCAGACGTCATCTTGGTCTGCTCGACCAGGATCTTTGAGATGAAGGGGTGCAGCAATTCGCCATAGACATAGTCTGTACCATTCTCGTACTTGGACAGGAGCTCCACCTTGGGGGCCACTGTTCGGTCATAGACCTGGTCGAGAATGAAGGCGACGAGGTTGCGGGGCAGTTCATGCATGTTGTCGAGATTCTTGGAAATGACGCCGTCCTCGACGAGGCCGAGAAGCGTCTCGTTGTACTCGTGTAGCGCAGCCTTGAACCCGGCCAAGTCCTGAATATTGCGATTCGACGCCTTCTCGAGTCGCCGTATTAGGCCTGTGTTTTGGTTGGTAAACGGCTCGGCCTCTTGGTCGGTGAGGTACGTCTCGGCGACATGGCGGACTATGCGAATGCTCGCCTCGACGGCGTCGAATTTGTCTTTGCCCCATACGAGCTCGAACCTGCGGTCGCATTAGCCAAGATGGACGGACACCAACAGCCTGAGGACTTGTGCCACGTACTTTTCCCTCGGCTGCAGGCTGGGATACTGCAGTTCTATTGCGACATCCTCTTTTTGAGCACCCATAACAGGGACGCATTTAGCCTCGAGCGACGCCACCTCGACGGCATGGATGAATTTCAGGCTGTCGTTTCTCCCCTCGAACGCTCTAGAGTTGCGCAGGCTGCGGTTCGGATCTACGAAGCGGCCGTCGGTGGTGCCTTTGCGTTGCCGCTTGCGCGTGTCGAGGTCCATCCAGCCATCGTCCTCGTTGTCGTTGTCGCTGTCCTTGTCGAAGGCTATCCTGTCCTTGCCTGGCGACGGCCGCGACACGGATGCGCTGCCGGCCTTGCGCTTGCGCTCCAGCCGGCGCTCGTCGGCCGACGACGGGTGCGGCGAGTTGCTCTGGTGGCGGGCGGCGGACGGCCTCGGCGACGGGCGGTGGGCGGCGGGTGAGGATCGCGAGGACGAGGCGCTGGCGGAGGACTGCTGCGGGCGCGACTTGGGCCTCGGCTTGGACGGGGTCGGGCGCTCGACGACGACCTTTTCGATGCGGATCTTGGGCGGCTCGACCTTGAACTTGTTACCTTTGCCGCCGAGGAGAGGCATGGCGAAGAGGCTGCGGACTCGGACTCGGAMTCGGTCAAGACAACGGATCCAGGGGTCTGGAGGGGCTCGCGAGACTCGGACACGGCGAGGCTCGGGCGGGGGTCGCGAAAGGAGTGCGCAGGGAGGGGAGAATATCTACAGGAACAAACACAGAGGAAAGGAAATGCCACGGCCAAAGAGATACGAGGAGGTGCGAAGATGCGAAGGCGCCACGGGGGTGCGGGAGGGCAGTCAGCGGCGCATCATGAGGTCGTGTGAGGAAGCCTGCGGCCAAGGGCGTCGAGTCCAAGTGGGCTGTACATATCAATTAGTGCTGCAGCCTGGCGGTGGCCCTGCAGGGCAGCTGGCCAGTGGACCCAGTGGACCAGCTGTGGACCCCGCGACGGCGTGCGCAACGGCGACGATCTTCGTACCGGGCAAACTATCGGGCCGTGCCTACGAAGTCCCTCGGMAAACAAACAAAGGCCTTCATCGAGAGGCCCGCTCCAGGCAATCACGCCAACGAGGCCCGGGATAGGTCCGAAATATGGTCTGGTGGCTGGCTCAAAAGCAATTCACTGCCGCGAGGGCCATGGTCAGGGCTTCGAGTCCGCATTTGAGGAGGCACCCGCCGACCCGTGTCCTCACAATCTATCGTCCCGACCCCCAACGGGTTCGTTCCGCCACCATGACATCTCAGTACGTAACACGTACGAGTCTTGGTCGACAAGTGGCTTGCGGCACCAGACTACTGATTCTCCTTGATTCGGTCCGACAGGTGGCGACTGTGATCAAGGTGTACGATGTCTCACCTAGCCATATCAACGGTTGCCTCGTTTCACACTCCGGAAGCCCCAGCCTACACAATGCCGTCTCGCAAGTGCCATGCCGCGGCCTTGAATCCCCTATGGCACTCATTCTCCTCTCTGTGACAGTTGTTTCACTTCTTTAATCTCCTGGGGAGACTAGAATCCGTCCAGATTCCCGTGACCGTGGATGGCGCAGGTCGTCCCTACAGGCTTCTTCTCTTTGGATTCAGGTGTGAGTTTCGTGTGATTGGTCGGCTCGCTCATGCCTCGCTCGGGTCCGGGTCCGGGTCCGGGTCCGGGTCCGGGGTGAATGCTGCGGCATAGCCACAGCTCGGCCGCGGCACGCCGAGCCCGTCCAATGCTCGTCGTGCAGCGTCGTATCGCTGCCTTGGAGGGTCCCATGCCGGCGCGCATTGACCCGGCTGCGGAAGCTGTCGAGCAGGTTCGAGGAGCCGACGACCAGCGCCGTGCACAGGAAGCACACCAATGGCGCCGCCGTGGTGGGCGAGGCCGCACCGGGGAGGCCTTTCCGGTGTTGATGATGGCGGCCCTGCGGTCGGCCCGAAGCTTGCGCTCGGCGGTGCGGATCGCCGCCTCGAGCTCCTCCATCAGGTCGTCCGTCTCCCGGCCGCGCCAGCCTTCGGTGCGGATGGCCCCTCGCAGGGAGTTCATCTGAGCCTTGGTGTACATGCTGGTTTTGATGAAGTCGTTTGGGTAGCGCGTCGCCAGGACTTCGAGGTTGGGCTCCAGCTGCCCGCGCCGGCGCAGGTGCCACGACCGTGCCAGCGCGAGGAAATGGGGCATGCAGAGCGTCGCGAAGATGTCATGGGGTATGCCTGGTACAGTTCCAGCCGCAGGAGGTCTACAATCAGGGGCGTCGAGAGGATCTTGGGAACCGGGCGGAACTCGCGGAGTTTGGGCAGCTTGTACTCGACTTTCGAGTCTGACGAGTCGTCATCCGGAGCAGGCTGAACGCCCGGAACGGCCTAGGTTGCTGCAGATGCACGGCTTAATTTGATGGAGGCATTATCCTCGAACTGTACCGGGCTGGCGTAGTCAGCTCGTGGGTGTCCTCGTGCTCCGGTCGGGGCTCTCTGCGACAGCGCGGCATGTTGGTTGCGAGTACTGTCACGGGTGAGGTGCTGCTGCTGTATCAGCTCAGATTGGATTAAACCAATATCCAAATCATGGCAAGTAAAGAATTTCTGCGGTTTTGTACCGTCGGGAACTCTTCAACATTGAGCCTTGTGGTGGGATGAATGCTCAAGGAGACATTCGTTGTGCTGCCGCGACAAGTACGACGAAGAGGTGTAACTGGATACGAACGGACCCTCAACAGGCCTGTTGACCAATGCTTGGGACGGAAAGACAATGATCACAGAGCACATCCGCTGAAAGGAGTACGCTTGCACCGTTTGCGGCTGCAAACTCCAGCATTCGTGGAAAAGCCGTTCTCGGGCTACACAACCTAACAATCCCAAGTAGTTTACATTGCTTCATATCTCGTTAAGCAGCCGCGTAGTTCACATCCTGACATACGCCCGCTGATAGATGTGGTCCCCAAAGTACCTGCTCCGCGTCTGCGGGACCGGCCGCCCGCTCTTGTCCCCGGACCAGACGCCCGTGTAGTTGCCACTCTTCACGGGCGCCCTCTCATCCTCAGCCATGACGCAGACGTCGATGCGCCGCTGGATGCGTCGCTCGCTCTCGCCGCCCGAACTGGGCCGCGGATCGGTGTCCGTCTTTTCGCGGATGTAGAGTGCCCCGGCCACGGACTCCGAGCTGTCGTTGCCGTTCATGTTTGTTGAGGGCCATCTTTCGAAAGTTGACTGGGGCTTTGTGTGTTTGCATGGGTGTGCTCCTGGTGATGATCGCCATGAGATGGCCCACTGTGTGAGGCTGGGTAAGAGTATCGCCATGTTGGCTGTGAATAGAGCCGCAAATGCTTCGCGGATCGCCCATAGGCGTGAGAGTTGCACATCCGCGGAAGACTACATATAAGTTGTTAGAGGTGAACAAGACTCAGTATAAAGGCGTCCTTACCGAAACAACAACTGCACGGAGGACGGCAGCCGCAGTGACGAACAGACCGCAACCCAGTAAGACCACCGTAATAATCTTCTGCCACGGTGGTAAAGCCGCTTTGAACAGCATTGGCACTGGCATCGCCATCAAGTAAACGTACGTGGCAACATTGAAGCCCATGTACGTCCAGATGAGCACCGGCGAGCTCGTAGGCTTGCATTGCGCTCCCGGATCAGGGTAGACCTGCCACATGAGGCGCAAGGGGCGACAGCTCAAGAACAGATTTAGCGTAATCGCCAACCAGCTTGCGGCAATGACGCCGAAACCGATGTAAACAGGGAGGCGGTATCCGCGGCGGTGGCTGTTTGCCAGCCGGAGGTACAGGCTGCACACGGCTGCCTTTAATGACCAGAGGAGGACGGAGTAGCTGATCCAGCTGGCGAGTTGGATCTTGGAGCCCAGTTCCCTGCCCGAGTTAGAATCATGGCTCGCTGAGAATAGGAACTCAAATACCTCAACTCGTACTCGACGCTACTCGGCTGCAGCGCTGCTCGCTCAGCATCCGTCATGAAGCTGTTGCTCAAGCCATTCACTTTTTCTTCTGCAAGGTATGCCAGTGCCGTCTCAACGATGTAGCATATCTGAATGAAAGGTCAGTCTGCGGCGCATTGAACGGTGCTCAAGCAGGCAAAGTCGTACCGATGCCAACGCCACGAGGCAGTCATCTGGTGACAAGCGCTTCAAGCCCACGCTGCAGACACGGACGCTCGCCCGAAGAGTTGTGATGGCCAATCCGACACCGAGGAGGGAAAGGACCTCCGCGTTGAATGCCCTCATGGTGGCAGCGGGTTGGCATGCGTCGAGGGCAGCACAACGTCACGAGACAAGACAGAGAGCAACGGATGTGGCATGGAGTAGAAGATTCACGTCTTGCGTCGTTTGCCCATCACTTGGCGAACAGAGGATCAAGAGTCAAGACGACCCAAGACGACCGGTGGGCCCCATGCATTAAAAGGAAGCTGATGGCCGGAAGCGTCTGGCCAGGCCGGGTCCCGACATCTCGATAATCCTGGCAACCCCAGGCAACCCCAGGGTGTGGCGCCGCCCTCGCAGCCATGACCTCCCCAGCCGCCCACGACGACGCGCCACTCCAGGCCACTCCAGGCCACTTCAGGCCACTCCAGGTGACAAGTGACAGGTTGGACGCCGCCGGCCGGGGAGAAAAGCGGTCGCCCCTCATGCGCGTCAGGGCTGCCCGAGTCGCACAGACCGATCGGCCCGCTCACGACGCAAGCTCCCGGCCTGAGCAGCGGGCAAAGATTGGGCGTGGAGGGTCTGGTCTCAGCTCCGTAGCACTAGTTTCGGAAAGATACCGATGGGGATGACGGCATGGGGGCAGACTCGCCGGGAGGGCATCATCAGCCGCGAGGTGGCGCCCCGGCACTTGAAGAGCGCCGCCACCGGCGCCTCTCACCTGATGGGGAGGCTCCCGCCGTCCATTGTCTCAACCGCTGGAAGCCAGTTCCCCGTAGTCCGGACGGAATAGGCAAATAACTAGCAATGCGCGGAAGACGGCACCGCGTACCAGTCTGGAGGCGGTAAGACAGGTCTGTCACCGAAACGCCGCGATGGGGGCAGCCAAAAAAAAAGCAACAGTCCGCCTGAGACACCACATGTTCTCTCCTCGCCCGCGGCGACGGTAACGGTCGAGCGTCGCGGCAGGCAAGCAGATACGAGCTGTGAGCCACGTCCACAAGCTGACTGCAAACCGCTGTCCAGGGAACCGGGAGAGCAGGGCACTGTTCCTTGATGCCCACGGCGACGAAGTATGCAGCAGCTGTTAGAAATACAAGAGGTAAAATGCCCTGAACAGTTGAAGGCTGATGTTAAAAATAGACCTACAGGGTAGCTTCACGGCCGCGGGGCTCATGCCGAGGCTTTGCCGACCCCGGTGAAGCACTGACGTCGCAGCATGAGATCGCGCAACACCCCTGTCCTCCGCCGACGACAAACCACACGACCGCGACTCGACCACCCACGCCAGCCCCGGGGAGCATGAAAACCGCGCGCTGAGATGCGCGAGTTCATGGACTATGTCCACAGCGCCTTCTACGAGGCGACGGGCTGGAGCCGCGACAACACGTACGCGGCGCTCAACGCCACCTCGGATGGTATGCGACTCCTGGAGTCCCGCACCCCGTTCTGCCCGGCGCCACGGAACGATGCACGCTGGATGCTGACGGTTGCTTGATGTCCAGCGCTCTTGGATTTCCAGACCCCGCGCGGCCTGCGCCTCACGCTCTCCTCGCTCGCGAGCCCCAACTTTGCGACGTCGTACCAGCTCGGGTCCGTGGGCGTCGTCGACGGATCCATCTCGTACCTCTTCTCGTCGGTGCCGCTCCACGTCCTCCTGACGCCCCAGTCGGAGAGGGTGCCGTTGCCGGAGCTCCTGCGATCGTACCGACCGCTGTCGCCGCTGCCGCGACGGGCCGATGTGGCGCTGCAGACGCTGCCAGACAGGGACAAGCCCGCGTCGTCACTCCTGTACGGCAGGCTCTATCTCCCGCAGTCGCAGCTGGAGGCGCTCGTCGTCAAGAGGATAACGCCGGCCCTGCAGGTTCAGTTCAGCGCAGTGTCGGCCCAGCACCTCCGGGATGGCGGGACGGCGCTGGGACTGGCACAGTATGACGTCGGCCAGTATGCCTTTGAAGGGCTGGCGTCGTCGGACGGGGGCCTGCTGGGCCTGAGGGGAATATACAACTTTGGGGGGGACGCGGATGCATCCTCGTCGGCCTCGGGCGCAGAGAGCGGCAGCACTGGCAATGGGGAGCGGGAGCGCATATACGGCCGCTTCAGCACGGGCGGAGAGATTTACTACGGCACGCTGAACAAGTCGGGCGGCATCAGCCTGGGGACGCGGTTCGCGACGCTGCCCACGCACAAGGGCACGCCGCTGTCGGCCACGCTGACGCTCAACCCGCTGATGGGCAACATCGCCGCGAGCTACGCCGTCGTCGCCGGTAGGCACTGCAGCCTGGCCACGCGGATGGAGTTCAACGTGTTCAGCTACGAGAGCGCGTGGGCCGTCGGCATGGAGCTGTGGAGGAAGCCGTTCCGCCGGCCGGTGCCCGACTGCGACGTGCAGCGTCTCAACGAGCGCAGCTTCCAGGCCAAGTTGGATTGGAGGCTGGACGAACCAGCCGTACCGAAGCCGGAGACCGAGCCAGCAGAGCCTAATGGGCCCGCAAAGCCGGACGAGGAAGAGTACGCAGGGGTCCTCAAGGCGCGGCTGGACCAGAACCTCAGGATCGGGGTGCTCTGGGAGGGGCGGGTCAAGTCCCTGCTCTTCAGCCTCGGGAGCGGCATCGATCTGCGGAAGCTCGACAAGCCGTTCCGCACCCTCGGGCTGGAGATACAGTTCTCGTCATGACCCCCACCCTTCTGCCGGCGTCCATCAAACCTCCGAGCGGCAGACGCAAGTGTGGAAGCAAAGGGTCTTTTGCGTGCGGCGCTCGACACGCCTGATGCAGCCCCCTGGGTGGAGATGACGATGCGACGGGACGGTACGATGCGCGGCCACGAGGGACGGACGGCCCATGGCGTGCTGGGCTTGCGGACAGGGCTGAGGCTGGCCCTGGATCCGCGCGCGGTGTGTCTGAGTTGTGGCCATTGGGTACAGCATACGAGTGGTTATCGCGGAGCGGCGTTGGGGATTGGCAGTTGTAGCTAAGCAGACGCACGTCCACCTCAGCCGTTTCAGCTCTGCGCGACATTGGGCAAGCCGCTGATTGCTGTGTGCGGGGTGACATGCCCTGATGCTGCTGCGAGGATGGACTGGTAGACCTCTCAATATGCAGAGTTCATGCGATACAACTTATGCGTAGTTACCTCGCACGCCGTAACCAAACCACCTCGGCATCCCAGATCGATAAAGAGGAGAGGAGCCTCGTTCGTCCCAAACCAAGGATGCCGTGTATACGGCCTCTTGGCCCCGTGCGGGCGGGCGCTGCTGTTGCTTGGATTCAAATCGCGCTGTCTGTGCTGTTCTGCTGGGTTTGGCGACACCTGCGAGGCGAGAACCTTGATGGACAGCTTGTGCCGTGGGGGGTTGTGGTTCTGGCCAATGGGTGTGGCGGAGAGTCAACGCCAACGTTTGCGCGGGTGTGAGAGGGCGAGACACGGCGTTGGCAATGATAAGCATGTGTTTCTGGTATTTTTGGGGCGGGGGAGGAGCGTGCTCCGTAATGCGGACAACGGCGGATTTCAATACGAAATACATGTTTTTTATAGAATCGAGGACGGCGGTTGCGTTGCCTTGTGTTGCGTTGTGCAGCGCCCGCAGTCCGATCCACGCTGCGAGACGTTGCACAGCATCCCGCCACCAACGGCCGGCAACGTCGACAAAGGCAGACTCCTCCAAGGCCAGACTCCTCGACCGGAGCCGGCTGGTCTAGCGGCTGATTGAGTGGGCGATGGATGGACGCCCGCCAACGAGGGTGGATGAGGCCCGTCTGTCCATCAAGGTTCTCGCCGCGCACTTGGACGTTTGCGGGCAGGTGCACCGGGGGGAGCAGCGCCTCCCGTCAAACTTTGTGTTGCGCTCAACTCGTCGACACAAGTTTACAGCCCTCCCAGGCCATTCCTATTCCCTGCGGCCATTAATATTCCCCTACGGCCTTGCAATTATCCAATTCAGAGGGGTTTGCCCCAAACATATTGCCCGAAGCCTCGCCTGTCGAGTCTTGAAAATCATCTCGTCTCGTCAAGTCACCCGGTCACGGCCTGACGTCTCCCGCTGCATCATCAGCTCCGTACCATCACACCGGGTGCGCCCGCACGATATCAGCCTCTTCACTCACCGGCGAATTGCTGGCTCTGAGAAGACGTTTGCGAGCTGCCTCTCCCTGCATCCCACACCTGAGTTCTCCAGCCTGCCAGCTTCGATATCGCCCCAGGACCGTCCCGAGTCCCATCCGCTGCAGCTGCTCGTGGGCCATCATCGGTCCGAGGCGGGTCAGACTCCCCCTTGCCACCTGTCCATCAGGGTGTTCCATTGCATTGCCGCTGGCCAGGTTCCCTGCTTCCGGCTGTGAGAAGAGAAACACCACACCTCCGAAGTCGTTGGTCCGGCCGTTTTTGCCCGCATCGTTTATAAAGCGAGCTGCGAACACCCTCTCTTGCAGCTACATGCAAGGACGACTGCGGGCATACTCGTACTCGTCGTCGTCGAGACCGTGAGCCTGGCATACTTTGACGCTCCTGGTCTATAACCCGCCCAACGAACCCCATCACTTTTCTCGCTTGCCACTGGCAGAAGAAGTTATCATGGCGGACGAGGCAGACAACTGCAATGGCCAGCCCGTCGAGCTCGAGAGGATCGGCCTCCGCATCGGCGCCATCTTCATCATCCTGGTGGCGTCGCTCATCGGCGCCCTGACGCCCGTTTTGCTCGCGCGGCAGACCAAGATGCACGTCCCTAAGTTCACCTTTTTCGTCTGCAAGTACGTCGGCACCGGCGTCATCATCGCAACCGCCTGGATGCACCTTTTGGATCCTGCAGTCACCCAGCTCGGTGACCCCTGCGTGGCGCAGAACTGGCCAAGCATGGGCGGGTACCCCTGGGCGTTGTGCATTGCACTGATGACCATCATGGTCATGTTCTTCGTCGAGTTGATGGCTTCGAGAGGCGACGACGACGACGCCCACAGCCACGTCACTGGCTCCGACTCTGACACGGACCCGACAAACGAGGTCCTGGCGCTCAAGAAGCCACCCAAGGACAATAACAAGGGGCCGCAATCCCAGCCTTGCCCTCACACCGACGACATAGAGAGTGGACGGGGCACGTCGATTCCGGGGCCCCCAGACGACGTCAGCTACCCGCCCGGCGGGGAGGACCACCTGGCGCATCGCCATGAGCATAAGGAGGGCGACAGCCACCACGGCCTCGGCGGCCAAATGACGGCCATCTTCATCCTCGAATTCGGTGTCGTGTTCCACAGCGTCTTCATCGGGCTGACCCTGGGAACCACGGGGCTGGACGAGCTCGTGATCCTCCTCGTCGTCCTAGTCTTCCACCAGATGTTTGAAGGCCTCGGTCTGGGATCTCGACTCGCCGTTGCGCCGTGGCCCAAGGACAAGGAATGGTTGCCATTTGCTCTCGCCTTTGGATTCGCCCTGTCGACGCCCATTGGCATCGCCGCCGGCATTGGTACCAAGCCCACCAATGCCGCTACGCAGAAGCTCGTCAACGGCATCTTCGACTCCATCAGTGCCGGTATCCTCATGTACACCGGCCTGGTCGAGCTGCTGGCCCACGAGTTCATGTTCAACCCTCACATGCGGAGAGCGCCGTTGAAGATTCAGCTGTTTGCCTTTGGATGCGTGGCCATTGGAGTAACAGTCATGGCCCTGTTGGCTAAGTGGGCATAAGGCGTAAAAGCTTGCTGATGTGGATAATAATCTGGATTCTGGATCATGATCGATCGGGCCGCTTGGACATTGGGCTTCGGAGTCTATACTTTGTGCATAAGCGTGGATATAAAAGCGTACAAGGCATTCGTACCGTTAAATTCTAGAGTTTGCGGGTTCCCGTAAACATGATTCCGTAAACATGATTTGCGCACTCTCTTGTGATGCCGTTTTTCTGCCTTGCTCATCCAGATATTGGCCGGCGCTCATGAGTTTCACCTGCTAGAGATGGCCAAACATCGCGGTAGACGGCCATGATGAAACAAGGTTTCGGCCTGCGACGGACATGAGATTGCTGTGTATTGTCTTTCAAACACGTGCTTAACAGTCGTCGTTCCATGAACGAAGTGTTGGTGCATGGAGTTGAGATGGCCCCACATCGGAATCGTACAGTGCGCATGTATCCCCGCCCACATGCACGGTGACTTGACACGGTCCTTAGTCATCTGCCCCACCTCTAGGGTCACAAACCCTAGCATGGAAAAAGTTCACCACGAGGCGCATCCAACTTCGCATCAACGACTTTGCTGGGAAACTCACGCTCCGACAACCCTCCAACGCACCATCCTCTCCAACCCCCTCCAACACCGCAAAAATGGCCGGCGGAATCACTGTGCGCGACGTCGATGTAGGTCCTCCCTGAATGCACATCGCGAAGCAGCCAGGCGCACCCCGCCGCTGCTGGAAACCCCCCTCGACGACACACCCTCGACGACTTGGCGAATCTACCCCATGAGAAGACGCTTCAGCTGCTGCGAAATGCCGGCGCGCCCGCCCGTAGCGGCCCATCTTGACTGACCGAGAGAGCCGCTGCGGCGGCCGCTTCATTGGCTGCACACAGGCACAACAATTGGGATTGAGGAGCAGGCGCGAGGGAGTCGAAAGACTTCTGAAGACGGAATATGCTAATGGGTTTGTGTTGCCAGGCGCAAAAGTTCATCACTGCGTATGCTGCGTTCTTGAAGCGTCAGGGCAAGCTGCCCATCCCTGGTATGTCCATGGCCTTGCGCGCGAGTGATGTCGAACCGTGGGTTACTGACAACCGCAGGTTGGGTCGACACCGTCAAGACGGGCCCCGCCAAGGAGCTGCCCCCCCAGGACATTGACTGGTTCTACGTCCGCGCCGCCTCCGTCGCCCGCCACGTCTACCTCCGCAAGACGGTCGGCGTCGGCCGTCTCCGCAAGGTCCACGGCTCCGCCAAGAACCGCGGCAGCCGCCCGTCGCACCACGTCGACGCCTCCGGCTCCGTCGACCGCAAGGTCATGCAGGCCCTCGAGAAGATTGGCGTCCTGGAGCAGGACGAGGACAAGGGCGGCCGCCGCATCACCCAGGCCGGCCAGCGTGATTTGGACCGTATCGCCCAGACCACGGCCGAGGCCGAGGAGGAGGATGAGGACGACGAGTAAGCGCAGCGTTTCAAAAAGCAACCTCTGATGGGACGGCATGGAATTGGGCGTACGGTCTTGGGTTTTCGAGATGTATGAATGAGATCTCCCCGTTTGGGTCATTCGGTTCACTCAACGGGCCCGTCCAAGTATCTTCCGATTATGTGATGGCTTTCTGGATGTGCAGTGCGTAGCGTGGCGTGCCTTGTTTTTGCGAGTTTGCTGGAGACCCCAGGACTAATACTGCGTAGGGACCTCCTTCAGGGACGCCTGAGAATGCCAGTCCGGCGGCTACTTGGCTGAACGATGACGGACTCGGTTCGCAAAGCCTAGCTGAACCCGTTCCTTGTCGTATCGAGTTGCTTCTCCCGTTCCTCGTCGTATCAAGTTCTTCTCCCCGTTGTATCGAGTTGCCTCTCCCAACATGTTCTGAGAGCGTTCCACATGCCCCTGTAGGGCCTCGCCTCCTTACACCTGGCACCTGGCAGCCTCAAACTTAGCCCTTCCTCACCCCCTTCCTCTACGCACATAACCTCGCCTTGTATTTCTCCTATCCAGGACTTCAACGCACAGCGGGCAGCCAAAGCGGCCATTCCTGTGACTCGTTCGACCTCCCGGGCTGGCCACCAGGCTGTTGGCTCGCCCGGCTTCACAACTTCTTCGAACGAATACCTCCTCAGCGCCCCCCGACTGGTCATATCCCGGGTTCGCTTGCTTCCTCTGCTCCAGCAACCTGTTTGAGTCAGCCTGCTGCCCGCACTGCTGCCCCTGCTGGATGAGTCGGCGTTGTGCGASTGCGAGTGCGAGTGTGGGCCCTCTGGTGTGAGACGCGCGGGTGCGGTCGGCGACTTTGGCTTGCCTGGCAGGCGGCGGGCCTTCTCCTTCTTTCGTTGCGTTTGTGGCATTTATGTTGCAATCGTTTCGGCTGTATCTTCTGAGGACACTGTGGCTGAGTGCTCGTGGCTGCCGGTGAGTTTGGCTGCAGASCGTTGACGGGCGGCGGCTGACAAGGCAGTGCATACCATGGCGCGCCCCTCGGACTCGGATGCCCGCAACTCGGCGCCAGCAGCCCCACACGCGCCGTCTTCTCCGGCCCGCGTCCAGCCG
>LFRF01000021.1:126037-151822 GCA_001189435.1 Tolypocladium ophioglossoides CBS 100239
TCGCCATCGCTCGCACCACGTCCCCAAACCCGCCCCCCAGCGCCCTCACCACGACATCCGCATCCGGCGCCGCAGGCCCGTATTCCCTGCCCGCATCGGCGTGCCGCATGCGCCCCCCCGCGCCCGTCTTGCCCATCGTCGTCGTGTGCTTGACGTCGCGCCCGTGTCGCAGCGCGCCGTGCGGGGTGGCGGGCGTGATGGGCGTCGAGTCGAGGAGGCATTGCCAGCGCGCGAGGTAGATGCCTGGGCCGGCAGCGGTGCTGCTGCTGCTGTCGGACGCTGCGGATGTGCATGTGATGAGGTACTGCAGACGCGCGACGGAGAGGTCGTTGAGCGTGGCGAGGTAGGCTGCGTGCGCGTCGATGGCTTCGAGCACCTCGGCCTGGGTCGCGGGTTCGAGCGACGCGAAGAGCTCGTTGAGTCTGCCGGCCATGCCCCGAGACTCCTTGTCTTCTTCGCCTCGATCCTCCTCCGCCCGAAACTTCCCCATCGCCTCCCTCGCCCACCCCCTCAGCGCCTCCCAAACCTCCGGACACCCCCCCGCCACCACACTCACCCACCGATACAGCAGCCCCCTGTTCCTCCGCAACAACCCAACGTACTCCTCCACGCCAGCCAGCCGCTCTCCCTCCTCGTCCCCATCCCCCGTCGGCGGCCTGCTCGCGCGGATAAACTCCTCGACGAAGCCCTGCAGCGCGTCCAGGTGCTCCTTGAGGTCCACCCGCGCGTGCACGCTGCGAATCATGGGGTCGTACGCCGCCGCCACGTCGCGCACCATCTGCGTAAACAGGTCCGGCGGCGTGCGGCACAGCGCCGCCGTGATGCCCTCGCGGTCGCGCACCGACAGCAGCGCCGAGTAGTACGCCAGGCACTGTGTGTGCTGCTCGTCCGTCAGCGCCGCCGCGAGGTCTGGATCCGCGGCGTTGAGGATCGCGACGACGACGGACTGCGCATTGTGCAGGCTCGCCGCGCGCACCGTCTCGTGCTCGCTGCCCTCGGCGACGACGTGCGACCTGATGGCCTGCAGGGCCTCCTCGCTGGGCCTATCGCCGTCCTTGTTCCTGTCGACGCGGTCCGCACCCTTGCGGAACTCGCCCGCGTCCCAGGACAGCACGAGGGACACGATGCGTTGCAGCAGGTTCATGCCGTCGTCGTCACTCTGCGTCAGCCCGAACCAGCTGGTCAGGCTGGTGACGCTCAGCTTGGCCAGCAGCAGACGCATCATGCCGCTCATCATGGTCGCCGCGTTGCCCACCCGCAGCGTCTGCTTGATGAGCTTGTAGGGCACCAGCGAGTGCACGTTCTCCAGCAGCTTGAGCAGGTACTGGCCCTCGGGCGAGCCGATGAAGATGTGGTGGGCCAACGAAGCGAGACTGGTCTGTCAGTATGTAACGGAGGATGGGGGAGACGGGAACCGTACTGGACAAGAGCGTAGTCGGCCGCCGCCTTGACGGCTGGAGAATATCCCTCGAGGTCCTCCGTCCTGGCCACATGGTCAAACAGCCCATCCACCAGATCACCATACACGAGTCCCTGCACGACGTCCTCCCACGCCCGCGCCAAGTCCTCTGCCCTGTCGCAGTCATACTCGCCCCGTGCCTCCTCATCAGCAGACTCGTGTGCCCTCTCCACGCCGCCCAGCGCCGCCCGTGCTACCATCTCAACGACCGCGCTCGCGCCCGTGGCCAGCGTCTTGCGCGTCCCCAGCGCACCCTTGTCGTAGCTCTCCGATAGCTCTGCCTCGCCCAGGCGCGCTAGTAGGCCCTGCACGCGTACGCTCCAGAACTCGCGCGGCAGGGCCCGCACGCCCGGCAGCGGGAGGACGAACTGCGTCAGCAGCGTCTGCAGCAGCGGTGACGATGAGGGTTGCTGCTTTTCATCCTCGCCATCATCAGACTCCTCGGAGCTCGGCTCGGACGTTGTGTTTGCGGGTGGCACTGGCGTCCTCACGCGTGGCGTACTGGGCGCCGTGCCCATCGGTGTCGTCGTCGCTGAGGCGCTCTTCCACCACCGCCCCGCCTGCTGCTGCTGTGGTGCCGGCGCAACAGTCGTCCGCGAGAAGGGGAACCCGTAGTTCGTCACCGTGTCTGGGAACTTGAAGGCCTCGATCTCGGCGTACGTCTCGTGATGCGTCAGGATGTCGAACAGCGCGCGCGTCTGCTCCCGCGTCAGGCCAGCCGCGGCGGCAGCCCGCGACGACGGCGATGACATCTTGCTCTCTCCTCCTGCTCCTCGTCGGGAAGCAAACGCGCTCCTTCAAGCTGGCGGACACGCTGCGCAACGCGGAATCAAAACTTCATATAGCTTGAAAGCCAAGGCCATGCAGGACAACGAATGGGTGAGGGCTGTCCGTTAACAGTGTGGTTAGCAGACGCACAGATATAGACAGTGGAACAACCCATAGACAACTCAACGCCCACGCCCATCTCGCGCTGCGCCAGGATGCCAAACAGCGCATCCATCAAACAGAAGCACCGCCTGCGACGAGGTATTCCCCTCTGCCTCCCTCCCGGGAACTTGCAATTTGACGGGCTGGCAGAATGCAAAAACACACCTTGGAAACGCTGGAACCACGCAAGACAACGAGCCGCGATAGGTTGGAACCAGGCGTGACAGCCGGTGACGTGTTGGCAATTGACCGTCGAGGTGTTGGTGTTGCTAAATGAGGAACAGATCAACAGAGGTGGGCGAGTGACGTCGTGCCAACCGGCAGGCAACCTGGCCTACCAAGTCACCCTGTAGCACTCGCGGGCCTCAGCGACAGCGCTCTCAAGTTTTCAGCTAATTTCAGTTACTTATAATCTGGCTCAGGTGCAAAGTACTTGATCGGAAGTCACATCAACAGTGGCTCACAGAGGCTCAACCTTTTCCAATCAATATCAATGCAGACTACCGATACTAAACAAACAAAGGAAACGTTTTGGAAATGGCCCATCCACCGTCTTTTGTTATTAGTCCGCCGTTTCCCATTGGTATCATAAGTCAAAACAAAACTACTTGGAGCTGTGCTCATCGGTAGAGCATCACGCGCGACTCAATGGGTATAACGTCCGTACACCTCCACTGCCCTCCCTCGTGTGCGCCTTCGTCAACAGGGTAGACTCGCCGGCGCACGCCTAGCGGCCGCCGAGCGTCTGGGCATTAGGGTTGGCGTTGGTGGTCATGGGAACTCCCTTGCCGTTCAAGGCCATCCCCGCCGTGTTGCTGTTGGTTGGGCCGTTGGTCGCGCGGCCCGCGCTATTGGTCACTGCATCGGTCGCGCCGTTGACGGCCGCTCCCGCAGGATGCGACTTGCTCTCGATGCGCGGCGCCGCGGGAATGTCAGTGCTCTTCTTGGCACTGCCAATCGAGAAGACGGGGCTCTCCCACTTCTCGCCCTTGCGTGCCAGCTCCTTGTACTCGGTCGCCTTGGAGCTGACGCCGCCGGGCAGCTTGACGTTGGGGAAGAGGCTGTCCTCCATCGTCATGGCGATGTGGACCTTCTTGTCGTCCGTCGCCCCCTTGCCCTTCTCCTTGCCCTCCAGGTAGCGCTTCTGCGCCGCCTGGTAGTAGCGCTGGTAGAAGCTGGCCTTTTTCTGCGCCTCGCCGTCGCCGCCGTCCTTGGCCGCGCGGTCCGCCTCCTGCTTGATCTGGAACAGCATCTGGTCGAGCTTGTTGCACTCGTCCTTGATGACCTTTTCCACCGCCTTCTGGATTGGCGGGCGGAGCACCTTGAGCATCAGCGGCTTGACGAGGGCAAACAGCAGCTTGTGGCTCGACCTCTTGACCTTGATGTTAAGGCCTTTGAAGTCCACGTCCACCTTGTCCACCTTGAAGAAGTTCTGGCGGTCAGACTTGTGGGCCGTCGACACCTTCAGCCTGAACGAGAAGCCGTTGCCCGGCAGCAGGATGTCGGCCACACCCGTGTCCGTGATGGATGGGAAGCCCGTCTTGCGCTTCACGTGGAAGCTGACGTCGCGCAGGTCCATCTGGATGCCCGCCACCTTGACGTCCATGGTGTTGTGGTGCTTGTTGGCAATCTTCTTGCGGCCCCAGCGGAAGTAGTGCTCGCTCGCCACCTCGGCCACGTTGGGCATGAAGTTGTCGCTCTCCAGCACCAGGTTCTCGATGACGGCGTCGAACTGGGGGTCGGAGTACTCGATGCGAGGAATAGGAATGTAGTTGAGGTTCTGCAGGAGTGCCGGGAGAATCACCTCGGTCAAGTCTTTGACGAGTTGGGGCTTGAACGTCGACTTGCCGTTCTCGTCGTGGCCTAGATGGTTGAACAACTTCTGGACGGCCTGCCCGAACGCCTTATTCAGGGGGTCCTTTTCGAACTGGTCGGCGACAAACTTGGCCTCGTCAATGACGCGGTCCGTGTGGGTGCGGTACTTCTCGCGCAGCAGGTACCTGCCGTGCTCGTAGAGGCGATCCCACTCCTTGGTTGAAGACTCGTCCAGGATGTAGCCCTGCTCGAGCAGACAGCGGCGGATATACTTGTCCATGCCCTTGAACCAGTCCTTGAGCTCCTGGTCCTTGTCGGCGTCCTTGTAGATCTGGCCGATCGAGGCCCAGAGGTCCGACGTCGAGGTGCCGTTGGCGAAACGCTCAACGAGGGTGCGCAGGTCATCTTCAGCGGCCTGAAAGCCAGTTCGGGCCTGCTTGGCCGTCCCGGCGGAACCCTTACCGAGGGAGCGGCCGTGGGTGCCGTACGACTCGGCGAGCCTGAGCAGGGTCTGGATTGCCTGCGAGTAGTCGGGGTGTTGCTGACACTCGAGGATCATTTTCTTGAGGCGGAAGATGATCTGGTCCTTGCGCTCCTGGGGCATCTTCTTGTTGAAGTACTCCTTGGTCTTGCGGCGGTACTCCTCGTTGCGCTTCTTGATTTTCTCCTTGGTCTCGGGATCGAGGTTCTGGTCAACCTTCTGCTTGGCGGTCGTCACTGCGGCATTCTGCCCGGCGACCTTGCTCACGGGCTGGTCGTTGGTGCCCTGGGACACGGCAGCGTTTGCGCTGGTGTTGGCGACGTCCTGCGCATCCTTCTTGGCGCTTCCGCCATAAATGCCCTTGGCCTGCTTCTTCAGGTTCTCCCTGGAGAAGTTGGGGGCGTCATGCCAGGTGTTGTCTTCAGCGGGGCGGTCGATCTGTGACAGCTGCTCCTCGGAGGGGCGAACACGGCCGGCAGCGCTASAGGCGGCGTCTCCAATCATGTCGCGGAAGAGGACGGTGGAATCCTGGACTGTTTTGCCTGTTAGCTGCTACTTCCCGCTGAATCGACGCAATTGAGCTTGAAGCATGACGTACGAAGCTTTCGGAACTGGCCATTGGTGATGAGCAGGGCGCCGAGGGTCCGCAGGCCTTGGAGAGCGTCGTCGGCATCGCGCTTCGCCGTGTCCTTATTGACGGGGACGTTGGGGCCCTGGACGCTCTTGGGGTCAAACTGCGTCGTCTGCCAGATGAAGTCCTGAATCAGGTTGCCGTCGTTCTTGGACAACAGGAGCTTCTTGGCCAACTGCACCACATCCCTCGTATCCTGCACGAGCTGCTTTCCGTCATCGGAGAGCTTCTCCGAGGGGCTGCTGAGGGCCTTGGACTCGAGGAAGCTGTTGAGCGCAACATCGGCCTGGTCGTTCTGTGGGAATTGGTCAGCGGACAATGCGCAATGCGTGGCGTCTCGCGCTGGACGAGCTCGCGACATACCGAAGGAACCTTGCCATGCTTGAACGCGCTGATGATGCCGTAGATTTGGAGTTTCCTGTTGATATCGGCCTGCTTCAGCTTGACGTCGGTGGGCTTGTTGACGTTGGCAGCCATGTTGGGCGTGATTATCGTGGTATTAATGCTCAGTAGCAAGGTATCGTGGTATCAATGGAGGAACTGGCCCGGCGACGGTGAGGAAAGGGTCGGCACCGCCGTGGCTTTGAGCGTTGCAGCGAGAACACTGATTAAGAAGGGAGAAGGAAGACAGTTCGGCTCCGCCTCGGGGGTATCACAAGAGCGTGCGTTTGTGTATTACGAGGGGTATAATTGGGGAGAGGGGGCAGATGGGAGGATCATGAACGGGGAGGGAAGAGAGGAGAAAGTTTGGGGGCGCGAGCCAGACGGAAGGGGGTTTAATAGCACCTTCCTCTGGGTACAACCGTACAAGTGCACTACGTAGGTAGCTAGCTGGCTGCAAGCGGGAAGGCACGAGCGACACCAGAGAAGCTTGATTGCGCTGGAGGAGGCGGAGTGACGTTGCGCAAGGGCGACGAGTGCGTCATCGGCCGTCGACCGAGCGGTACTTGGGAACCAGGGGAGATGCGTGCCCACGGCTTCCACCTCGCGCCTCCATCCGCAGCAGTCGACGCCGTTTGGCGGAGACACCGGGCAGTCGACGCCTACTTTCCAGCGCCAGGCAAATGTTCCGACGCCGTGGCGCATCGCTCGAGCGAACTGACGACAACGGGGGGTGAGGCAGATGGGGACAGGGGTGGGGATCGGTGATCTACGAAAGTGGCTGGCATGGCGAGTGAGAGAACCTGGTCATGAGTCCAATCCGGATCGAGGTGGCCTGCCGTCGTCTCGTTCGAGACCTGCTTGCATGTGGAGGATGGACGGCGGCAGTGGTGCCCTGGCCTGCCATCCGTTCATTGCCTTGGATATCAGTGGACGAGTGGATGCTCGCATGCCATTACGTCGCAATATTGGATGGCAAGACCAACAGCATTGGCCTCTGAGGGTCTCCTCTGAGGATCTTCTCTGGGAGTCTTCTCTGAGGGAGGGTCTTCTTTGACGGCACTTCTCTCGTGCCAGGCTGCGTTTATGGTCCGGCAGAGCCTAGCAACGGCAGGTCTTCCCTTGTTCCATGCGCCCCGTCTCGGTCAGAGAAGTATTGGAATGAAGCTCTGGCCAGGTAACAAGGCCCCCCCATCCTGCCGCCTCCCACTACGGGTCCCCTGTGCGGATTCTAGCCTGCCCCATGTCGGATCGATAATCTGCGAGCCTTCAGCTGCTGTCTGTCGAGCGCGTTTCAGCAGTCCAGGCATCCCTGTGCGCGCCAATGCATCTGATTACAACTGGTGTCCACAAGCAGTTGGACGGGCAGATATCTATACGAGTAGGGAGGACTCCCGACAGGTTTCACGCCTCGATGCCCTCTTGCTCTCATGCAATCTGTACTGGCGCTGCAGTCTCTGCTGGCGCCGCAATCGGTTGCTGGGCGCTGATCGCGTCGCAATCTCGTCAATCATCGAAATCCATGACGTCAAACATGGAGCTACCCCAGCTGAGCTGGAAGCAGGTCTGTGCGACGAGTGGCTAAGCTCCCTGGTCGAGGTGGGGCCCTGGCCAATGGGTACCTGAACTGGCTGAACATGGCCCAATTCGACCACTTCGGCTGTCCAGTGATGCGCTGTTCACTCGGTTGTGGCGGTGCAGTGCGACGCTTGTTCCTCGCTTCCACAGTGCCGCTTTGATCTGCCGTCCCATCCAGCGCCGTCAATGGGTCGTTCATGTGCTCGCGTGCTCAACATGCGACTCGGGTTTCAACACAGGATGCTGGAGCAACAGGCAGCTCCTCCCTCTTGGTCAACGGTTTCTGAACGGACGGGAGATGCCTAAGCTTCTGCAACGCTCGCAAATCGCTTCATTCACGCGACGACAGCGTTAGTGTCCGATCATTTTCGCCCCGTTCCCTGGAACCGGGAATCCTGGCTCGTTGCTGTCGTTGGATACCTAGCGTGGCCCTCCCTGGAAGGACCCTTGCCGAATTCTTCCTTGGCAGTTGAGGCGCTGCGAACAAAGACGTTCGAAGCTCGAGGGCGCAGTCCCGTTGTTCAATAGTCTGTTCTAATAGTTTGTTCTGCGCAGCGTCGCACACGCGCGCGTGTATCCGTGCGGTGCACGAAGGACCTGTCGGTGAGGCACGGTGTGACGATAGCGTTTCTGGCTGCGACACGCAACCTTCCGGCGGATGCCATCATCGGCGCATCATGACACGCGGCCGGGCGACACGCCCAACTCTAAAAGCCGGGGCGGCGGCAACCTCCAGCGGTTTGGCCGAGGAAAAACCGTATTGTGCTTTGTACGTTCCGGCCATTACGCAGGAGGCTGAAGCTTCGAGAAGCAATGCCATGTACCGGACGGTCCTCAAGGCCAGAGGCTGCGCTGCACGATGACCGCACTCTCGCGTGGCAAGCACAACGACATCGTCCCAGACAGCCGGCGTAGCGCTGCACTTGCGCTGCGCTGTGAGCCCATGTCGAAGTCTCAATTCGGACGGTTACTTCCATCGGCTAGACCATGTGCAGACGTCACTCTTGTGCTGCGGATCCCGGTTGGACCTGGCATGTCGAGATCTGCTGTTGTCTGGCAGCAGGTGCGAGGATCACGGTGTTCAATTGAGGGTCGGTGCTTGCTGGGCATCCTATGCTAGGTCATTCTCTGCGATCACCGATGGTGGCTGTCGGAGCTCAACCGAGGACGAACGAGTGCGATTACGACGACGCAGCACGCGAGCGAGACTTGATAACCTCGATCGTGAAGCGAAGCTGATGCCTTCCCCCCCGCGAAAGAAGGCTTCTCCCGAGATGCCAGGCCACAACATCATGCGCCGAGATTCCCTTCCGTCCAGCTTCTCATCCCGTCACGACGATGCCCCTGTGCGACTAGCCGTGACACGCCTCAATGCGGGATGCCGCCTGGAGAGGGCGGACAAAATCGGCCGAGTTCGTGTGCAACATCTCACACCTCCGCTGAAAGGATTGCTGTGCTGTGGGTGCTGGTGCCAGCGACCGGGCTGCAACTCTTCTCTCATCCGTCGTCACTTGCTGCTCTATCAAGCTGCAAAGACGGACTCGGCTGCTCATCGTAAATGTCTATGCTGGATGGATAGTCAGGAGGATTTTGCACATGCACCATGTTCAAGCCGCCTCAAATCTCGGTCACAGTCGGGCTGTCGCTCGTCAATCGTGTTCGTGCTCGTCCCCAACGCCGTCTATGCCATGTACAACGCGTGAAATACCATCGAATGAATCCCCACCCGAGCCTCCCCTCAAGGGCCTCGATACGCCAGGTTGTTGAACAGCTTGGCCTTGACCTCCCCAGCCACCAGCCCGGACTTCTCCTTGGTAGCAATCAGGTTGCTGTCCTGGGCCAGCTTCTCCACTACCCTGTCGGCGACCTTGCCGCCCCCTCCGCTGGCGCTGCCACTAAACGTACCCATCAATAAGCTCTGCGAGGTACGGCTGCGGGCGAGGGCCACCGTCGTCTCCCTGATCTTGGAGCTCAGGTCCAGCATCTGCTTGCTGCCAAAATCGCGGTTCGTCAGTAGCGGGCTCTGGCTGAGTGTCTGCACCCAGTACTTGTGCCACAGCAGCTCGAGCAGGTGCGAGTCCAGCGTGCTCTTGAAGTGCGACACCTCGAGGCTGGAGTACCGGCTCGCGTGCGCGCCGAACTCGGCCGCCTTGGCCAGCGGCACGGCCTCTGCGCCATCGGACGAGGCGGCGGAGCCGGGCGTGTCGGATGTGTAGGTGCTTGGGTATGTGCGGAACGCGCCGATCTCGACCTTGCCAGCGTTGATGGTGCGGTCCGGGTCAATGACGACGGCAAGGAAGGGGTCTTGGAACTGCTGCTGAAGCGCCTCCGTCTCGACGTCGATGCCGCTGAGCCAGCAGCCGTAGCCGGGGTGGCTGTGGTACCAGCCGACCACGTTCTCCTGCCTACCCTGCGCGCGGCACAGGTCCAGGTACTCCACCAAGTATTCGTTCGCCTCACCCTGGGCATTAACCCGAGTCTCGGTGCCCTCGACGGGGAGTCGGAAGGCGTCCATGACGACGAACGTGTCGTCATTGATGTAGCCCTGCATCAGGCCCATGACCTCGAGGTCGCCGCCGGAGCGCGCGTGCATCGTCATCTTGACGAGCGCGACGGCGCTGATCCGCACGTGCTTGAAGTAGTTTGCGTCTCTAGCCCAGGGACGGGCATCAGCGGTGGCTTTCTGGCCTTCGGGGTCGTAGTTGTAGAGGCCGTCGCGCTTGGGGTCGATCAACTGGATGTTGTTGTCGAGCTCTGGTGCTGGTATTAGCTTGTCCCTGTCTTCCGAACGCAGGAGGCCTTGGAGATGTACCCCATGACTTCTTCGCGGTCTCCATGGCTGCTGTGGCGACGCTGTCGCGAAGACAGCTGAAGGTGGACGCTGCGCAACGGATGGAGGTGAAGTGGGTGAAGCGGGTGAAGCTGGGCTGGTGAAGCTCGGTCACGATGCCCCGCTCCTGGTTGCCCCTTATCGATAAGACACCGGGATTGCGCCGGTACGAAGTAGCCTAACGGCATCCCCTACAGGATGCCTTGCCCACCACCACCTGCCGCGAATCTTGCGCTTGACTCCATCAACGCCCTCAACGGCTCTCGTCAGCAAGGTATAGATTTGTTCAATTGCTGGTGGCCCTTTTGATCAAGGCCACGGTAGGCCAGAAGGCTGAGAGGTACATATGTATGGACGCTATAGGTAGTGACAGCAGCTCGTCGACAGAATGCCAAAACCGAATTGATGCACCCTCAAGGTGAATCGTGTTTTAAATGACAGCAGAAGAATTATGCAGCATTCACTGCGTGTTTGCCGACATATGATAAGGCGGCCTGTGCTGCCTGCTGGGCGAATTATAGCCTGCATGCACATCTTAAGCCTCTTTTGTCGTGGCCCTGCTCACGAGAATTCAGCGTCAGCCCCCTCATTTCTCGATTCCTCGGTGACCAGCTCTAACTCTCGACAATCACCTGCCCCTGGCCATGTCGTGGGCGAGAGACGAAGATTATGAGGCATTCAACCGAGCCGCGCACCATTACGATGCGTCGTCCTCTCGACAGTGGTCGCTACGTGTATGGGACGTGACTGAAGGTGAGCTGCTCCTCAGCCCATTGAAGCTGCACGCTTACCTGTCAAAGAGAATCCTGAGGGCGGCTGGTATTGGGAGACAAGCCCCAGTTGTCTCCGCAGCAAGGCAGAACTGCGCATAGTGTGAGTTGAGCATCTCGTGTTTCACTATTGCCTCACTGTACCGCAGTCAAGCGGGAGCGCAGCTGACGCGAGAACCGCAGCTTCTCACCATTACATGCTCCGCGGGAGCATTCCTTGCCCAGCTTCCTGGAACTATTTCGCATCCTCCGCATCCCCAGCGACTTCACGACCGAGCGCATCCAGTCGGTGTGCCACAGCTTCAGCCGCCGAACCGACGAAGACGGGGGGTGCTGTTCGTGGTTCAGCTTCCTGTACAAGAACATCAGCGTCAAGCAAGGTCACGGCCAGCTGCCCGAGGTGGACCAGCGCGTCCCCAGCTTCGGCTACGGCGCGTCTACGCTTCCGCAGGCTGACTATAGCTGGCTCGTGTCGAGCTTTTTCCTTCGCGTCCACGACCAGGGGGGTGTGGTGCTCGTGTGCTTCGGGGCACCGCCGGAGGTGCGACGAGTGATTGAGAAATTCGTCGATAACAGGAAGTGGAACGATGTCAAGAAGCATCCCTATGTGCTGTTTGACCTGGTGCTCGAGGGGCTCTACACGGTGGTTGACGAAATGGTGTGGAACATGAACTCGATATTTGGCCCGCTCGAGCATGTATGTTGCCGACGAAGACTGCCTGCTCATCGCGGCAACGGGCTAACACGGCGACAGTCTATCCTCGAGCTGGCGCACACCAAGGATTATGGACAGCTCAGCTCCAAGATCTCCTTTGCCGCTCTGCACAACTGCGCCAAGCACATCATCTATCTCGCCGAGGGCCTCGAGGCCTGCATGCTGCTAGTGGACGCAGCCTTAATGAACAGCGAGAGCGTCTTGCCAGACCCGGCCAACCACTCATCCGTCCAGGCCCACGCCCGCGTCAAGGAGCAACTCAAAGAGTGCCTGCGATACCGCCGCTCCCTCTTTCGGTCCACGCAGCTCCGCCTCGCGAGCCTCCAGAAGCGCATTGACAACACCATCACGCTGGCCTTCAACGTCGTGACGCAAAAGGACTCGATGGTGGTGACGCGGGACTCGAGCGTCATGAAGATGATTGCGGCCATCACCATGATCTTCCTCCCCACGACGGGCGTGGCCGCAGTGGCGGGCTCGCAGCTGCTGGTGGCGAACTGGCACGAGGACCAGGGGTCGTGGAGCGTCATGGCCACGCCGCTGTTTTGGCTGACCTGGTGGATTGCAATTCCGGTGACGGTGTGTGTAGTTGCGTTGGCTTTTCTTTGGCAGTGGTTGGCGCATAGCGAACAGCCTCACAGAGAGGCCCGCCGCCTCCTGGGGAAACCGGCAGCGTTTGTCAAGAATCTGCGGAGGGGAAAGTGATATTGATGGGTTGTTCGTTCTTTGAGAGATATCCTCACTTCGTCCCTCACCACGTCCTCTCGACTTTCTCATCCCCTTTTGTCTCGCTCTCAGCATAGCGTTGGAATAAGGTTGCCAGCTATCGAGCTGCATGCGATTCGAGAGATGACTTTACAGCTATTTTTCTTCCTATATGGTCCCCTCTATCCGAGGTTTGCAATGCCTATCATTGAGCACCCAGCCAGAAATTATGAACATTATCCTGAGGAGACGCAACGGCTTCAACTATAGCAAACTTTACCTACCGGGACTATGGAATACTGCAGACGGACCATGTTTGTAGCTCATTACGCACTCGGAGCGCCTCCCCTTTGCGCAGCAACTCGCCGCAGAACCACCTTCTCCCCCATTTCATCCACCATCTCCTTACTGCATCCTTCTCCTGTTAGAAGTGATAGGAGGTATAAGGTCGCTCCAATGCGTCGGGTGAACTGCATGCTCTCTTCGGGGGCAGAAGCTTGGAGCAGCGTCTGGTAACAAGAGCGTTCGTCAAGTCGACGGATGCGGGCTCCGACACACTGGAGGATTTCAGTCGAGGTCCAGACAAAAAAAACCTGCTGTGTAACAGCAATTGAAGTCAGAACACGCTGCACCGCGAGTCATTTTTGCGAAGTCGGGCGGCAAATGCCGACGTAGCGAAAGAACTGTATTGCATTTTGAATGAGCGGAGGCTATCTGAAGCACGATTTGGCCAAAGATAACTGCACGAGGGTCTGCGATCCAGTCACGCAAGTGATCCACCCACTGTCGTGATGAACTGCGGAGTAGCTACTACATGTACTGGCCTGCATACGATATACGGAGTACCAGGCAAAGCCAATAGGATACCCAGAGCTGACGATAGTGCATGATAAACCGAATGACCCATCAAGTCATTTCAAAATAACAGAGCTGTTCCGGTGCGATAACGGGTTGATATTGCGAAGGCTTCCCTTACAAAAACCTCGCTGTTCGCACTGCTGACGGGGATGCAGATCTCTGTCAACCCTAGCTGTAGAGCTTGTTGCTGCTCCTTAGTTACATATCCACGTGTCATATCTGCCCCTCATACAAGTCGCAAAGCCATGGATACCAAAGAGGAGACAAAAATTCGCAGCCAACAGGCTCGGGCAAAAGCGACCGTCGTTACCGAAAAATTCGCGGATGAGACGTTGCGCTTTGTCGAAGCACATGCCAAAGCCTTCGGCCCACTGACCCCTGAAAAGGAGAAGATTTTACGACGGAAGTCATACTTGCATGTCATGGGCTTGTTGTTGGCTATAAACTTACTTCTCTTTGTGAGTCGCCCCAAAGGTTACAGCGCTACCATTTGCTGAACAGTCTTAGATCGACAAGTCAACTCTTGGATATGCTGCTATTTTGGGACTGTTTGAGGAGACTGGCATCAGCAAAGAACAGTATAACAACCTCGGAACTTTCTTCTATGTCGGTAAGTAGTAGCCACGATACAGTGCTTATTCCATGTAAGACTCCGTCTCACGGTCTTTGTGCCCATAGGTTATCTTGCCGCTCAATGGCCCGGACACTACGCCATGCAAAGGCTGCCGCTTGGGAAGTTTGTCGCATTTCTTGTCTTCATGTGGGGTGCCACAGTGCTTCTACACTGCGTGGCGACAAAATATTCCGGTCTCGTGGTCCTCCGACTGCTTCTTGGCGCCAGCGAGGCCGTCGTTGTCCCAGCCATGGAGATGACCATCGGCATGTTCTTCAACCGGCATGAACAGTCATTTCTACAACCCTTTCTCTGGGTAACTTCGTCGGCCGCCGCGATCTCTGCGGCGTTCATATCGTACGGCCTGCTTTGGAGCCAGAGCTACATCCTCCCCTGGAAGCTCTTCATGATCGTCACCGGAGGACTCTCAGTGCTGCTTTCGATCCTCGTGTGGTTCCGCTATCCAAGCAACCCAAGCGAGGCGAAGTTTATAACGCTGGAGGAGAAGGTTCACGTCATCCGGCGCGTGCACGAATCGAGCCAGAGCTCCATTGAGCAAAAACAATTTAAAATGACTCAATTCCTCGAGACACTCCGCGATCCTGTCTCATGGCTGTTCTGCTTGCAGGCATTTACGCTAATGATATCGAACAACCTGACGTACGGACAGCAGAACTTGATAACCAAAGCTCTCGGCGTCACAAGTTTGGGCTCGACACTCGTGGCTGCCGCAGGTGGTGGATTCGGCGTTGCGGTCTGCATCGTTGGCGCCTTCGCGCTCCGATGGTGGCCGTCAAACCTCGCTCTTCACGGACTTGTCTGGTGCCTACCCGCCGTTGCGGGTGGCATTGGCATGGTCGCCATCGACTGGGATCAAAAGCTCGCCATGCTAGCATGCCTGCTGCTAGCTGGCCACACGTATGGAATTACCTACATCATCGCGCTGGGCTGGACCACATCGTCTGCAGCGGGTTACACCAAGAAACTCACACGCAACGTCATGTTTATGTTCGGCTATAGCGTCTCGAATCTGATTTCACCCCAGATCTGGGTGCCGGGGGACGCACCTCGCTATTACGGGGCTTGGATTGCGCAGATCGTCGTCAGCTGGGTTGGCACACCCTTGATCCTGTTTGTGATCCAAATCATTTTGAAGAGGAGAAATGCCGAGCGTAGGGCCTGGGCGGCGGGGCTGAGCGAGGAGGAAAGGAAAGTGCATGAACTTGGAGAGGTGGAGGAGCTGGACGAGAACGGTGTCTTGGTGCGCAGGGAAGTTGAGATCGCGATGTTGGATTTGACCGACCTGGAGAATCCGTTCTTTATTTATCCGATATAGAATACTGTAGCCTAACCCCAGACTAGGCTGGCAGAGTCAAGAAATGATAGCCAAATGTTGGCATTTGCCACCAAGCTGGGGATTATCAAAGTCCAGAAATCCTCGACTTTTGCCTTGCCCGGTCCAGATAGTTAGATCCCCCTTCTCATTGTTGGTTCGTTGTGTTCTCCTACTTCTCAAACCTTGCATCGCCGTCATGCCTGCTCGTTTGCTGTTTCCACCTTTTGATGATCACTTATATCGACTGACCAACCAGCAGTCCGCAATCCTTGCAACGACTGCAAAAGGAAAGTTCCTCAGAAACGGCCACATCGCCCGTAGTCGACGGTGCGGTCGCAGAACGTCACAAGCACTCCTCGGCTTGCGACATGTGAGGCGTGGTACGAAGTACGATCAACACAAGGAGAAGGTCGTCAGTAGAGGGTCTCGCGCAGGCGGCTTTAGTCGGCCTGGCCGCAGTCTCTGTCTGCCCTGGATGCACACTGACGACAGTACATGTCTCGCAGAGCCCCCTGTTAGCCTTGAGGCTGATTGTGCTCGACCTAGTGACTAAAAGCGGGTTCCGTATAATTATACGGCTGTTATTTTGATCCTTTGGGGATCGAAGAAGTCTCTGAATAGTCTTTTTGCAGCTTGGATGGCCCGCAATTTCACTGTCACATAGCAGGATTTTAATCTAAGAGTTGGTTGACTGTTATTTGAATCGGTACATTTCTCCCTCGATGTACGGAGGTTGGGACCAAAAGTGATTATAGTAATAGGGGTCCCCTGCCACCGTGCGATATAAATAAGTAGGTCTATGACTGTCATGAGTATCAAGTCAACCTATCCGGGCTCACCGTTATCAACCTCGCCCTCCAACGGCCCCTTATCCTTCCCTGATAATATGTCTTGTATCTTTGATAGGCGACCTTTGTTTCATCTAATATTATCTCTGGACAGCTCGTTCCTTCCTTATAGGAATTGCCGCCGTGTAAGCAAAGTACCTACTAGATGGCTCTAACGAATTGCATGGCTTAATTCCTAAGTAGAACTGCTTCGTTGTTGCATTGCGTATTAGGGACGCAATGACTTCTTGCCTCTCTATTGGTTAACAGTGACTGGCCGGCCCGAACGAGGCGCATCTACTAGGTAGTCTTGTTTGATCCCCTGACCTCTCTCGTATCCCCTATTCTTAGCCCGTCGTAGCATCTTATAAAAGGTGCTTGCCCGCATACCAGTCTTTTGGGTAATTTCCTTGACTGTAACACCTTGGTCAAAGAGCCCGAGGGCCCAAGCCCTAGTAGCTATATCGAATTGGGGACCGTGGTACTGGGGTTTATGGGCAGGCGGCTGGGAGGTAATGTTGGCAGAGGCATCATCTGTGTTGGCAGCCGACTGTGAGGCATTGTCGGCGTTGGCAGCTAGCTGGGAAGCATTGTTGGCAGAGGCATCGTTGGCAGAGGCACCGTCAGAGGCAGCCATCTGCGAGGCATCGTTGGCAGGCTGTGCGGCTGTATTTGTGGTGGTCGTTTTGGCGGTCTCCTTGGGAGTAGGTTGTGGGGTTGAAGTTGCGGCGCCGGGGCCGGTGCTCGGCCCGGCGCCGGATATCTTAGTGCCGGCGGCTTCGGGAGCAGCTTGCCTCCTCATTGGCATTTTGGTACTTTCGTAGGCTCTCTCTAGCTCCTTTGTGAGAGAGTGTGGCCATGTTGCTCCGAGCAGTCTCAACACTTCTCGAGCGGGGTTGCGTAGGACAGTGCGGAAGTGGGAACAATTACACTAGCACGCCCCTGTCACTATGATCACTTTTTCGGCCCCAACCCCAACAGCAAGTGCCGACGCATCGGCGATTTGACGTAAGATGGGGACTGCACCATCCAATATAACTTACCTTTGCTTCCATTACGAGCACATACGACCACAGCCGCAGGGAAAATCAGGATCCCGTCTGATCTCCACACGATAAACCTGCGAGCGGCAGATTAGTAGCTGGATCGGTGACGGCCAGCGAACACCGGCTGTCGTATGTTTTTTTTTTTCAGCTTCCTCCATCAAATCGCTAAATTTTAGTCTTTTCCCCTTGCTGGCCTTCATTGTTCGTCAATCGGTGTGGTGACGGCGTGGGGAATCGTGCTGTATGGACCTCAACAAGAACGGGAAACGGAGAAGCCAAGTGCGAAGTCCTCGCGCTCTTGATTGCTTGGGCACGGACTAGCGGTACATTTCGTCGCACTGAAGTACAGCCAGAATTGGCGGAAAACTACTCCGTACGAAGTACGGACTATTACCACGTACATTCCCCAAGACAGCAGAAGCCATTGCTTCACAAAGGTACTGCGAAGTAGCTTCAAGTAATTAGAGGTGGACAGCGGGATAGCCCAAGGCCACGTACTTCGTACCACGCACGCTCCAAATCGCCCTCCGCAAGATCAAAGCTACGGCCATGCAACTCATGGCACTCTCAGCCCCCTGGCCAGATGTCCAGAAAGCAGTACGAGCGCCCGGGAGGATCTCGTCTGCAGCTTGATCTCACTCTCTTCGGGTGCGTTTCACATGCTGTTTCTAGCCAGTGGTCGGTTTAAACCCAGTCCAGATGCGTATAAGAAACATAGCAGCTCAGGCTCTGCCAGAGGCAGTGGGATGAAAACTATCTATATCCGGGAAGTTCCCCTTTTCGGGTGCGTTTGCCACTACCGTGAGCAAATACTCGTCTCTTCAGATGCCGATCAAGCCGTCGGGTTGGCCAAATCAGCAACGCCTTCGCCTCTGGGCACGAGGTTCTGCCGCCTCCATCAACCCTGATCCATCGCCGGGCCCTCCACCCCCCCCAGCACGGCATGCCACGCGCCCATGAAGCGCAGCAGCACGTCCTCCCGGCCGGGGCCGGCCACCGCAAACATGCCGTACGGCTGCCCGTTGCGCCGCCAGCGGCCCAGCGGCACCGCCGCGACGGGCAGGCGCGCGCACGCCGAGTAGCACACGAGCGTCGACTCGGACGGCGCCAGCACGACGTCGAGCCCGCCGTGCGCGGCCATGGCGCGCACGATGCCGTCGGGCCCGGCGAGCCGCCGCAGCGCGGACACGGCAGCGACGTGCGCGCCCGCGCTGAGCGGCGAGGCGAGCGCCGCGGCGAGCTCGGTCTGGGTGGTGCACGCTGCGAGCAGTCAGAGACGCCGTGCGCCTTTCTCGGGGGTCAGAGGGGGGCGTACGCTCGGGCATGGCGACGTCTTTGTGCTTCTCGTTCCAGGCTATGATGTCTTGGAGGTTGGTGATCTCGGGGTCGGGGTGGAAGCAGTCGATGAACGCTTCCACCTGCGCCGGGAACTCGTAGTCTAGGCGCGTGTCAGCCGTGTTTCTGCTCGGCGGGCTTGCTGCCGGCGTACACGATGTGGTCATGACGGTCTGACCCTCGTGCGTAATGGTGTCCGCGTCGGGCATCGCCAGCGGGAACACGACGTTCGCGCCTGAAGCCTCCATCTTCCTGACGGCTGCTTCGTACGCCTCGACCTGCTTGCTGTCAGCAAACCCCCAGCGCGGGCGCCTCGCAACTCACCACATCGGGCTCCTCCCACTTCCCCCGCGAAAAGCCACGGTCAACCCCCCAGGTCGTCTCCGTAACCCCGATCCTCAGCGCCTCGAACCCCGTCTCGCTGCCCGCGCCGACCGCCGCGCGCAGGCCCGGCCGCAGCGCCAGCGCCTCCGCCAGCGGCGCCAGGTCCGCCGGGTCGCGCGCCATGACGCCGACGCAGTCCCAGCTCGCGCTGATGGCGAACACGCCGTCCGTCGGCACGGAGCCGTGGCTGAGCTTCAGGCCGTACACGCCGTTTGCGGCGGCCGGGAAGACGGCCGACCCGGTGGTCTCGCTGGCGATGCCGAGGGGCGAGAAGCCGGCCGTGATGGAGAGGGCGGGGCCGGAGGAGGAGCCCGCGGCCGTCTGTGGCGAGGGCTGTTAGCTCGGCGTCGTGTGGAGCTGTAGATAGCATTCAGAGGCGTACCGGCTGGTCTTCCTCGGCGAGGTCCTCGCGGCGGTACGCAGAGAGGGTCTGTCCGCCGTACGCGCTCCAACCGAGCGGAAGGCCCTTTGTTCTATCACGTTTAGCACGACACCGGGACGATACATCTTTGCACGCACTTTAAGCCCAGGAATTCCTATTCGGTTGTCAGCGAGAGCAAGACTGGTGAGCAGACGCAGCCCGCACCGTCATGTTTCCCTTGCCCAGTATCATCAGACCCGCGTCGCGCAGCTGCCAGTCCCCTTAGCCACGGGACTTCACGACGGACGGGCAGCGCTCACTCGGTTGATCAGGGTAGCGTTCTTCTTTGGCTTAAGCGTCGCGAAGACGGCGGACCCGACGGTCGTAGGCATCCCGAGCGACTCGTCCGTCACGACGACATCCTGTTCGCACGTAAGCCAAGCACCCCAAGCCACCATCACCGCCGACTACACGGTTTTGCACCCACCTTGACTATGATCGGAATCCCGTGCAGCGCCCCGCGCACGCTGCCCCTTGCCCGCTCCTCGTCCAGCGCCCACGCATGCCGCACCGCCACGTCCCGCGGCACCGTCGACAGCACGGCGCGCAGCTTGCGGCCCTGGTGGTTGTGTCGGTCGATCTGGTCCAGGAAGAGGTTCGCCAGCTCCACGCTGGTGGTTTGGCCTGTCGCGAGCCTCTGCTGGAGCTCGTGGGCGGGGAGGAACAAGAGCGACTGCTTCCAAGTGTCCATTGCTGCGCTGTCTTGCTTGTCTGTGTCTTCTCTAGAGTCGAGGATCTAGAAGTACTGAAATAAGGACATGGAACCCTTAAGTGTTGGCGTATATGGATGAGAGTCGGTCAATCTATGTGTGTTCGAGTTGTGAGATGCGTTGGTCAGCAGTCGAGCAGGCACCAGAATTAGTTGACAACCTGCCTGGAATCCTACGACACGCAATCGCCACGTAACGGTGCTAGCCTGCCGCAGAAACAAAAGAACCCATCGCGTTGAGTCTCGTCGCTGCATTTCAGAGAACCTTTGATATAGGAAGATGTCGCCCATTCGGTCAACCATGGCAACGGGGACTGACGGGCCATCGGCCAGCCACCACGGCGCCAGCCCGGGACTCGGCCGACAGTCCGAAGTCCGAAAGACGGAGCGCCCGCTCCTTGCCCTCGTCCACCGGCCGTAGCATTGATACAATGGTCGGTCGTTCTTGGTGATGAGCCTTGATTTGTTCTGCAGACATATAGTGCATTGCAAGCGTCGTAGAGTAGTGAATGCCAAGGCACGTGGCTGCCGACGTATCGACTGTACTCCGAGATCCGGCAGCGGAGCAGCAGACAGGTTTGCCCGGGTTACTCCGCAGGTACACAAGCACGGGGGGCTCGAGCCGATTGGTGCTCAATCTGGCAGCTCGTCAATTTAACAGACATCACGGCTGAACTCCATCTACTACACCGACTCCACGCCTCGCGGCAGACCCCATCCGTCTCTTCATCAAATCATACAACCCACATGAGCAGACAAGTCTTTCGTGCCCCGTCGGGCAGACGTGCATCTGCACGCCAGCGCGCACCTTGTTTCCCCTCCAACGCTCACCAATGAGACGAGAACAAATAGACAAGTAAGAAGAAAAGTGCGCACAAGAGCTTGCAAAAGCGATTGGTGATGCGATGGCTGTAGCCAAAAAAAAGAAAAAAGAAAAAAAAAGGTATCCCGAAATTCCCCGGCCGCCATGTCAAATGCTGTTCCCTGTCCCCTCGCGACGCAATGCAGCAGTATCGAAAAGGCCCATTGAAACTGACGCCTGGTCCGTTCCCCGTGTAAAACGCCGACATCCACTCCGTAGACTTCAGATCCAAGCTGAAAAACAAAACAAAAAGAAAGAAGCAAAGAAAAGTAGATGGCGCCGTCCTGGCCCAACCCTGTGTCCCGATGCGAGACAGAATATGCAGCCTCGCGCACACTATCGCGGTGCTGAAAGCAGCGGCTCACAATGTGCCCGCAGGCGCGGTGAGACACACAGGCTTCGCTCCGGGAGATGCCGCGTCGGTTGTGGAGACTGCTTGGTGAGCCAGAGTTCCAAGCTGGCCGACTCGACCAGGGGGTCCAGCGGCGCAATTCCCAAAAATCCCATGTTGAGAAAAAATGGGAGACAAAAAAGCCCCCGAGACCGGCCCCTGACAACTTGGCGAATGAGTCACACTGACGTCTCTGGCGCTGGACCGCGTCTGCTTCAATGGATGCCTCTTGTCCCGAGGACCCTGCCCAACCGCCGCAGTGAGAGTGAGCAGGCATCAGATTGCACGGGCGACGGGGATGTTGCGCCGCCTTCCCAATCAGGCATCTCTGGCTGCTCGCAAGGAGCTGGGCTGCATCTGCCCACGCCACGGAAACGCCAGTGTAGGATTCTGTCGGTGCGTCCCAGTGCGTGCCTCCGCGGGTTGCCACCGTACCGATCGAGGGACCAATTCGCGTCGCCGTGATGACCCGATAACGCTCCTCTTGCGGACCAGGGCAGGGCTGGATCGTCAGGGCTCGGCTTCTGCTCCCGGCGCGCTGGCACCGAGCGGCCTCGGACGGGAGGATGCGGGCGGAGCGCGCTACTCAAGCGATGGAGTCGACGCCAGGGCTGCAACGCCTACAATTGGCGGCGGCGGACCCTGTCTCTGCAACCTTGGCGACGGAGCCGCTGCAACGTGCCGCCCTGCCACGGCCATGACGTGTGCCGAATGAGACTGTCGACGGTGGGTTGCGGAGAGGGAGGAACTGAGACTGGCCCGTCCCGCGCGCGCAGCAGAGCCGGGCTTGGCGCACATGGTCTCGCAGCAAGTCGGTCAATCAGTAGTTCACGGGCGTCCATCGAGCCGGAACGCCGTTGGGCCCGATTTCGTAGGGCCTCATCGACGGCCTTCTCGGCGGCAGCGCCCAACGCGCCCGGCCGGGTCGCTGGTTGTCCAGCTTGCCTCGCTTGCGCATGGCCATCTCCATGACGGCGATGCGGATAAAGTCCGGGTTCTCCCGCATCTCGCGTTGGCGCATGCCCGGCACCGGTGTCTGGTTTCCTGGGCGGGCCGGCTGCTGCTGGTGCTGGTGCTGGTGCTGGTGGCTGGGGCTTGTTGCCGAGGCCGTCTGGGGCGACGCGGCAGGGTAGGGGCTGCGCGGCGAGGACGGTGGCGACCACTGCGGCGACCGCGAGCGCTGGACCTTGTAGGTCTGCATCTGGATCGAGGCGGCAAAGGGCCGCGACGGCGCCGGCTGCGGGTCGATGTGGCTGCTCGTGGTCGGGTTCAGGTAGCGCCGCAGCTCGGCCGAGGGCATCTCCTCGGTAACCGGTGGCCGGCGCTCATCCGCGTAGGGGACGTTGGCGTCGATGGTGAGGATGGACCGCGTCAGGAGGTCGTCGGGCGGGATAGAAGGAAAGTTGATGCCCGAAAAGGACTTGGCGGCAGACCGCAGCGCGCGTAGAGAGGCGGTGAGGTTGGACTTGAACACGGACCGCAGCGGCTTGAAGGGCTCCAGAAACTGCGGCTTGTCGACCTCGTCGGCGGGCTGCTCGAAGACGTGAAAGTCCATGCCGTCCATGTCGTCCAGGTCCAGGCCCAGGCCGTCGGCGGCGAGCGGGTGCTTCTCGGTGGCGTCGGAAGGGGAGCGTACGGGCTCCAGCGACCTGCGCATGGGGCTGAGCCGCCTTCTGTGCGACGACGAGCCGACGCTGCCGGGCGTGTCGACCGACGAGACCATGTCGGTGACAAAGGAGTCTCCCAGCGAGGGGATGGAGTCGGCCGACGTCGTCCGCGCCTTGGCGGACCCGACGTTGCTCTCGCTGGCGCTCACGTAGTCGTCGGCCAGGTCCTCGGGCGGCGACAGCAGCAGGTCCAGGGGCCCGCGGCCCAGCGTCAGGCTCAGCTCCTTCTCGGAGACGTGCTGGTCGCTCACAATCTCGTCGACGGTCAGCGGCCTGGCGGTCCTGCGCCGGCGCCGCGTCTGGCGGGGGATGTCGGTGACGGCCAGCAGGGCCGCCAGCGACGGGGACAGCGCCTCGGGGGAGTGGACATGGTGGGGGTGCCTCGTGCGATGCGCCGCGTGCCGCTTCACGGCGCCGTGGGCCGTCTCGCGGCCGCTGTGCTCGTTGGGGATCTGGACGGGGCTCGTGGGCGTCGTGGGCCTGCACAGGCTGGTGGTGGTGGTGCTGGGGGGGCTCGACGGGGACAGACTGCTGCTGGCCTCGCGCTTGACTCTGCCACGCTTGACCATGGCTGCATCGAGCCCGGACGAGGAGACGACGGAGGCGGCCGACGAGGAGCACGTCGAGGGGGACGCGGACCGGATCGGCTTGACGGTGACGGTGACGGTGGCGTCGTCGGGCTTGCTGGGTGCATGCTTGGGGGTTCTGCTGCCGGAGTTGGTGCTACTGCTCCGGTGTGATGCAGCGCTGGCGGCGGCGGCGGCGGCGGCGGCGGCGGGTGTGGGGGGGGTCGTGTCTGTCGACGTCGGCTTGCTCGAGGCGCACGAGTGCGGATGTGAGTGTGAGTGTGGATGCGGATGCGGATGCGAATGCGAGTTTGGATGTGGATGTGAGGCCGAGGAGGACGGCGTGGCAGCGGCGTGCCGGGACAGGCTGGAGAACAAGAGCGACCTCATAGTACTCCGTAATGCGGCGGGGGCATGACCGCTGCCCTGGGTCTCGCGGAGCCGATCGGCGGGCGCAGTCGTCGCGTGTCGCCAGATTCCAGTACGTAAGGCGCAGCGCCGATTCGGGGGGCAACGTGGAGCGGTGCCTTGCAGAAGCGCAGGCGCAGCAGCGGAAGAGGCGACGATGGCGATCGACGGCGATGAGAGAGCACGACGAAGAAGAACGAGAGGAGAAACAGGCACGGACGGAAGGACGAGGAGAGGAAGTATCGGGCCCGCTCGCCCGACGGACTGACGCTGACTGACGGACTGACACTGATTGCTGGATGACGGGGCCACGGGTGATGCCTTATCAGCACACGTATGACTAGGGTGTGGCTGCGCGCGGCGCAACGATGCGTTTCGCGGACCCCGAGCTGGGCGGGCGSGCGAATCAGGCGCCGGCTCGATTTCTTTTGCTGGCGCGAAGCCTGTCCCGTTGAAGACGCAGACACAGCCAAAGGTCTGCTCCCAACGTAATACACAAGGGGGGCTTGAAGCAGTGATATACCGTACGGACTCACGGAGGCATACGCGCGCGCACGCACCACACCACGCATGTGCGAACAACGACCCCCCTTTCGCGCGCGAAACGTGAGACCTCTCGTTCCTCCTCCCGAGCACCGCGCCTTGGCTGAAGCCCGACGGCCTTTGCTCGGGCCAAGCGCAGTCCGTCTCTGGCACGCAGGCATTGGGCCCCGGCGCCGGGCGGACGACACCGGTGGGCTTCTGGTGGGCTTCCTTATTCGGGCCAGCGCAGCACCAGCAGCAGAGCAGCAACAGCCAGGCGGCGACGAATCAGCGGCCGCGGCCACCAGGCAGAGCCCCCAAGCAGCGAGCCAACGCCGCGCCGTTTGAGAGGGCCAGCCAGGCCTGATAAGCAGGATCGGGAGGGCCGGCAACGGAGAGCCGGCCGCCCAGCTCGGTCTGCGGACTAATACGGACAAATTACGCTGGGGGGTTCTGGAATCCTGGGGCATGGCTTCGCGGCTAGCAGGGGTGGGCCGTGGTACGCTGTTATCCTCGTCTGCGACGTGAAGTGTTGGGTAGGGACCGATAAGGAGCATCGACCCAACCAGGCTTCGTCCGTGACTTGCCGTTGCTCCTCCCCTCCGGCGTCGAATTATGCTTCATCTGCTCGTACGTGCGCCGCAGCAGCTTGTCCAACGCGATCCTACACACAGCGCTGGGTTCGTCGCCGTGCGTCCGAAACCTGCTGCTGCAACGGCCGCGTGTCACCGTGCCATGTCTTGCCCAAGGCAGGTCCTTGCCTCCCCGTAGGTACCCGCCCGCCCCGCAAGCCGTGCCCGCATGACCAAGTACCTGGCACTTGGCCTGCAACAGCCGGCCAGCGCGCGCTGGCATCACAGGTGCGTGTTGGACCGGCCGCATGCGCGGCTCTGGGGTTGCACAGACGGGTTTTTTCCCCGGAGAGCCTGATAACAGGAAACGACGGGGCTGACAGAGGCTGTGTGTCGTCAACCGGCCACCTGCCTCACCGCGCCGGGCCACTGTCAGGCCATCCCATCCGCCGCTCCCTTGCGCGGCGCCATCGCGGCTTTGCAACTCCACGACCTGCTGTTGCATGGCTGGGTATGCCCCCGATGCAACCCCCCGGCCGAACGACAATGGCGTCTGGCTCGACGGCCCATCGACATCAACGGGCTAGTCGTCGACGCAGACAGAGGAGCCAAGGGCGATAATCCCTCTGCGGCATCCATCAAGCATGCAAGCCCGCCTCGATCGAGATGGCAGGTCAGAGTCAGTCCGGTTCATCGGAGTCAGTCACCTCGAGTGGTGCTGGCCGGCTCGGCGCAGACCAGGCGTCGTGCCTTGACGGCGCAACATGTAGAAATGCAGTTGTAGAAATGCAGTTGTAGAAATGCAGTTGTAGAAATGCAGTTCTCGCCCGGCCGAGGCCATGGTGCGGCGGTCATAGCATGCGTCTCCCTTTTTGGCTTACACGTAGCACTCCCTCGCCGTCGAGGCCGCCCATGGTCGAGAGGCCTCCATTCTCTGTATCAAGGCGCCGCGTCCAACCAGGAGGCAGCAGGC
>LFRF01000021.1:153244-262602 GCA_001189435.1 Tolypocladium ophioglossoides CBS 100239
CTGTTTCAACGACCAATGTCAGGCGCGCTCGTACCGTCACTCAGTGGCTGCGGCTGCGGTTGGTCGTGTGACTATTACCGTGACGCCAGACAGGAAACCAATTCCTTCACGCTCCAATTGTGGCCACTCGAGATTCTCCAAGTAGTCTTTTACAGTGTTCAAGTGCACTCGTCAACTCAAGGCTTTGTGGCCATGCCCTGAAGGCCTGGGTTGGCCTCCTCTACTCCGTAGCTATGTACAACTCATGGCGGGTGACTCTGGCCGCAAATTGAGTCGTCCCACAGTCAGCTGAGAGGCTTGTGTTCACTCTCCTTGATTGTGACAAACATAGGAACATAAAATTAGCAGGGTGCTTGGCGGCGTACTGCGTCTTTTCKCTGCGTCTTTTCTCTGCGTCTTTTCGCTGCGGCTGAGGAACTTCGTATCTAGCAGTGGCTCGCACTGCCAGGCAATCTCTCATGCTGCCGTGCCAACTCCACGACCTCTCAAAGGTTGGCCAATATCGAGAGCCCATTTCAGCCGTAAAGTGCCACTGGCCTCTCAGAATAACCAGTGCAACGTAAATCACAGTAGTGTAGAGCTGTCAGTGGCTCTAGATGTACAGACACTCGGTGAATCACTCTCTGGTAGCGAAACACCACATGCATGAAGCTCGGATCTCACCCATTCCGCGGTGAGGCTGGCTGTTTCCTCATCTCTCACCTCTTCCCCCTTCTCGCACGGCAGGCCCCTGAGAGTCTTTCGAGAGCAGGACACAACTACTGCTCAGTCAGATGCAGCTTACTCCGTCTTCGAGCCTCTGGTTCCCGCTGCTCGGGGAGAGAAAGCCACCCAGCAGCCACCAGTTTCGCGAGCAAACAACTCGCTGCGCCTACTCCTGAACAGCCTCACCCGTCCTTTTCTTCCAAACCCTCCCCTACAAAGTCTCACCTGTCCTTTTCTTGCAAACCTTCCCCTCCAAACTCTCACCTGCAACCCTCACCTGCAACTCTCACCTGCAATTCTCACCTGCAAACTCTCACTTGCAAACCCTCACTTGCAAACCCTCACTTGCAAACCCTCACTTGCAAACCTACGGGACACGACCCATCTTTGATATTGCTTCCGGTCCCGCAACCGACGTTGACGAGAATGTCCCCCCACGAATTCGTGCGCGCCATCCTGGCCGCCCTCCTCCTCACAGGCGGAGGAGTCTACGCCCTCGACCAGCGCGCCGTGGGTCTCCCTCCCTCCATTGAGCCATTATTACCTTGCTGCGATTAAATTCCTCATCTGACCTTCTACCCAGGGACAGGAAGATGGCGTCGCCGCCTACGCCGCCGACTCTAAGTCCTACCCGCGTGCGACGAGCGCGGTGGGAGACCCGCTGCAGCTTACGGCGGCAAGGTCGACGATGGTGACAGTGCCGCGGGTGATTGTGGCACGGATGTTGCCGAGTACGGCGGCTTTGTCTGTGTCTATCAACTCGGAGAGTGGTGGTGGTGGTGGTGAGACTGGAGACCGTTGGACGACGACGGTTACCGTCGGCTCGACCTTGACCATTGAACCGGCATCCGATCCTCTCACACCGACTTCTACTACGGAAGCTCTCGTTGTTTCTGGCGCTTCAACACCCTCGCCGACACAGCCCGCCTTCCAAGAGTCCCCCGATCCCGAGTCCCCCGGTCCCGAGTCGTCGGGGCCCTCCGTGTCCCCCGGCACCTATGTCGGCCTCTTGGCTGGCATCATCATCTTCTTCGCCTGCGGCACCCTGATCTGCCTCTACATCGGGGACCCCGAAAGAAAGCCTTCCAACCCGTCGACCGCCGATCCCGCCTCGGAGCGAGTGGGCGCTGCGAATCCCAAGTCGGAGCGAGTGGGCGCTGCGAGTCCCAAGTCGGAGCTCATGCCCGCCAAGAAGGTCTGCGGATGCTGCGAATGCTGCGGATGCTGATGGCTGAACGGCGTCGAGGCTGTTCCTGGGGCGTACGCCGCCAAGTACAATCATTTCCTTTGTCAGCGGCGTCTTTGGCAGGAGACCGAGGTGATATGGGATGCGAGGGCCGCACTCAGGAATCGCAGTCCCTTGTTAGAGAACGTCTTCAAACAAGAAACGATTATATACTAGATGCTGGCAGTGCACTGTGAACCGTCACCACGCGTCAGAGCCAGTGGTCTACATGCCGTCCATTACTAAGAGACAGCCACCTGGCTTAATTCGACGGGCCGCCTTGACGTCGAAGAATCGGGAAGCAGGTTGGCACTTGTCACCAAGTGGGCGAGCACCGCAGGCAGCCAACCACGCAACCACGCAACAAAAGAATAAAGCCATCCAGGCCAGCAATACTTCCTAAATATAGTACGTAAATGTTTAAAATATCCATATCCCCAATCCAGTGCGGCCACCTCTTTTTACCCACACGGCCAAAACACCAGCCGCCCCATCCCGGCCTTTTGATACGCTTGCCCATCCAACACCATCCTCTATGCTTACACCTCTGCAAATGAAAGAAGAAAAGGGGCCTCCCCCAATAAGAGTCCGTTTCACTAATCAACCCGTCTTGGTCCTCCCCTGGGCCCAGCTCAGCTTCTTTCCGCGACTCTTTCCGTCTCGTGAATCGTCGTCGCCCGCTTCCGTGTCGTCGTCGCCTTGGCTGCTGCTCTCGCGGTTGTTCTTCCTATTAGTCAGGGCATTTATTCTGTCCCTCAGCCCGCCGCCCGTCGTCCGCCTTCGGTCCCCAGAGTCGAGGTTGCTTGCGCTCGTGGATGGCCTGCCGTCGCCCCCTCCAACGTTGCGGAGTGCACGTCGGTGAGATGAAGTGGTGAAGCCGCTGCTCGACGAGGGCCGCAGCAAGTCGATTCCCAAGCCTGTTTCGCTTCTTCCCTCGACCGGCGTCGGCGGTGTCATGGGAAGATACGCCGGGACGCCGGGTCCGTTCTGGCCAGATCCGCCGGTGCGGTAGGATCTGCCGCTTGCCACGCTGCTACTGCGACTCGCGGACCGCGGTGCGGGTATGCTGCTATGCGTGCTGCCACGCGTCGACCGCGGAGGAGAGCGAGAGTAGTCCACCGGCGACGTCCCGTACATGCTAGACGAGTCGTCGCTATCGTTGATGCTGCCCGCGTAGTGCAGAGACGCGCTCGATGAAATCATGACGGAGCTGCCGGCCAGTTCCCTCAACTTGCTACGCTGCTCTGCGTTGGGCCGGTGTTTCGAGAACTTGTTGCCGATGATCGCGCCCGTATGCGAGATCAGCGCCTTTACGACAGCCTTCTTCAGCGTCAGGGCCAGGTCGAGGTTCGACCACGTCTTGTTCTGCCACTCAATCGTCGGCAGCCGAAAGACAAAGTTGTGCACGTCCTCAAAGTTGCGCTGGTCCTTGCCCTTGTAGCTGAGGCAGAGCACCACCGAAGGCATCTTGATGTGTGCAAACGTCTTGTAGTTGCTGGCGCGAGCAATCATCTTGGTGAGGTCGTCGGCTTGCTGCTTGTCGTCCGACTGCCCCTTGCCCCGTAGTCCGAAGCGAGATCCCTTCTTGAAGTCGGCCGTCGCAGACTCGCGGCTGTCCTTGGATGAGAACCCTGTCGCTGACCGTCCAATGCCGCCAGGTCGCGGCGTTCCTCCGGTTCGCAGAGAATCGTGCGACGACTTCTTGGACAGCATCGTCTTTCCTGTCCCCGCCGAGCGGAATAGCCGGAATGAATGCCCCTCGCCGCTGTTAATGCTCAGGGCCTTCTTCGGGCTGCGCTCTTGTGGCGTGTTAGACGACAGGGTTGGTTGCAATCGAAGCTCCAGCGATCCTGCACGTGTGGTGAAGCCAGGCGAGTCCTTGTCCACCGCCGGCGTGCCAAGACGGGTACTTGAGCCCGCCAGAGACTCGCTGTCCTCGTCCTCTTGGTCGCCCAAGTCTTGCTTGATGATATAGGGCGAATTGTTCTTGCCGGCAGAGAACTTGTCCCCGTCCATACCGGGGAAGATGTACTCGAAAAGACGTTTGCCAGCCTCGCGCTCTAGCTGAACCTTCATCGGGAACAGGTTCACCTCGAAGCGGTCCATTACCGGAATGCCCGCAATGGCCTCCAGCATGTACCAATAGACACGAATCATGTCGTCTTCTTCTCCGACTTGACCAAATCCCTTTTCGCCGCCATAGTGTGGAGCAATAATCTCCGGGTACGTAGCGTCCGGAAGAAGATTGAGGCCCAACACCTTGCCGACGCGGATGAGGTTCATGTGGGACCCGTCTGAGTTGTCAGTGCGGTCGTATTCCACATCCTTGAGTTGAAGCTCAACGAGCGGCTCGTTAGAATCTTGCATGAGGTGCCAGACGATTTCGCGGGCCGATATGCTCCATTTCAGCAACGCGTTGGTGTCGCTGTTGATGTCGTACTTTCTCTGGGACGTGGTGATTGCCTTCATCATGAAGAACAGCTCGTCCTCGCAGGAAGCAAGGTCTCGCTCGAGGGAGAGACGGTCCTCCCACCCTCTCTTGTTCAGGTACTTGGAGTAAATCTGGAAGTGTGACTTGAGCTCCTCCAGCTGCCTGATCCGCTCCTGGAGCCTCTGCACCATTTGAGGCGCGCCGCTGAGGTCGCTAAAGTCGGAAGCAAGCATAATCTTCTCCAGCCGCTCGCTGCGAGTCTTCTCCAAGGGCTCGCTGTACATGAGGAGGTCCAGCACGATGACATACATGGCGTAGTACTGCGACGAGTTGCAAAGTGCTCGGGCTTGCGGAAACTCAACCCAGAGGTTGTCCGAGCGACACTCGGTACTTTCGGGCGATGACTCGCTCGTCCCGTCGTCTGTGTTCACCTCGTCATTATATTTGAGACGCAGGTTGTTGTACTTGTCGTACCGGAGCATGGCCGACGTCTTTTGCACGACGCGCTTAAAGCCAAAGGGATCGGCAGTGAAGTTGAACATGACCTCCATCGGGACCCAGGGCGGCCACGACGAGCCTATCGGCGTGCCATATTTACTGCCAGCGTACATGGACACCAGGTTTGTCAGGAACCATTTCTGGTGAGTGACAAAGAACTGCGTGCTATCCATGTTGAGAGAGAAACGACGCTGCACGAGGCCGCTGACGGTATCCGAGATTCTCGTCTTGTCCATGACCTCGAGCACCTTGAGCTCCATGCCCTTGGCGGTGACCAAGACGACGTGCTTCTTGTTCTTGTCACTCTGCAGCTGTATCTGGGGCGCAATCAACCGCACGTGGTAGCCCCTCTGCGGACTAAACTCCTTTGAGATGCCACTCTCCAGGTCTTCAATTGCAGCACAGGTGCCGTCCCCGTTTGTGGCAAAGCTAGCGTTTGTACGTCTGCGCCCCTCTCCCAGGATATTCTTAATGCGATCCTCGAGGTCTTGGCCACTGTCCCTTTCCTGCACACTAGGATCAGGAGACGAAGACGTGCCGGTCATCGATGCTGCCTTACCCGGCTTGTTGGACTTGGCCTTGTTTTGCTCTTCCACAATGTCCAGGATGAACTTGACGGCCGGCCGCGACAGATAGTAGATGAAACCTCGCCGCTGGCTGTTTTGGTGGATGTATCGAAGCACAATGTTGCGCAGCAAGTTGTTCCACTTGAGCTGCATGTTGTGGACGACGAAACGGTTGTTGAAGTCGCTCTCGAATTCCGCCGTCGACGGTATGTCAAGAATATCATCGCTTTCGCTAGACCTCTGTGACCCCTGTTTCCCGTTTCCATTAAACACGTGGCCGCTTGCCGGTGTTTTGGCGCTCATGTGCTCAATCATATTCTCCAAGAAGGCCTTTTTCTCCTTTAGAACACTGGTGTGCTTTCGAAGTGCCTCGACATCTTCCACAGTGTCAGGGTCCTGAGAGCTGGTCTGAATCATCTTCAGTTCGGCTTCGCCCACGTCTCGTGAATGCGCTAGCATCTGGATACCGAGTTGATCGAGGCGTTCCTGGATCAACTGGCCCTGGACGCGTTTCGGATCGTCGTCGTGAGTCATGATGCAGAAATGCGATGGTTCATTGCCAAAGGGGCTTGTCCGAGTTGGATCTCCAGCAATTGTGCCGCCGATATCCGTCTGGCGGAAGTAGGTCAACCGAGGCGCATAGGCCAGAGGCAGAATTTTGGTGTCCGGGTGAGGCTCCGTGGGAAGAATCCAATCAAGTTCAACAAAATCGTCCATATCGATCCAGCTAAAGTCGTTGTCGGGGATAGTGAATTTAGAGAGATCAGGCTTGTCGTCTTGCTCGGTGATGAGCGTCGATAGGCAGCCCTTCTTGATGGCTTCGGTGGTTGTGCCCTTGAGACTCGCCGACACAGCTCGGATATCTGCGCTGGCCAGATCGAGCTGCGCCGCGTGGATCTTGATTCCCGAAGTCCTGCTCTGCGTGTTCTTGCCCTTTCCAAGCGTGTTGAACTCCTCTCTTCGCTGGTGCAAGTCGAGCATGAAGCTATCGAAGCGGATCTTGAGGCCGGTGGCCGAGACGGCATTCTCGGAGTAGTCCTCCGCGTCTTTGTGCTTGTAGATGTGGCTAAGGAAGAGCGGTGCCAGGAGCAGATTGTACTTGACCGTCGCCAGGTGTCGTCCGAATTTCTTGCTGTTCTTCTCACGGCCCGGGAAGAGATTGCCCTGGCGGATCGGCAGTGACATTGGTTGGCTGAACAGGCGCCACCACTCGAAGAAGTGCGTGAAGAACCGAGGAGTCAGATGCACAGTGTTGTAGCTCCTGGACGGCTCGGGGTTCTGAGACATCCAGTCGCGGTCCACGGGGGCGCGCACTGCAATGGACAAGTGGATATGCCGACTTCTAAAGCCTCGCATGGCATCGTACGGCACTCCGGCCTCCGATTTGGCGTGGATTGGATTCTTCAGAACAACGTCGTAGTGAGGCTTAAAGTCGAAGCGTCGCTTCCCGTTTTCGATGGCACGTTCAAATACCAAGCCAGCCATCCACTGAACCTTGCCCGAGAGCTTCATGACGACCTTTTTAAATATTGCGCCAGCCTTGACGTTGTCTTCGCTCAAGCGGCTGTCGTCCAGGTCCCGTTGGCGCGCTGCTTCTCGAACAAGATGGCTGTAGTCTGGTATGGCCCAGATATACTCTCCACTGTCGACAGTCATGAATCGCTTCGGGTCGTCTTCGGCGTTGATGTTCCATCTCACGTCGTTGCGCCAGCACATCAGGAAGCCCGCGCCATTGCCCGTTACCTGGTATGGATCGCGGGTACCTTTGAGAGAAAGATGCATGTCGCCGTCCCCCCTCCAAGCGACGTGGACGCGCGAGTGAGTGTTGAGCCTGAGCTTATCCCAAAAGCCAACACGCTCAGAAGGGTCCACCTGCGGCTTTGTGCAGGACTCAACTACCATCATCATGTCCTGGACTGCTGGCTGATAGCATGGTCCCCACGTTATCCGGGTCGGCAGAGCTGTGTTGATGTCCATGTACACGTCCGAGTACGACTTGACTGGGCCAATGGTTCGTCGAACCTCGATCGCGAAGCTCCCTTCATTAGACGAGGCAGGGTCGGTGCTCCGTGGCGGAATGACATTGACTCGGACCCGCCGAGTCGACTCGACGCCTCTAAACTCCTCGGCAATGACAAAGTTGGCTTTCAGAGACACAGACTGCATCCTCGACGACTGCCCAGTCTTCAGGCCTGGTATGTGCAGGATAGGCAGCGGGTAGTCGCGCAGAGAAAATCGAGCCTCGCCCATGCCGATGGTAACATGCATCGGGACCAGGAGGCTGTACTTCATGTCGCGCGGCATCCCTTTGCCCACTTTGTGAATAAAGTCTGGCAGGTCCTGCATGGCAAACGTCGGCTTGTCAACAATAATGTGCAGGTCAGATATCATGGCCGACATGAGAGCAGGTCGCTGAGGCACTTCGAGGATGTTCTCCGTCTCTTCAATGTCCTCTGGCAAGTGGTTCGCGCCCCATAACATGCCCCGTAGTTCTTTCATGCTGTTCTGCGACACTTTGTACGCGCGATCGATCCGTTTCTTCCAAGACTGAGCGTTGAACTGGTTCAGGTGGGCGCGCGCGTCGTCTTCCGACACCTTGGCGTTCCCGTCTATGCCGAGACTCTCTCCGTCCGGGTCATACCGAGGCATGGTACCTCTTCGCAGGCCTTGGCTATCCTGCTCATAGCTGTCCAGGCTTCTGCTTCTGAACCACGAGGAGGACGAGTGCTCCGTTCGGCCGCGTGAGAACGCTGATCGAGATCGATTCTTGCTTCCTTTTCGTACCTCCTCGCGGACCCTCTTTGACTTGGCCTTGAAGGCCTCCTCACGGGCTATTCTTTGCATCTGTTCCACGCGGCCAGTGCGATAGATGATGCCCAGTTTCCACTCAAATGCGCCATCCTCCATCTCAAGGAGAAAGTTTCGAGTGCGGACGGAGACCTTTGGAACTTTTTTGGGCCCTTCAGGCTTCTTCTCCAGGATATACTCGTTCGTACCGGTCTTGAAGCGATGGTGCAGCTGTTTGACCCATTTGATGACGTTGATGATATTGTCTGTGATTCGACTCACGGTGACTTCGTGGGGAACGCCAATCCGAATCGCTTCACTAGCAATGTCAATCAACTTTTCCTCCACGTACACGCCGGGGGCCGTCTTGTGCTTTGACTCCCGTAAGTCGACTCGCCCGTTCTTGATGCTAATCATTCTGGCCCAAACATTGCGCATTCGCGGTGGTTCGACGTAGAGGCGAATGAGCTTGGAAGACAAGTATGGGGTAGACCATCTATGGCGGCCAGTTTCCATACCATAGACGTGAAGCATCATCAACGGCTCGTGGGGCATCTCCGCTTTGATCTGAACCAGTGCAGCTTTGACGTCCACCGTCACCAGTTCTGGGGGGATGGTAGGTGGGCCATCGGCGGCGGGAGCTCCTAGCGTAGCAGGGACACGATCCGGGCTCAAGTAGGTGCCTTGCTGGCGCGGTCGGGCAACGTCTCGCCCTGTTCTCATAAACGCTCTTCGCAAGGTCATTGTGGCTACTCCCACTGCGTAATGCCGGGACAATGAGTATTGCACCATAATCGTCCTAATCGATGATTGGATGTGAAACATGGGGCCATGGCTGTCAGAGGACGTGGAAAATGCGAGTTCAAGGCGAGGAATGTTGATAAACGGTTCCGCTTCCAGTTTGTCTGTGGCCTCGACCATTTGAGCCTCCATGCCTCGCGCATGAAGGACAAGTCGACGCCCGTCGCCAGAATTCTGCGGCTTCCTCCTGAGCCCAGGCGACGACGGAGCAGAGGTCAAGTCTGAGTCGGACTGGGTTATTGACCGGCTATGGGTCCGTCTTCTCGTCAAGCGTCGTTGTAGCCCGTCGAGCCGGTGTGCGCGATACTCGGCGGAGAACGTATCGAGATGCAAGGAAACACCCCTTGTATCATCCGAGATGTCCTCGTCCATGCCAGCGACCTCGACGTTGAAGTCGGACGCCTCGAGGTGGTAACGTATGAGCCACTCAGGCATTGACCGTAGGAAATTCTGGTGCTTGGCCGTCTTGGAGGTAGCTCGCTTTTCCGGCTCGACATCGATTCGCAGCTGCCGGACAATCTGACGCAAGCCGTCCGTAATCTCTGGCCTCACCATACTAATGGAGAAGGACTGAATGTTTCCGGTGACGTCGACGCAAACATCTGGCTTGGCCCCCAGATGGGCCTTGACGTCAAAGGACTCGGTCGTCATGAGGTTAAAGATTTCGCCCGAGCAGGTCTGGTAGTATAATTGGTGAGACTGCAGCCTCATCGACCCGTCAAGGAAGTAGTGCAGGTCTTCCACGGACGAATGAGACGACTCCACGTCGAGAGAGACTGACGATATCGACGAAATGATGAGGTCAAAATCGTCGGGGTCTTCCGTGTCCTGCAACGGCTTGAGCTTGATTCGAAGAACGGGCTCGTGCATCGAAAACTTTATGTTGGCCTTGGGGAGAAGGCGCGAGATGAGGTTGCGATGTCTTTCATGCCGTGCCTTGGGAGGACCGGGCTTCGGCTGCATGAGGGCAATGAGGAGCGGCAGGTGGCAAGGATCGAGGTCAACCGACGGGGAGGTGACGACGGAGTTGGCGAACAAAATGTTTGCATTCTTCTCTCCGATGCTCCCGTCTTGCGCCAGCTCGACCGTCTTCGAGGGCAGCGTCGTGCGGACCGTGGTTGTCGCCATGGGTATGTAGACCAGGCGGTCCGGCTTTCCGTTACCGTCGTCCAGGCCAACCGAAATCGACAAAGCCGCAGCCAGAGCTTCGTGGGCAATGTCTTTGGACGGAAAGTACATGCGATGGGCTGGTGACTTGGGGTCCAGACGGTGAAGGTCGATGCCAACCTCCTTCATCGAGGCATTCAGCAAGATTGGGCTCGCGGACGGCTTCACGGAGGTAATCTTTTTAGTGAGACCGGCGAAGCTGACGGCAAACTGCACCTCCTTGATGCCCCGCAAGATTGAGCTGCAAAACTCCTTGGAGTCCGAAACTGCCCTCATTAAGTCATCGTTTGTGGTGCCTGGCTCGCCAAATTCCTGTATGACATCCTCCAAGACAACATCCAAGTGCTCGTCCGGGGCAAACGACACGGAATCTCTGCGACATCGTTTGAATCTGGTTGCGCAAAGCTCAATGTCATCGTAAGGAATGTGGACCCTGCCCAGTTTCAGCGCAATGGTGGCGTCTCGCAGCCCGTCTCTCGACTCGTAGAGAAAGCCGTGGACGTTGAGCAAGGCATGGTCCAGAACCTCGAGAGACTCGTTTTCGGCAGTCGTGAACAAGACGCTTCGCAACGTCAAGATCCACTCTGCCTGACGCTGGTCCCGTTTCCGAGACTGGGACTTGTTGAAGGAGAACCGGGCACGGTCGACCATTTTGCGCCTCGTGTCGACGGCGATCGTGAAGCTGCCGACCTGGACGTTGCCCACATCCATCACGTTGATGGTCGAGTTTGTCGCGACCACGTCCACCATCCGGAGCCACTTGATGTTCCGATGCAGCTTCTTTATCCTCTCTTTGAACCTCGTAAGTTGTTGCCATGTCTCGCTGCGGGACGTCGCCTGCGGCTTTCGGTGTGGGGGGTGCGTCTTGTGCAGCGGCACAGATTCTTGGGAAGCTCCGTCATCCCGCGACTTGTCGTCCTCGCCGTCCTTTGCCTCGGCGGTTTTGCGCCCTTGGAGCTCGCGGATATCAATTGTCACCACCAACTCGTTCAGAACGAGGCTGACCCACGTCGGCTGGGCAAAGGTGGGACGGTGGACGTTGAGTCCCAGCCCGCGGATCTCAATCCTACATCCGTCTCGCGGGGTATAGGCCAGGCGACGGAGAGAGAAGTAACCGATTCGCTGGATCGATATGCCGGTGACAATTCGGACGACGGCGAAGAAGACAAACGACGAGAGGTACAGGAGGACGAGGAGGCCAAACAGGAAGGTCGGGCTGAGGAGCGCCATGGTCGCGAAGGCCCCCATGGGCGGACCAGAGCTATGTCACTACTCAAACAAGTCGCATTAGCAGGGGGGTCGAATGGCGACGAGGCCTGGACATACATGGCGCTGCGCTGCCAGCAGATGGATCATGGCCCGGAACGTCAGAGGCGCTTACGGACCAAGTGCGCCATGGCCGTGTCCGCCGGAGAATAAAGAGTGTCGCGATGGTGCTGGGGGTTCTCGACGGGGTTTCGGCACGCTGCGGTGTCCGCCTCGAGGCAAATCGGCGGCTGCAAACGAGAGCCGCCAGCCGTGGAGGTCGTAGCCCGTCTGCTGCGGGTGTGTCGGAAGCGGTGTCCCGAGACCAGCGTCGGCGGAACACGATCGGGTCTGCGTCGTGACGTCAGGAGCTCGTCGCCGAAGCTACAGACCAGACGCAACAACGTGGATATGGAGATGCGGGAGCGTCGAGTCGCCCTGACGAAGCTCTGCCGGCGCTCGCGGTGCAGATGCTGATAGCGTGATCGTCGTGTTTGGGGCCGGAAATGGATGATGAGGGAGGCCGTTATTAGCTCCAGGAAGCCAAACCCCAAATCATGCAGTCTCCAGCAGAGGTACGTACCCCCAAGCTGCGGCGGGTGGTCCACACGTTGGCGTTTATCACAGAACCACTAATAAAATGTCAACAATTTAACATGCAGACGGCATGTTGACGGGCGCTGACAACGGGCAAACAAACAGCGCTGGTATGCTGCGAGCGACGTGCATACCTCGTTTAAGGTCCAGAAATTGCGTCCCAGCCGCATCAGCCAAGGGATGCAACCAAGTTCATAATTCCGCAGCTGAAGGCCTTGGCGCCAGAGACAACACGCCACAATGCAGCATCTCGGTAAGCCTGGTGGCTGGCGGGCGCCTTGATTCTCGACTGGGGCTCATCTCACGCGCTGCTTCTCCTTGCGCAGCTGTCCAGATGCCAACGTTTGAACCGTGCTCAGACCCCATTACTTGGTCGATCTCGCGGGGTTGATGCGACTCGCTTGAGCGGGGCTGTTGAACCGCACGGTTGCATCACGGCAAGATAAGGCCAGCCTACCCTAGACTAGGCTCATTCAGTGCTGCCATAAGATAGTTGGCTGGAATTTGCTGGAATCTATAAATCCAAACTTGCAGCTTGATATGGCTTCTTTATGATCTGCAACTACGGCTAGTATCGCGACATGACATGAGCCAAGGCTCATCAGGGCGGACGTACTCGGGCTAAGCTCGAGGCTTGCGAGTCTTTCAGATGCACAGTAGCCCCCCCAAAAAATAAAATATTGGCAATGTCATTTATGCTATTATTACTTCGTACAAACCCGTGTAATTGACGCCTTCCCGGCGATGATACGTACCGAATTACAACGATTCAACACCCTCACGCCGTAGCTGAATCGACACCGCGAGCCTCTTGATATGATGCCTCATTTTGGCGAGTTTGCAATCTGCACCTCTCGCTCCTTGGCCGTTTGCTCGGCGACCCTCAGCTCTGCGATCCTGTCGTCGATGAGGGCGATATCCGCCTCCACCTTCAAGATCTTCTCTCCCATCATGTCCACATACTCCTCGTCTGTCAGCTTCTTGAGCGGACTCCACTTGGACCAAAACTGGCTGTCCTTGTCGTCCTTGACCCGGGGCTCGCGTGCTTCAAGACGGTTGGCAACCACCTGTCCGCCGGCACCGACCAGCCCCCACAAGGCCATTGCTGGTAGGATCTTCGGAGGACCTCCTATCCTCTGTGTCAGTTACGCCACGCCCGCAATTCCAATGGAGAAGAGCGTACGCATCAAGCCTGCGACTGCGCCAGCGGCCGAGCCCGCAATGGCACTGGCCTTGGTCTTGTCAACTGGTCTCATGTGCTCGCCGCCTCCCCATGCCCTCATTGCCACTGTTCTCGTAACTGGGCTTTGTTAGCCATGGCTCAACCTGTAGACAAGAGCTGACACATACACCAGTAGCTGGTCCCCAGCGTAAACCACTGGACGCCAGATAGAACCCCGCTGGCCAAAGGGTTTGTGTCCCGTGCGATGGCTCCTCCAACGCCGGCCAAGACCCCAGCACCACCTTAATAGTCGTCAGATTTAACTTTCAAAGAGGCATGAGGTGACATACCGGTCCAGGCGCCCACTTTAACGGGGGGGATGAGGAGCTCCATGACCTCGGGGGGGAGCAGGCCGCGCCTTTGTCTCTGGCGAGTTGATGAGCCCGGCTGAGGCTCATCTTGGACGCCCGTCCTCATGATTGTTCCTGAGAGGGGCAGGATGAAGCCGCGGCTCCGGACAAGAAGCGCAGAAACGCCTTGACTGCACCGATACACGCAGCCTCGGCACTCGTGTGTATGCACAACAGCCCAGCTGGTGCGCGGTTGCTGCTGAGTTCGGCTTCTCACGCCGCCATTTGCTGGGACAGAGTGTCCAGAGCGCACCTCAGCCTCCTCCAGTGGATCGAGTTGCAGGTTTTAGTGGACCAGGCACTGAACAGCCCCCCAAGCAAACGAGGCCACAGGACAAAGAATGGCAAACCAGACCACGGCGCCTAGTCCGAAATGGGACTAGCGGCTCCCACTCCCTGGCGGGTGAAAATTGAGAGGCAACCCTCACGACGCCTCCATCTTTTTTTCCACGCCGAGCAAATTTCGACTCGCCAACCCCAGACATCGGCAACGCTCGTCGGGGTCCAGTAAGCATCACCACCGTCCCGATCCAGCGCCAATCCCGAGCATCACCGCCGTCGCCATTTGCCGATCCCGCTACGAGAGGACGGAGCTGCTCGCATCAGCCCCAGCCTCAGATCCGCTTGCCCGCGCGCATCGGTCGTTGAATCCGTTGCGCGTCACAGCTCGACCGCAACCCTGGGTACGCCGCTGCCCTTTGATGCCGTGTGCCGTGAGAGACAGCTGCGCTGATACGACCGCCAACAGCTCCCAAGAAGAAGGAACAGCAGAAGATGTCCCTGGGGGACTTTCTGACTGATACAGGTCCGTCTCCCTCAGCCTCGTCGCACTCCAAACCCCTCCCTCGATATATCCCGCCGACGCCCCTCCCCTCGTTACCATCGACTACGGCGTGCTGACCCGAAGCAGGTTTTGGTGGAGGCTCCTGGGCTGATGAGGTTGAAGAGACCTATGGTGAGTTGCTCCCCCGTTGATTCTGCATGCTGGACAAACGCTAACAATCGCACAGTTGCCGGTATGTGTCGCTGCTGCCCTCGTGTTACTTGACACCGTACTGACGAAACTCAGTTGGCACCCAGCCGCTCCCCGCCAGCGACCGGCCTCGCTATGGCGCCGGCAGCAGCATGTCGTCCTGGCAGGACCGAGGTGAGCAAATACCGAGTTTCAGCCTCATTCTCACCGAGTTATTAACGCGCGCCAGGCTACTCCGTTCGCGAGAGTGTTCCTCAGACGTTCCCTGACAAGCCTCCCTATACTGCACATCTGGGCAATCTGTCCTACGATGCCACGACTGAGAGTGTGACCGAGTTCTTTGAGGGCTGCGAGGTTGTTAGCGTTCGCATCATCGAGGATCGCGAGATGATGCGCCCCAAGGGCTTTGGATACGTCGAGTTCACTACCGGCGATGGGCTCAAGAAGGCTCTGGACCTTGACGGAGAGTCGTTCCAGGGACGAATGATCAAGATCAAGATTGCCGATCCTCGTACGTACCCGCCCTGACACTAGAATCACCATCCATCCGCTGACACACATATATAGCTCGTGGCGGTGACAGCCGAGGAGGAGAGTCTTCGCGCGACCTCAGCGACTGGTCTCGCAAGGGCCCGCTCCCCGATCTTCCCGGCCGAGGTGGCCGCCAGCCGTCTGATTTTGGCGACCGTCGTCCTCCCCGTGACCCCACCGCAGAGCCCCGTGCCGCCCGCGAGATGACCTGGGAGCGACGAGGACCTCTGTCTCCAATTCCCCAGCAGGAGTTTGGATCTGGATCTCGCGATGGCAGCCGCCCCCCGCGTCCTGCCCCGGAGGGACTTGGTGAACGCGGCGAGTCGCACCGCGGAAGCCGACATGGCGCCGGAGCCTGGGGTGAGGCACGCCCGGAAGGCACCCGCCCCCCCCGCATCGACCAGCCCGAGCGTACCGTCACCGCCGCCGAGAAGGACATGCAGTGGCGCGAGAGAATGCGCCCTGACGCTGCCGTCAAGTCGTCCACCCCGTCCCGGGATGGCAGCGCGCCGCCGTCTCCCGCCTTATCGCACGCCGCGCCCGCTCCGGCTGGACGCCCGCGCCTGAACCTCCAGAAGCGAAACGTCTCAGAGGCCACGGATGCCGCCGCTGCCCCAGCTGGCGACGCCAAGGCGAGCCCTTTCGGCGCCGCCCGCCCCATCGACACCGCCCAGCGTGAGAAGGAGATTGAGGAGAAGCGCCAGCAGGCGATCCGAGAGAAGCGGGAAGCTGACGAGAAGGCCAAGGAAGACCGACGCCTCGCCAAGCAGGCTGCTGCCGCCAAGGCTGAGGCTGAGGCTGAGGCTGAGGCTGAGGCCGAGGCAGCTGAGGCCGAGGCAGCTGAGGCTAAGGCCCAGGAGGAGGCTGCCAAGGAGGATGAGGAGAAGGCGGCTGCCGAGCCCGAGGAGGAGGCTCTGCCGACGGAGAAGCAGAACGGAGCGTCTGGAGAGCAAAAGGTGCCGATCCGAACCCGGGAACCGCGCGAGCCCAAGGAACAGGCACCCAACCCCAAGTCCCGAGCGGCCGAGGCCGGCAGCTGGAGGTCGGCCTCCAGCGAACAGCGAACGAACCGTGGGCCCCCCAGCGGACCGCGAGGCGGACGTGGAGGTGGCGCCCCACGCGGCCCGCGCGGCGAGGGCCGTGGCGGCCGTGCCAACGGCTCGCCTTCCCAGCAGGCTCCGGCCCAGGCGGCCGCCGACGGCTCGGCTCCGGCCAAGCTGGAGGAAGATGGATGGACGACGGTGCCCAACAAGAAGGGACGACAGGGCCGCCCCGTGGCGTCTTGAGGAGCCAAAAAGAGGAAAAGAGATTGTACATTTAGTCCCCATTTTCGTTTTATTTCCGGTTTAACGACTATAGATGCCGTCGCAAGATGCGCCCACCCAGCGGGGGAGCCCAGTCCAACAATGTGGCTCTTTTCCAGACTCTGTCTTTGCTCCACGCAGCGGGAGTGTTGATCGTGGGAGCGTGCTTTTTGGCTTCCTTGGATAGGCCCCGTCCTCTTTTCTTCTGTCTACCGGGCTCTAGCGTTGCCAGGACCGTCCTATTCCATGCATCTGGTATTGTCAGCGTTGCACGGGGGCGTTTCTATTTTTCTCCGCTCTCATCGGGCCTCGACATGCACACGAAGCAAACGACGTGATGATGGCGTATTTTGATGGAGCGGGCAAAGACACAGGCAGGACGAGGAAAAACGAGAGTTGCACGATGACGGGTAACGGAGTCTGACGGGGAGAGGCAATGGGGGGGGGGACTAGGTTTTGCAAGGGGGGGTCAAATGTCATGGGATGAATGGCTTTGTTTCTACGTTTTCTTCTTGATAATCTGACTCTTTTGACTGACATCTGTGTTGTGTGGTGCGCTGTGGATGGAGCGGAGGGCGATGGAGTATACGAGCGAGGGCGTGTGGGGGACGTGGGACGTGGAGGACGTGGAGGACGTGGAGGACTGTCCTAGAAGGGTTTCGCCTGCGGAGAGATGCACGAGATAGGGGCCACGCCCCGAGACGCCAGTTCCCGCACTGGATACATACATCTCAAGCCTCGCTCGTACAATGAAGCGCCAGCCATGCCGCAGCATGCATCACAGCCTCTTCGCGCCCATCTCCTCCCCCCTGTAGTCATCCCACTCGTCCTCCCCAGCGCCAACCTTGGCGCCAACCCAGATGCCCACGGCCGTGAGCACGCTCCCCAGCAGAAACCAGCCCTCGAACCAGCCGTCCACAAACCGCGCACTCAGGGCGCCCCTCACCACGCTGCCGATGGCCGCGCCGCCGGCCTCGGCGGGCAGCTGGCTGCGCAGGAGCAGACCCGCCGAGATAACGTACGTCGCGGCAACCTGGCCCACGGCCAGGGCGAGGTTCGCGCGCGCGTGGCGCAGCAGGCCGGGCGTCCACTTGGCGAAGAGGTGGAACGTCTGCACGACGCTGTTGGCGCTGGCGAGCAGGATGACGCCGCTGAGGGCGAAGCTGATGGTGCGCGCCCAGGCGAGCTGGTCCAGCTTGGGGTCCCAGTGGCGCGCCGCGAGCCCCAGCACGCGGTTGATGGGGTCGCTGGAGGCGAAGCTGGCCGAGGGTGAGGATGCGCGGCGGAACGTGGTGAGGCACGTCGCGAGGATGCGGTAGAGGCAGTAGGCGCTGAAGACGTACGACGGGACGAGGAGCAGCCGGCCTCGGCGCGTCGAGGCGCGCGCGGCCGCGGCGCGGTGGTTCTTCATGAGGGACAGGTTGGACGCGAGGTGGGCGTGCATCGTCTCGAGGCCCGCCATCTCGACGCGCAGCGCGCGCATCTCGGCCTCGTCGCCGGAAGCGCCGCGTATCGAGCCGAGCATCTTGCCCACGAAGCCGCCGGCGGAGCTCCTGGCCCCCGCCGCGCTCGGGTCCGACGCCTTGCGCTCCAGCACCTGCAGCCGGTGGCGCTTCGTCAGGAGCATCTCGGAGGTCACGTCCAGCCCGACCTGCTTCCTGTTGATGTCGGCCTCGGTGATCGGCCGCCTCCGCCGTGTCGCCGTGTCGCTGAAGGTGTGCCACGGCGACGACACGGACGCGAAGCCCGCGAGCAGCGCCATGAGCGAGATGCCCACCACGCCGACCCTCTCGAGGCACGCCCTCGTCAGCGCCTCCGAGAGGCTGCGCGTCCCCCTGTCCCCATCATCCGTGACGCCGCCGGGCGCCGCCGCAGGCACCGCCCTCCCAACGGACCAAAACACAAACAACCACGCCCCAAAGAGCACCATCTGCAGCATCCATGCCACCCGCGGCACCGCCCCCCTCGCGGTGCGCTGGAAGCTCCATCCCGCGCTGCTGACGAGCGACCTGCACTCGAGCCACGGCACCAGCACCACGAGCACCACCAGCAGCGCCGGCACCGTCACCCGCAGCGCCAGGTTCCGCGCCGCCGGGTCCACGGCCTCGACGATCTCGGCCAGGATCAGCAGCGCCAGCGTCGCCGCCAGCGCCAGCGTCGTGCCAAACGTCCACGCCGCGCCGCGCCGCCGCCAGCTCTTGGCCCCGTGCTCGGCGTGCGCCTGCCGCAGCGCCGCCGGCGCGCCCGGGGGCAGCACGTGGTCCTCGCCGTCGCGCGCCTCGGCCTCGTCGTGTGCAGCGCTGAGCCGTGGGAAGACGTGCCGCGCCGCGAGCACGTTGGTGACCGCAAAGGCCGCCGCAAACGGTGCGACGGCGAGCAGAGTCGATGCCGTCACGGCGTTGGGGTCCCGCGCGGTGCAGCCGTCGGCTTCATCGCACCCCGCCGACGAAAAGGGCCACATGGGCAGGGAAGCTGCCGTATCGGTATTGTTATGCTATGAGCTGCGCAACGCAGTCGGCCGGGGATCGATCGCGGCAGTCGAGTTGCCGCGCTGTCGCGGGGGCATCCGGGCGAAGAATATCGTGTCCTCTCTCGGCGTCGCAGCCGTGTACGTGTCGTGGTCCGTACGTTGTGCGAGCGCGTACGTGTCAAACAGGGAGAAGTATGAAAACGCGTACGTGTCACAAGGAGGGAGGGGAGAAGCGTGCGAGGAGACGACTTGCACTGGACTGTCGTCAGCCTGCGGGACGCCATCGGAATACACGTGTCCAGGGCAGCTAGTGATGTCGCCCGCTAAAATTAGCCCTGCAAACTGGCCCTGGCCCAGTGGTTCATCATGGACAGCGGGGTAAGATGCTGCGAGTGAGACATGAGATTGATACCCGGGGCCTTTCACTGACAAGTATTTACGACATCCCCTGGTGGGCGACTTGTCATAGCCCCCATCCACAGATTCAACTTCGACTCAGTCAATTTTGTTGTAGCTTTGTAATTTTGTTCAACGCTTGCGGTTATCGAGCTACTTTGCTAACAAAATGGGCATGATATACTGCCACGCACTGCCAGCTCCTGCATATCAAAACACCCCAGCGCTCAGTTTTCGCTCTGTCGACAGCACCCGCACCAGGTCCTCAGCCACGACGATCGCGACTTGGAAGCGCCCTCTTGGTCGCCTTCTTGGCCGTCCTCAGCATCACCCTCAGCCGCATCCTCAGCGGCATCCCCGTTGGCATCCCCGGCGGCATCCTCAGCGTCATCCTCGGCGTCATCCTCAGCGTCATCCTCGTCATCGTCCGATTCCTCCGGCGGGTCCTCGGAGTCATCAGGGCTGCTGGGGTAATCATCTGCCGTAACCGGAGAGGTAGCTGGAGCCCGGGCAAAGTCTCTGGCATCAACCCCTTCGGCTGAGAGGTTTTGTCGCTGCTGAATCGCCTCGGCGTCTCTGACCCGTTGTCGAAAGGGGCCACTCCATCTGACGAAAATGAGTCGGTTCTCTAGGAGGATGCGCTCGATGCGCTCCACTTCGTAGTCTTCAGGCGTTCTGGCTCTGCGGGGTCGATGGTAACGGTTTCTGGGATCAGAGACCCCATTGACACGATCAGCAACATGATTATTCTGGATACCGCCATCTACCGTAGTAAGGGCCTCAGATTCGCCGTCTGGCGTCGTGATGTTGGAGGATCCACGTCCCCTGCTACTAGCCCTCGACGTCGTTTCTGATCGCTCGCCCTGTCCTTGCGATTCGGATTCGGCGGATAATTCCACTTCGCTGTCTGTGGCGTTTCTTGCTTCCACCTCGCCGTCCGTGGGGCTGTTTGCTCCCACCTCACCGTCCGTGGGGTTGCTTGCTTCTTCTTCTATTGCCCCGAGTCTCAGACCTAGAAACTCGTTTGGGTTCGCACGCTGTAGTCGTCTCGCGACCGGGTATTCCTCCTGCCTATTGTCATATGCCTGCTAGACAGCATAAACATCAAGTTCCTCTGTCTGGTCCGTTGACAGCTCTGTGTCGCCGCAGCTGTCGATTTCCAAAACCTTGGACCCGGACTTGTCGGTCGAGGCCGTGTCTTGGCCTGCATGCACCTTCTATGATGCGCCTTTGGGGTCCCGTACTCCGTCCGACTTGTCGTCCGACTCGTCCGTGTCGTCCTCGTCGACTCCCATCTTGAGCGCAGCAGCCTCGCCAACCTCCATCTTGTGGAGCTGTTCCAGCTTTTGCTGTTGGTTGAGCGCCTGCCGCCCGTCCATGACCTCGAACTCGGCATCTTCTTCTTCGTCGTCTTCCTCGTCACTATCGCCTCCCACACCGGTTGCAGACGCATTCACGACACGCGCGCCCTCTGGAGCCTCCACACCCGGTTGTGGGCTGGCCAGACGGGAGCGGGGCCGCAGGAGACTGGGCTGGATAGGTTTGATGGTCGGGTCAAATTTGGCTGGCAGCCCGAGCACCTTGGCCACCTGATGCGCCTCTTCGTCGGGGGAGTTTTGAATCTCGAGTTCGTAGGTGCTGCTGGTCTCGCTATCGGCCTCGTGGCGCCCGTGGGTGGCATGTAGCATGCTGAGATATGTCTGGCGAGTAGAGTCGTTTGCTCTCTTCACCTTCTTCTTGATGCGTTTCTCGGTCGGTCGGACGACAACGACGGGCACAGGCGAATACTGGAGGCAGTACTTGGAGAAGGAGTTCCGGGAGTTGACCAGGCCCTGGATGCCCCCCAGTGATCGGCCCCTAGTGCCCACGATGAGCATGGCAGGCTGGTACATTTGGATCTGGTGGAAATTGTCAGTGTCATTCTTTAGGTGCGGCAACAGGAGACATACTAGCTTCTGAAACGTCGCATGCAGTTTGCCCACGGCGTATTCTAGGACGAAGCTGATGGCGCGATTAGTTCCATTCTTCGCTAGGATACCGTCCATGACATGGTTGGCGTCATCCTGGTACTGCTTGTCGTTGTAGCGAATGTCCTTTTCGATGACACGGACGCAGACTATCTCATCGCCATCGTCGACGAGCTCGTCCAGCAGCCACTGTATGGCATAGTCCGAGTACGAGTGTTCGTCGATGCCGACCATAAAGGTGCGCGACCTCCGCCTGGCCTGGTAGCCCTTGTGCTTGACATTGAGCGTCAGCGAGAGGGTGTTGTTCTTGGTCGCCTCGCCGCTGGGCACGTTGTCGAAGCCGACGTGGTGCTGAAACCTGTCGTTTGGTGTCTCGGTTAGCGCCGCCATATCGTCGCGAGTGCCCATAGATGCCAACGACACAGAGTTGCGACTGAGATAAAGGGGAAGAGGAGAAGTGATGTATGCGGCATGTGAGCGCGCGGTGAGGGGAATATGACGCCGCTGGGGCTCTACAACTTAGGTAGCCGAAAGCGACTAGCCCATCCCAGTTAATGCTGCGGCCTCCAGCAAGCTTCAAGGGGATCCTCCACGAGTCGTCCTCGCCGCATCAGTAGAGGCGGAGGATCCTCGAGTGGGCAGCGGGGTAAACTAAGTTGAACGATGGATTTGTCGCTGGCAAGGGCCAAAGTCGGCGAGATTCCGAGCCAGACGAGGTTCTTTGGACAAAGGTGCCAGCAAGCCAGAGGAGGGAGGGGTGCGAGGCGGCTACGGTCCGAATGTAGTCGCTGCAGAGCCCCAAACTGTGTGGTGTCACAGCCACAGCCCATCCTCGATGCGGACTTTGGCTGCAAACAATAGTTCGCCCAGCGCCAACAGCACCCCGTCCCGCCGCATTCCATCCCTGGATGGAGAGATCTCGCCGCGGATCGAGGCCACGAGGCATCCATGGATGAACTAGTGAGTGGCGCCCGCTGCACGAGGCCACAGCCAGCGTAGCCGCTCCACCCCAGCCGCGAGGTCCAGCGGTTCATAAGGCGAGGAGGCGCCAGCCGCCCGTCTTGATCCGGACATGATGCGCGGAGGGAGGTCCCGCGGCCGGAACGAGATGCCGTACTGGTGTGCGGTACGGCGCGTGCGTCGAACGGCGAGAGGGGCAATCAATTTTATAAGGGCGGCGCACTCGCGCAGCTCGAGGGCTTGTTTCAATTCCCTGCCCAGATTTGCATTTCATGCATGAGTTTCGTGACGTACGGCCTGCGATTCGTGGGACCCGACACGGCAGATGCGACGTCACCAGGTCGCGACGTGGGAGCAACATTCGACAAGACGAAACGGATTGACAAGGAAAACAAGGAAACGAAGAAGAMGAAGATGATGATGAAGAACGAATTGGGACTTACCGTTCGTAAGGCGGGGAGCTCGCTCGGATCCGCGATCCATCCGTCTGCAGATGGTTGCCCTGGGGCAGAGACGGGTTTCGAGGACGCCGAAAGCTGACCGACGACGACGACCCTTTCCTCCCCATGGAGCTGTTAGACCCATCGTCGCTGGTGGAATGATCGGGCTTGGGCAGCTCGACGGGAAACGAAATGCTCGAATGGCGCTGCTGTGTCGATGGCTGCGTCGACGGCTGCTTGGACTCGCTCTTGGTCCTCGTGCCGTCGCCGCTCTCACGACCAACGTGGCCTCGGCTCTTGGACTCGACCAAAGGCGAGAAGTAGTCGGCTTTGGATTTGGCCTGCTTCAGGGGCGCGGCCGACATGGGCGAGACGTCCGAGTCGGGGCTACGCGAGGCCTGGGGCGAATCCATGGTTGGTTGTGGTCTGCCCGCTCCAGTCGGCACTGAAGCTCGCCGTTTGCTGGAAAGAAGAAACGAGGGCATGGGGCTGGAGAGTCGTTTGGACCGCCAAACGCTTCGAGGAGTGAGCCAAGAGATGAGGAGGATGCTGAAAGAGCAGGCGAGGAGAATGAAGGATGTCGGATGCTCCCGAGTGTGTCGTCTTCCTCGGCGTGGTGCTGCGTCGTCTTCACCAATGAAGTATGCTCGGCCTGGCTCCGGTCTCACCTTAGGGTCGAGGGTCAGGGCAAGACAGGCAAGACAGGCAAGACTGGCGAGACTGGCAAGACTGGCAAGACGAGCAAGACACGACAAGACAAACCGATCTGCGTGTCACGGCTCGGCATAAAGATGCCGGCTGGGGCGACACAAGCAGCGCAGCCACGCGACGGGAAGGTGCAGAGAGGGAAGAATCGGATGGCGGTGCGGTGCKGTGCGTGCGGTGCGTGCGGTGCGGTGCTTGGCAGTAAGAGACGGGAGACAGTTGGAGGCGAACCCGCAAGAAGCACCAGCTGCTGGGGGTCAAGAATAGCTGAATGAATGGGCAGAGAAAAAAAATGAGGGACGAAAGATGTTGCCAACAACGCTAGGGGAGGCGGTGGACGGGATAATTCAAAGCCAAGAGTCGAATACTCAGAAACTACCGAGGCTGACGAGTGTCCAGGCCGGAGCTGCGATGCCGAGGAGGAGGCGGCAGACGGAAGACGGAAGACGAGTGGACGGGGTTGATGCTGATGCTGGCGCCTGGATGTGGTGGTGATGGTGGTGGTGGTGGTGGTGGTGATGGACTGGTGTGGTGGTGGACTTGTGGTAGTGGTGACAGCGACTCTTGCTGCTGGCTAAGGAGGCGGGAGCTGTCCGGAAGCTTGGACCACCTCGCTGCACTCACCGGGAGCACTGGGATGCAGCTGGCCCGTCTGTGTGCTCGCTCGCTCGGGCAACCAGATGATGCAAGAGCCACCTCCCACAAAAATGCGGTGATGGTTCAGGTATCGACTCAGGAGCACGGCAAAAGCTTGCAGCCAGAAGCCTGCCGGGTCCTGCCCACGAGGTGTCGGGGACCCAAGTCGATTCGCTGCTGCAGGGAGCCGGACCGGCACGGAAGCTGGCGGGAGCTGGGAAGGCGACGTGGTAATTAAGCTATGTACGGAGAAGTCGTGAGGTAATGGATGTTTGTAGCTGGTGGCAGGCAGGCTGGATGGAGCTGGAGCTGGAGCTGGAGCTGGAGCTGTGTTTTATGACAGACCGGCACCACGCGCAAGCCCCGTTCCTCGCGTCCCCCTGGCCTACCTAACGAATGGAAGCTTATCAACTCAGGGTCTGTGGTCTGGCTCCCTTGCGGCGACGTCACGGCCGGCGACCGGGGTCAGGACTCAGGACTCAGGAGGCACTGGGGCCGCACGTTCGTTGGCTGCGGGTGCAAGGCTGCGAAGCCAGCGGCGGCCCTGTGCTGCGCGAGTGCTGCACTGCAGGGAGCAAGGCCGTCGGTCCCCTGTCCTGTCGTTTTCAGAGGGCGCAGTGGTCCGTAGTGGGATGCCAGGCCAGCACGGCACCTCGATAATGTTGAGTCTGAGGGTATGATGTATGATGCGACGAGAGGAGTAATCATTAATCAGCGAGGCGAATAGAGCTTGGCTTTTTGGCTTCGCGGCCGGTGGGTGCAGGCGAACGACGGGCTGAAGCTCGCGCCGCCGCAGTTGGTAGTTGGTGCCGGTGGCGCGCTGCTGAAGCGATGCGGTGGTGCTACGATCTCAGGCGTGGGGGGAACAAGGTCATGGGCTGGGGGCGGAAAACGGTGGGGCGAGAACCGGTGCACTCGAGCAGCATCATGGCACGGTGATGCTGCTGGGCCGGGGTCGGCGGTGCTTAAATAAACGGCATGGATTGCTGTGGACGGGCAAGGATGGCTCCCTCGGCCAGAGTAATGCGCATGGATCTTGCTGCTTGCTGATATGTGCGTACTGTTGCTGCATGCCTTTCGTGCTCTGGCCCCAGCAGGCGGAGTTGCATACACCCACCCAGAGTCCAAGGTTGAAGCCATCCACATCCACATGCTGCCGTCAGCCCGAGTCCCGCTCACAACGAGCAGGGGAGCAAGTCCAAATCCAATCGACCTACAGCACTCCGTCGTAGCGGTGGGCATTTCAATTTTCAGCCGTCGTCGACGCGGCCCACGTGATGGTGTGGGTTAACGACGTTGCCAGGGCCCGGAGCCGCCCACTGTCGGAGGCGGGCAGTTTACGCGGTGTTTTCTGGGCCGATCTACAAAGTATACGCGGCGTCTGAATATTACAGATATATTAACTTACTCAACCTCAATCTCGGCATTCCTCAATCTCGACATTCTGAATCTGTGCCGCGACGACCCTCCCCCGGCCCCCCCGCGGAATGGTCAACGACTCCTCGAAGTACCCGTACCTCAGATCCGTCAACGACAGGACACGCACGAGACGCGCCAGAACCAGAGTCAGAGTCAGAAACAAACGTCGCATCAGTGTCCCCGTCGACTGGCTGTGTATCCCCCCGATCCACAAGACCGCAGCGAAAAATGTCACTCTCGCCGAGGCTGTGTACTCCATGGCAGGGCAGACTTCTCGAAAGTCAAGCCTCGAAGAGGAAGAAACGGTGCGAGACACGGCAATGCGGGGCACTAATTACGGAGTACTGTACGAGAACGGTACGAAGTACGGACGAGTACGTACTCCGTATGCGTGTCTCCAGCCCCATCCCCCATGTCGCGATAAACTCGTCCTGTGAGAGACGATACCAGCTCGGACCCTGGCCCTGGTCAATCGGCCAGCCCAACGGACAAGCATCCGGAGCCCAAAAGCCAAACGTGGCCTTCACCGCTCACTGCCGCTTCATTGCCTGACCTTGTCCTGCGAAAGACACACCGAAATATCCGCCCACAAACCCAGAAGTCGTCTCGTCTTCCCCAGATAGTACCGTAGCATCGCACTCTGCCGAAAGGATCCTTGCATAGTCCGTCCTCAACACAAACTCGATACAGTCTCTCCCCGCAGAGACTGCAAACCCGCATGCGCATTCTGATATCAAACCCGCCAACACGTCCCATCCAGAAGAATCGTCGCCATCCTCGGCAGAGCGAGAGACAAAGGTTGAGACCGTCGCGAAGATCACATCCATCCCACCCCCCCCTGCCCTGACCCCTGCTCGGACGGACGAGGCTTTGGCCAAGCTGCGGCGCACCCGCGGTCTCGGAACACCACGTACGCCAGGGCAGGGCAGTGGGGCCCCCTCTACTGGCAAAAAACCTTCCATTAACCGTCGTCTCCCTTTCGTGTCACCCTTTCGTGTCACCCGCGCGTGCCGATGCGAAAAAGCTCATCGCAGGAGCGTGGGATGTTTGATTTGACGGCTCTATGTTGCCGGTTCTGCATGCAGGGCGCACTTGAACAATGCTGCCGGCAATCATTCGCGAGAGACAGGCGACGCTGCAATGTGACTCACCCCGCTGGCCCAGCTTCCTTTTGATGCGGGCATCAAAGGGTATCCAACAAGGGACGAGGCATGTCGCGGGGACGCCGGACGGTGATTCCGATCTCACAGGCTACGAGTACATAGAGGCGCGGCAGCCGTCGTCACCCCCTTCCCATTGGAAGATAGATAAGCATACCAAGTTGCCAAGACCACAAGCCGTTGGGGCTGAACGTCTCATGCCGTCCGTCCATGTTGGTTCCAGATGTGCGTCTCCTTAGCTTGCGCCAAGTGTCTCAGGCGCGTGCAGAACCGAGTGTCTGACATGTGCCTTGCTGGAGAGAGTCCTTGTCACTCATTCGCTGTGGTGTCTCTTATGCCCCGAAAGTAGTGATTCTCTTTGTCTGTTTGTCCTATTACGGCCCTCCGCAGGGCACGCGGCTGTACCGTCTTTGCATCTCAATCTACAGCTTGGCCGAATCCTCCGTGCTTCGTGCAAGCGACATGTCCCCAACTCCGTGACGCCAGTGCCATGCAACCTACCAGTGTGGCCTTGCATATACCCGCCGGCCGCCCGTTCTCGTCGTTGATCGCGGCATGGAGATAACAGCCGGCGCGCGCAACGGCGGGGTGAGGCGAGGTGCTTGCCAAGTCTCCCCAATGTCTAGTTGTAGGTGCGGGACAGGTTGCGAAGATACCAGTCCACCAACTTGCGCCCAACCTTGGCCTCGGAAATATGAATCAAGTCCTGATGAGCAGCATTAGCACAAATACAACAGTGACAACCGTAGGATTTACTTACCCCTTGCAAGGCGTAGTCGAGGTCGCTGACGTTGACCAGCTCGCCCTCGAGCAGGCCCAGGTCCTGCCACCGGAGCTGCTTCGTCCGCTGCTTCGTCACGAGCAGCCAGGACCGCAGCTCATCGGGCTTCACCTCGAGGAAGCCGGCCAGCTTGTTCAGGTCCATGGTGGTGTACAGCCTCAGATACGACTTGATGGTCGGGCCCCACATGTTGGTCTTGACCTCGTCCATGAACACGGAGAGGTGGTGCTCGACGGGGTCCACGTTGGACTCGGGGTTCTCGAAATCCGGGGGCACGGGCGAGATGAACTTGGGGCAGGCGGTGCGGAAGAGCTCCTCGAAGATGGGCAGCGACTCGGGGCCGCCGCGCTGCAGTTTGAGCAGCTGGTCGCCGTACTTCTCCCGCAGGGCGCTGTGGATGGTGTCATCCAGCCTTGTGGGCTGGAAGGCGACGCACATGGCAATCAGGGCGTACATCTGCTCGTTCTTCTTGGTGATGGAGTCGTACTGGGCGTTCTTCTGGAAGTTCTTGGTCCTCGAGACGTAGACGAGGATGTGGCTGAACATGCGGATGGCATCGGCGTACCGGTGCATCATCATGTAGGAGAAGCCCACGTAGTAGTAGGTTGTGAAGTGGGCGGCCATGACACGGGCGAACATGGCCTTTTTGTTGAGCTCGATGTCGTCGAGCGTCTTGAGGGCGAGGCTAAAGTCGCCCAGCAGGCAGTGCACCCGCAGCAAGCCGATGATGGAGAAGTAACCCAGCATCCTATACAGGTTCTTGGATCCGTACTCGCCGGCAACGGACATGGGGTCCTCGTTGCGCTTCATGGCGGCCATCTGCTCGGTGATCTGCGACCGCTGGATGAGCGAGTACAGCACGTTGAGGACGCTGTAGCAGCCCCACGTGTTGGGGTTCTCCTTGAGGATCTGGATCTCCTCCTCGTTTGACGCCTGGCGCGCGATGCGCGATCTGTAGGAGCTGAAGGAATTGAACTGGTAGATGAACTCGTCGATGACGTCCCATGCCCAGTAGTACTATGCAAATAACGTTAGCCCGGCGCGTGTGTATCCCCCCCGTGATCCAGGGTTACGCACCGAGGGAGGCTCCAGATCAACTGGCCCTTCCGAGTTTAGGATAAAGTGGAACAAGCTGCAGTAAGAGTCGTAGCTCTGGAACTTGACCTCGAGGGGGGCGGAAAAGTCGAGCGGCTGCGCAGCCTGGACCAGCCGTCCCTGGATGTCGTCGGTCTGCTGCGCCATCGTCAACGACGTCGTCTGGCTGAGCTCCTCCCCGTCCTCGTACTGGACGTGCTCCTTGTACTCGGCCACCAGGGCCTCCTCCTCCACGTCGCTGTCGTCGCCGATGGTGCGGGCCGGAGCCACGCCGTTCTGGTACGTCGCCATGGTTGCAATCGCTCGGTCTCGTCGTCTCCTCGTCGAAGTCGTCGTCGTCGAGGAATCGAGGGCGAGTGAGGGGMAGCAGCAGCACGGCACCGAAATTTTGCGCTTGCTGAGGGGCGTGATGGAGGCTCACCACTCGAATTTTCGTGACTTAGGGCTTGTGGTGCCGATATGGCCATAACGCGAGAGCCGATGCGGGATAGATGCATGCCCATGCATGTATCGAGAATTTTGATGGTGGGGCCTACGTGCCTCGAAGCGGGACATCGCAAGATGATGTCGATGCTTGAGGGGTCAAACCGCTGGAGTTTGCTAAGATGGAGACGAAAATCAAACTCATGATTGGATACAAGGATCTGTCGGTTTGGCAAAGCTGATTTCAACTTTTGCTGAGTCACTGCAAGTGTCACATCGTGCATCTAGCTGGCTGGTGGAGCAAGCTTTTGGTGAAAGAGTCACAGGCGATGAGCAAGCCACGGACAACGCGGAACCGCCACCCAGAAGAAGCTTGCATATTGCCAGCTGACTTCGGTCGCTCAAGAGCTCTAAGTAGCCACGCCCGCTGCCCTTGAGCTGAGGAGAGTTCCTCAAGCCTTGGTGAAGCAAGACTGGCACACTCATTCACTTCTCATTACTCGCTGGTTCTGCAAAAGCTTGCCCAACATGCCTGTTGTTGGTCCAGCGAAACTGGCCAGCCTCCAGAGGCAGTCCAATGATGTCCGAAATGTAGGCGACACGACTTGCACGCACAGTCGACAGGTTACTGACCCGAGGCCAGATCTGTATTCTCGCGCATGTTGACCACGGCAAGACGTCTCTGACCGATGCCTTGCTGGCCACAAACGGCATCATCTCGCCCAAGCTGGCCGGCAAGATCCGGTACCTCGACTCGCGCCCGGATGAGCAAACCAGAGGCATCACGATGGAGTCGTCTGCCATCTCACTCTACTTTTCGATGCTTAGGAGATCCGCCCCCGAGGCTGCCCCTGAGCATAAGGAGTACCTCATCAACCTGATCGACTCCCCCGGCCACATCGACTTTAGCAGCGAAGTCTCGACGGCTTCCAGACTATGCGACGGAGCCGTCGTTCTTGTGGATGCGGTGGAGGGCGTTTGCAGCCAGACGGTGACCGTGCTTCGGCAAACGTGGACGGAGAAGCTCAAGCCGCTGCTGGTCATCAACAAGATGGACCGCCTCGTGACGGAGCTCAAGATGACCCCGGCTGAAGCGTACATGCATTTAAGCAAGCTGCTAGAGCAAGTCAATGCCGTTCTGGGCAGCTTCTTCCAAGGCGAAAGAATGGAGGAGGACCTCAACTGGAGGGAGCGGATGGAGGAGCGAGTGCATGCCGCAGCCGCCGCAAAGGCTTCTGCGGTGGACGACCAAGTGAGCGACGCTGGCGAGCTCCAATTCGAAGAGAGAGACGACGAAGACATCTACTTTGCGCCGGAAAAGAACAACGTCATCTTCAGCAGCGCCATCGATGGATGGGCATTCACGTGCCGGCAGTTTGCCAGCCTCTACGAGAAGAAGCTCGGCATCAAGCGGGGTCTCATGGAAAAGGTTCTTTGGGGTAACTTTTACCTCGACCCGAAAACGAAAAAGGTCCTCGGCCCGAAACACTTGAAGGGTCGAGCTCTGAAGCCCATGTTTGTGCAGCTGGTTCTCGAGCCCATATGGACCGTTTACCAGGCCACGTGTGGCGGAGATGGTGGAAAGGGGGATTCGAGCCTCCTCGAAAAGGTCACGAATTCTCCAAACATCACAATAGCTCCTCACATAATCAGGGCACGAGATCCACGGCTGCTGATGACGACTGTTTTCTCGTCATGGCTGCCATTGTCAACAGCACTGCTCGTGTCTGTCATCGAATCTCTACCATGCCCGCCAGCTGCGCAGGCTGAGCGTCTTCCCGATCTGCTCGAAGAGTCGCCCGGCTCCGAGTGCATCGACAAGGCGGTCCGGGACGCCATGGTGTCGTTTAAAGACGGCAAGTCGGATCCCATTGTTGCATACGTCAGCAAGATGGTGTCTGTCCCCGAGAGCGAGCTTCCCGAGAACAAGAGGAAGACTACAGGTCAGATGAGCGGAGAGGAGGCGAGAGAATTGGCTCGGCAGAAGCGAGCTGAAGCTGCGAGAGCACGGGCAGCCAGAGAGGAGAATCGCGTCTCGGATCTGACATACGCCGTCGATTCTACCAACCTCGACGACTTTGTTCCGGAGGCAGAGGAGAAGAAGATTGATCCTGAGCACCTGATTGGCTTCGCCAGAACATATTCTGGTACGTTGTCGGTCGGCGACACTCTATACGTTATCCCACCGAAGTGGTCTCCCGCGGATCCCCATGCCGCCCCTGAGCCGCAGCATATCACCGTGACGGCTCTGTACATGCTCATGGGCAGAAATCTAGAGTCGCTGGACTCGGTCCCCGCCGGTATGGTCTTTGGTATTGGGGATCTCGAAGGCAAGATTCTGAAGTCCGGGACCTTGTGCAGCCGCCTCGAAGGCGCCGTCAACCTGGCCGGGGTCAGCACGATCGGCAAGCCGATTGTTCGAGTAGCACTCGAACCGGTAAATCCCGCAGACCTGGACAAGATGATCCACGGGCTGCACCTCCTGGTTCAAAGCGATCCCTGTGCAGAGTACGAGCAGTTTTCCAGTGGCGAGCACGTACTACTTACCGCCGGCGAGCTTCACTTGGAGCGGTGCCTCCTTGACCTGAAGGAACGATTTGCCCAGTGCGACATCCAGGCGGGCGCGCCAATTGTGCCCTACAAAGAGACCATTGTTCGCGCGGAAGAGATGCGCCCGCCTGTCAACAAGGAGCTGGGCCGAGGAGCCGTCGTCGGGGTCACAAGTTCGAAGCAGTTTACAATGACCATTCGGGTTCGGCCACTCCCAACGGATGTGACAGATTTCCTGCTCAAGAATGCCGATTCGATCAAGACGCTGTATTCGGAGCGCAGATCAACGGAAGACGAGGACAGTCAGGATGGGGTCGAGAACATTGTTGCAGACACGGCCATGATTGCCGGCAGCGCGCTCTCAATCGACGAGCTGAAGAAGCAGCTGAAGCGGCAGCTTGAGACCGGCAAGGGCCGCGAGGTGTGGAAGAACCGCGTGGACCACATTGCTGCGTTTGGACCACGACGAAGTGGCCCGAACCTGCTCATCGACGCGACCAAGGACAGCATCCTGTCCAAGGAGTTCGCCGCCAACAAAAACTCGGACAGCGCTCCCCGGGCAGGGGAGGCTCTGCATGCTAGCCACGTGGCGGACAAGATCGCTTATGCTTTCCAGCTGGCAACGGCGCAGGGACCACTGTGCCATGAGCCCATGCAGGGGGTGGCCGTTTTCATTGAGGAGGTCGCCCTGAATCTCCCGGAAGACGACTCATCCGGCCACGACAAGCTCAGCAGGCTGACGAGCGAAATCATCAAGTCGTTTCAGTCGTCTCTGCGCGCGGCATTCCTCGACTGGTCCCCACGCCTCATGCTGGCCATGTACACGGTCGAGATCCAGGCGTCGACCGAGGTGCTCGGCCGCGTATACGACGTGCTGACCCGGCGCCGCGGCCGCGTCGTGGCCGAGATCATGAAGGAAGGCACCCCGTTCTTCACCATCCAGGCCCTGCTGCCCGTGGCCGAGAGCTTCGGCTTCGCGGACGAGATGCGCAAGCGCACGAGCGGAGCCGCCCAGCCGCAGCTCATCTTTGCCGGGTTCGAGATCCTCGACGAGGACCCGTTCTGGGTGCCGTTCACCGAGGACGACCTCGAGGACCTGGGCGAGTTTGGCGACAAGGAGAACGTGGCCAAGAGGTACATGGACGGCGTGCGGCGGAAGAAGGGCCTGCTGGTGGAGGGCAGGAATGTTGCTACGGATGCGGAGAAGCAAAAGACGCTGAAGAGGTAGAGGGTGTGCTTTGCATATGAGGCCATGATTAGACTACGTACAATTGCATTGCCTAGGGCTGGTTCCCGCTGATGGACGTGAATCTACGCTCGATCCACAACCCCGAACCGTGGGATGTGCTGAAATAGCAGGACCACAAGACAGCGTCGGCGCTAAGTTGGGGCAACACTATCCCGGGCATATTCTGTATCTGATAACAAACTCAATTTACAAGTTGTGGACAACTACGTGAAGCGCTGTTTCTTAACGGATGGGGCTTTCTGCCAACTGCACAACACATCAATGACTTTCTCCTCTCGTCTTGTTGACGGACCACTTTCCGAGTCACGGCCACCAGGACGCTCAGTTGGGAACATTTGCATTTGACAAAGCCCAGCTGAATTGCCAGCGTGGCTCCATATGTAGACAAATCCCGGTGCCGTCAGGATAAGCCAGCACGGTGCACAGAAAACATGCATGCATACGCCTCGTAACAACCAGGCACCCTCGCCTGGTGACACAGTAAACGCCTCCCATCGCCCGTCCGTCAAAATGGGTCCCAAGAACGTCAACCATCGCAAAGCTGCAGTGCCCTTCGCGGTCCATCTGCCTTCCGCAGCACTTTAACTGCCGCGGACGGCTTCGATTCGGGTTGCGACCGTCGGACACTTCCTCACGACTTCAGGGTTTGAATGAGCGACACGTTGTCGCCCTTGAGCAGAATCTGGCCTGCGGGGAGGTTAGTCATATGCTATTATCGGTGGAACCGGGAGGGTTCGTACCAAGCAGTTTCCGTGACCCGCTGTCGGTGTTATGGTCATCCTGGGCAACCTCGACGGCGTCATCGATGACCAGGTTCATGAACTCGTCAAAGCCCTGCGACTTGTGTCAGCTGAATCTCCCACCGGGAGCATATCATGGCCACCAACCCGAATCTTGCCCTCGATGCGGATGTTGAGCTGCTCGTACAGCCACACGCTGACGGTTGCGTTCTGCAATAGTTAGTAAATATCCATGACGCCCTCAAAACGAATAGCAAGCTCGCGGGTTGCCCTCCCCGCAGAGTCCAAGAAACGTCGCGGCGCACATCATGAAATGAGTCCCCACCAGCGCTTCCTATTCAGCAGAGCAGTGACGGCATGGGTTGTCTCTCCGACAGCTGCGGAATAGTGATTTGCGTGTCATCACGGCGACGTAAATCGGTAATCAAGCTTGGCGATACCCCCCCGCTGCCGTCTCTGCTCTCCGTCTGGGCATCGCTCGCTCCGCTCTCGCTCTCAAACTCCACGGGTACAGGCGCGGGCTGCGCGCTATCGACGGCTCGGCAGACTCACGGATTGCAGAAGCTTGAAGATCATGTTGCTTTGCAAAGCGTCAGCACAATATTCACGGCAGCCAGACTCGACGTTGGCGGGGTGTCGCAACGCCGAGGGGAGAGGGAGGCTTTACATAGGTGGCAGCAGCACGCGGCGATTGCCGCCTCCAGGGCGTCCACTCATTGTCGGCTGGGTTGTGGGAGGAGGAAGAGAGGATCGGGATTGTCTGGTGGTTGCGATCGGCGAGCAGCAAGGGACGTCGTGAAGGTTAGTCTGTCTGCGGCGCGAGTCTGCGAACGCGGGAACGAGCTCGAGAGCTTCCGGTGGAAATTTCAGCGGAGGGGCAGAACCTTTATCCGTGCCAGGACCGGTCGCGTGCAAGCCGTTCATGCGTTTGCCCAGCGTCACCACGAGCAGCTTGAGATGTGCCAGATGCTTGTGTATTCAATCTTTTATACATATTGTGGTAATTTTCTGTGCCGTTTTAAAAGAACCTAACGTCATGTAGTCGTTTACATGAAGTTTACGTGAACCCTCGTCAACACCGCTAGCAACTCCATGCTCACGAGTCTCCCGTGTCCAATCCGCTCTTCGCTCGCCTCGCTCGACATCCCCGAACTGGTATTCAGCTACTCGGAAACGTGCGCCTGGTACACCCTCTTCCCCTCAAACCAAGTTTCCTTGACCACACCCCTCACGAGCTTCTCCGGCGCCAATTCCACGTCGCACACTGCAAAATCCGCCTTGAGCCCGGGTCGCAAGCTCCCCGTCCACTCGTCCGCAAAACACGAGTACGCCGAGCCGTGCGTCGCGCCGGCGACGGCCTGACACACGGTGAGCGCAAACTCCGGGTTGACGACGGTCTCGAGCTCCGGCTCGCGGTACGATCGCCTCGTCGTCGCGACGTACAGGTTGGGCAGCGGCTGGTGCGGCGCCGTGGGCGCGTCGGATCCGAGGGCGAGCGGCGCGCCGCCGTCGGCAAACTCGCGGTATGCAAAGGCTCGCTTGCAGCGGTGCTCGCCGATGAGGCGCGGCCAGGCGCGTAGGATGGCGGGATCGGAGTGGACCGGCTGGCTGGAGGCGGTGATGCCCAGCTTGCCCAGGCGCTGGGCGTCGTGGGCAGAGGCCAGCTCGAGGTGCTCTATGCGCGGGCGCCGCGACCTGTCCGTGTTCTTCTCCAGCACGTCAATAGCCATGCGGATGGTGCGGTCGCCGATGGCGTGCAGAGCGACTTGCAAGCCCGCTGCATGGGCCCTGGCGACCAGCGGGTGAAGAGCTTCCTCATGCCAGATCGAGTCGGGATTCTCTCCGTTGGAATAGGGCTCTGTGAGAGATGCCGTGCAGGCGTCGATGATGCCGTCGCAGATGACCTTGACGCCTACGATGCGGCAGTCTGGAGTGGTGTCGACGTTGAACTCCTTGGCGAGGGCAGCCGCTCGGTCGACCTGCGCAAGCACCCCGTCCAGCGAGTCCTCTGGCTTCATGAGCCAGTACGCGGCGATCCGCATGCCAGGCAGGCGTCCCTCCTCCTTGCGCAGCTCAAGCAGTGGCTCCCAGATGGTATCGTCCATGGCCATGTCGATCATGCCCGTGTACCCGACAGAGTTGAAGGTTGAAAAGGCGGCTCTGATGGCCTCCTTCTTCTCCTCCATGGACGCGACTCTGGCGACGAATGGCCACATGATCTGGAACACGGCGCTCTCGTTGAAGACGCCGTTTGGCTTCCTGTTTACGTCACGCTGGATCGTGCCACCGACTGGGTCTGGTGTATCTGCGGAGATGTCCATGACACGACACACCTCGTCTAGGCCTGCAGTGTTGCACCACGTCGAGTGCAAGTCCTTGGTGTCGATGAAGATGGGCCGCGGATCCAGGTCGTCGAGCAAGCTGGCCTTGACGCCGTCCGGCGTCATCGAGTGCGTCCAGCCGCGGCAGAATATCCGTGGGACATGGGGATGCGACTCTGCGTACCTTTTGACCTCTGCCCGGATGTCGTCGAGGGTCTTGCAGGCGTCGAGGCTGGCTTTCTTGAGCGACTGCCCGACGAGGAGCAGGTGCAGGTGTCCATCGATGAAGCCCGGCAGCACCGTCTGGCCCTGCAAGTCCCTGACTTCTGCGCCTGCGGCTGTGGCGGTGGTTACGGCCTCGTCTGTCTCCGGGCCCACGTGCTGGATGATGCCGTCCTTGATCACCAGGCATGCGGCGAAGCTCGGTGCTTCGTCCGTCCCGTCCGTAGATGACTGGTATACCTTGGCATTGAGCAGGACCGTCAGGTCTTGCCGAGTTTGTAGGTCGCCCATGTTGAAGTAAGTCAATCTTGTAAGCTATTGAATCTAGCGATGATGCAGGTCCGGCTGTGGGTACCCGGGTGAGGCAGCTCGGTCGGCTTTATAGCACGAGGTGGAGGGCTCCCCGGTTCTGACCTGCGCCGAAGTCCCAGAATAGACGTGTGCTCAACCAAGTTTGAGTACGGATCGGAAAGCAGCGGACCTGGCAGCGTTGAAATCCTATGGTTCGGCGGTGGATTCGCCGTGGCGGCCGTCATCGGCGTCTGCTGATGCCCGATTTTGACGCCATGGCCAGCGCGGGGCTACAGCCACGAGGAGGATGGATCCTTATCTGATGCACCCCCGATCGGCGTCAGCGTCGCATCTGGACGCTGTGTTACGACGCGCCTGTTTTGTGGCTAGCTGACTGATGCACGATGGCACACCAAGGTTGGATGTGACACCAGAAAGCGACACTCGAGCTCGAATGTTTACAAATACGTGCATCTGTTAAAGGCTCGCACTCACAACTGGATTATCACCCCTTCAACTCTCGATAGCATCCACCCTTGGGCGCAGCTTCAGCGCAGCCCGCTCCTCTACCAGCACCGCCATCTTCTCCGCCGTCTCCGTCCGCAGCGCCTTGAGCCCGCGAACCACGCCCTCGCGGTCCCGCGGCTTCAGCTCCTGGCTCATCTTGACCTTGCCCTCGAGGCGGTGCATCGAAATCTCCAGGCCGATGATGTACCTGCGCGACCGCTCAACGTAGCTGCTCGGCGCGTCGGCGACGGTCCACGCCTCGGCGCCCGAGTAGCCCATGATGCCCGTCTCGCCCATGCGCGAGAGGTCCGCGAGCTGCTTCATGAGGAAGTCGGCCGTCGCGGGCGCGTCGGCGTCGTAGTGTATCCGCGCGCGGCCGTAGACTTGCACGGCAGAGTAGTTCCACGTCGGGGCCGTCTTCTTGTCGCCGGACATGGTCTCCGAGTAGAAGTTTGTGGTGATGTAGTGCTGCACGGGGGAGGTGAAGACGATGAGCACGTCTTGCGCGAGGACGTTGCTCCCTGGCCGTGGTGACGAAGGGTCGCCGAGGGCTTCGACCAAGGCTTTGCTCTGGGGGTTCTGCCGCGCCATGTGCCCCCTCAGACGGCCGAGCTCGGTTTGACTGGATTCATCGTCGACGTCCAGGATGAAGGGGATGTGGGTGGACTGAAGCAGTGGGAAAGACGACGACGGTGATGTAATGGCCGTGGTCAAGAGGCCCAGCGGGTTGGACCTGATGAACTGTCGCAGGGCTGGGATGTTGAGTTCGGCGTGGTCCTTGCGAAGATGCATGGCGGCGGTTGTGTCTTTAATGCTGTAGTTTTTATATGCGTGCAGACTGGCGACGGCTCGGCGTGACGACTCTGGCGAGAATACGGAATACGAGGTGCATCGAAGCCGTCGAGATAACGTCCTTCATCCAGCCTGCCTTCCCAAGGCCCACGGTTGGCCTCGGTCCGATGTGCGGACGTCTGCGTCGTGCCTCTCGTAATATCCAGTCCGATAGCTCGCAAAATAATGTCGTGAAGGCCAACCGGATTGTCGAGCTCCAGCCAAAGCCCCTGCGGCATCATGATGAGTGTGGTCGCTCGGGGAGGAAGCTCGAGGCGCCCCCTGGGAAGGAAAGTCGAGCCGCCGACGCCAAGACGGCGAATCACAGCGCGGATCGCGACTTCAACGGCACAACGGCTATCCATAGTAGAGTGCGATGAGACGTAGCTGGGTGATGCCTCGGCTTTACTTGATAAACGCCATCACCGCCATGTCTTCTTCTGCCGATCTAAAGGCCTCTTGGCAAGCACACCGGCGGGTGAAAGCGGCCATTGCTGACAGATTTTGGATTTGGGGTTTTGCCCTCTCTGCGGGGTTCTGGGAATGTGCGACCGTAATGGATCCCCTCATTGCTGAACCTCCACCGCGTCCTTCACGTAGTATCACGACAATATGCCATGTTGCTGCCGGCATCCCTACCGTTGCTTTTAAGTTCATCCGTGACCGGTACCGCTGAGCCTCTTGCGGGCCTTCCGCCACAGACCGACTGATGAACCGCAGCCCCAATGGCTGCTGGACGTGCCGCATCAGGCACCGGAAGTGCGACGAGGCGCTGCCGACCTGCCGCGAGTGCAGCGACAGAGCCATCCCCTGCCACGGCTATGGCCAGAAGCCCAAATGGCTGGATGACAAGGCCCTGCATTACGCGGAGCTCGCGCGCATCAAGCGCATCGTGAACAGGAACTTCAGGCGCACTCGGAAGCGCCAGCAAGCCGAGCTGTGCAACGGCCGCCCAGGACCGAGAGAAGAGGCGCATGCCGCCGATGCCGTGCCGATGCGTGACGGAGACGTCGAGGGCGGTTCTGCGACCACAGGGTCAAACCAGGACATGGCCTTTCGAGAGGCCCAGCTGCTGGTGCACTACCTTGACTATATCTTCCCGCTGCAGTACCCCTACTACACGGACGAGCCCGCGCTCGGCGGTCGCGGCTGGCTCTTCTGGCTGCTCATGAAGCGCGGCCCGCTGCACCAGGCTGTCCTCACCCTCTCGGCGCTGCACCACCACACCGAGTTTGCGCACACGTCGGCGAACCGCGCGTCAGAGCTCATCGGGTACCACACAAACGCGCTGCAGCGGCTGCGGCAGGTCATCTCCGTGTGCGAGGTGGACCGCTTCGCCGAGAACCGCGAGCAGCTGGTTGAGTTCCTGGCGTGCGGCTCGGCGCTCATCAGCTTCGAGGTAAGGGTCCCAGCAAGAGGTCTGTGGCCGGGGGGCTGATGGGCTATGCAGCTCTTCCAAGGGGGCACGACGAACTGGCAGCCGCATCTCTTTGCGCTCGTCTCTGTAGTAAACCGGATGTCGCCCGACGCCGTGGCTTGCGGGGGTGCAGACCTGGACCAGCCGCTGCTCAACGGCATTGACCTGGCGCAGCGGTTCTTGGTTACAAAGGTCATCTGGCTCGATGTGCTGGCGTCCACCGCGACGGGCACGGCGCCGAGGACGAATTACCGGGAGTGGCTTGATCTTGAGGCCTTTGACATGTCGCGCGTCATGGGCTGCCAGAGCTGGGCCATGATGGCGATTGGTGACTTGTCGACGCTCGCGTTTCAGGAGGTCGAGCCTGATGCTGAGCCGGACTACGCGAGGCTGAGAGAGATTGAGCTGCGGTTGGAAGAGGGCCTTGATGGCCTCGCCTCGAGTACGGTTCGTGATGGAATCCACTTTCTCTCGAGACCTTGAATTGTTGACACATCTCAGCAAGAGCCATCGCCGATAAGCCACGCGCTCACCAAGGTCTTTGCGGCCGCTGCCCTCGTCCAGCTACGCACGACCACCACCATCCCGGACACCAGCTCCTCGGAGCGGGACATCCACCACGCCGTGTCGAGAGCCATCGGCGAACTGCGCAGGCTCCCGTCGTGGGTGTCCGTCCGCGGGCTGGCATGGCCCATCTCTGTCGTTGGGGCCGTCGCGGCGCCGGACCAGCAGTCCTTTTTCGAGGACCTGCTGCAGCACGTGCTGCAAAAGGCTGGCTCGGGCTTTACGAACTGCGGGACGGTGCTGCGGGTGCTCAGGCGGTGCTGGAAGCACAGGGGGGAGTGTCCGGACGAGGTGTGGACGTAGCAGGATGGGATGGCGGATATGGGCATCTGCGCGCTCTTGGTGTGACGTGATTCCCCGTATCACGGAGAGTGAATATTCAGCATGGCGTGTTTCATTGTGCACGTGAACGTCCAAGACCGGAGTCAGGTAAAGTATTTTATTCCATGTATCAAAGTGCGGCATCAGCACGTGTCTGAAGAAGGCACAGCAGAAGGTTTCATGCGGCAACGAATGTAGACAGCGCGTCGACGAATCGACCGAGGCATCGCAGGTTCCTAGGCGCGCATGGTCAGCACAAGCCCTTCCAATGGGTCAAGAACAGCAGTAGTGATTGCGCGAGGCAGTCAGACAACGGGCGAAACCATTTGCCCACAGAAAATATCCACATAACAGTTCGGTACGGCGAGTGAATCTAGTCTCATCATTCAACTCGAGGGGGAAGGGGCAAGGCGAGGAAGACGAGGTGAGCACTTACAGCCACAGTACGGTGGAGACGCTTGTTGAAGAGGTGGATCTCTGGCGACGACACGCTAGACGAGCTCAGCGGCCACTTGGCTGCGAGCCACTGGTGTTGAAGCTCGACGAGGACGACCTGTCGCCACGGCTGGAGGTTTGGTTCAAGGGAGATAAATTTTTCAAAGAGAGGGAGGGCGTGTTTTGTAGTCTTCAGATAGTCACGTGGAATACCCCTGATGAGCTTTAGTAAACCTCATGAGCTGACCCGCCCGCCGTATCGTTCGCGTCCAGCATCATCTCGGAGTTGTGGTGCCTCATTGGCTGTTGTTGTGAGACGGGCGGGTGGCTCGGTGAGTCACTCGCCGAAGGGCATGGGCCCCCCCAACAACGTCCAGCATTCCGCGGCCCTCCTCGGCAACCGCTGTCGACCGGAGCCAAAGCCGCACAACTCCACCGGCGACAAAAGGGGCTCGCCGAAGCGATCCTTGAGGCGGTCGTTGGCTCCCCATTGGCACAGCATCCTTGTGAGGGTGTGGTGCCACAGGCACATGAACGCGAGTACCGAATACTCTCTGGCCGCGTTTGGCTTGTGATCTGGATGTTCGAAATGTCTCTGACAGGTGGGCGCGCTGGCCTGCCCAGTTCGCCGAGTTGCTTGGTCAGGGTCTCCCAGTTGGGACGTGCTTGCATGAATGCAGCAGGGCGGTCTGGCCAAGGCTGTCCTTCGGTTGCGTGGCGGCTCCCCTGTCGAGCAGCAGTTGTACCATGACCCCCTGGTTTGAAGCGGTGGCTGGCACCAGGACCGTCTGCCTAACTGCATCCTTTGCGTTGATGTCGGCCCCGCTGGTCCGCAGGAGCCTGAATGTGCTCTCATGCTCTTCTTCGACGGCGCAGTAGAGTGGAAACCTGGACAGAGACAGCACCGTTGTTGAGAAACAGCTTGGCCGCGTTTTCGTGACTCTTGCTGCATAGTCCGCCGCCGTCTGGCCGAGTATGTCCGTTGAATGGACGTTGGAGTCCTTGCCAAGCAAGAGCTTCGCTGTGGCCTCGCGGCCATTTCCGGCGGCCTAAAAGAATGCCGTCCGGGCATCGAAACGGCTTCTCTTATTAACCCCCCGACACGTCCGCCTCGAGCTGTCCTCAAAGCTTCTGTCAAGCCAAAGTAGGAAGTGATGGCAAGCGTCGTGTCCGGTCTGTAGAAAAGAGGGCCCCAGTAGAGAGACAGCCATGCTCTGCCCCCTGTCGAGGTGGGATCGCAGGTCTTGCACAGGCTTGGCACCGTGGCCGCGTCGTTTTCCTTCGGCTGGCAAAGATGGATGATGCAGTGCTTGGCCGCGTAGTCGATCAACACGCATTCCACTCCTCCTCGCCACGTAGTTCCTCTATCGGGCTCGTAGATGGGGTTCAGCACGGCTATCCAGGCTGACAGTCCAGAGTGCAACAGATAAACGAGTCGGATGCAGACTTCTGCGAGAACCCGATGTGAGCCCGTCGCCAAGAGAGTGGCTCCATTGAAATCCGGGATCGCGACACAGCACAGCCCCAGCGAGCTCGGTGCAAACCAGAAAGTCCAGCGCCGTCTGGTGACGCATGCATATCTTGGAGTCGCTGATACCACCACTTGACCGCAGAACTGTCTAATCGTGTTCCGCAACGGCCTCCGGGATCTTGCGGATGTTGGCGCAGGCCGCCCTCGGTGATGTCGATGGCACCATGGATGGTTTAGAGCACAAGGTAGATAGAGATATGCCCTGCGTGGAATGCGCGTTTTAGGTTTTACAGTAGCATGTCTCTCTTCTGACTGTAGGCTGAGAATCACTCGAGCTCGTGGACCCGGCTTTGGATGACGTCGATTTCGAGGGTGATTTGGCCGACTTCCTTGTTTTCTCCGCTTACATGGATGGTCGGGCAGCGGATTTCGAGCGTCTGAAAGTCCTTGGATAGATATATGGACGGATTGTTAGGAGAAGCTTGATAGGCAGCTCAAGTTCGCAGCCCGGTTCCTGCACTGGACCGGATCATAGTTTGCCGTTGATGGCGCCTGCTCGCAGTCAAATGATTCTGAAGCGAGATAGTCTTGGAGGTCACATTTGAGTTGTCTGACGGCTGCGGCGCAAGAATTTCGAAGGCTGGTAGGAAGGGTTTGCCCAGTCGAAGCATCTGTATAGTGATGCTATGGATACGGCGCGAGCCGCCACCAGCATCCCCGAAGTCGGTCCCTTCCTCGTCGGCTTCAAAAGTGTCAGCACCCGATGGCCAAAAATTCAAAGTACTCGTGAAACTCTGTGGTTTGTTTCGGTAATTCTGACTTTCTTTCCCCTTGGTTGTTTTGATGATAGCCGCAAGTACTATAGCTCAGTGTCCAAGCTCGGGCTGTGCATCCTCCTTTTGAGACTTCTCTCAATGGCAAGGTGAAAGGGAGACGGGCGAAGGGACACTGTACGAGGTGGACAGCGTAACAAATTTGTTTCGAGGCGGGAGCAGGAATATTTTGGGCTGAGCAAGGCCGGAATTTGGTGGGTTTAGCAAGCACAGGCTTGACAATTGACTAGCAGCCTTCGTCTCAAAGAAGAACCGCGAGGGACCGTGGAAAGGCCCGACGTATCGTAGTGCAGACTACGAGAGACAAACGACTAGAGCACAGGTCACCAGAATGAATCATTTAAGATTGGCAACTAGTGTGCATGTCAGCACAGAAAACGCCGCAATATTCCTCGAATCCAACCAACGGGCTCACCTCGGCATCCTTCGTACGCCGTACCCTCGAACGAAGAGCAGACCTCACCAAACGTCATGACTGCCCACCAGCGTTGGTTCGAGATTGGCTGCCGGGCATATTCCCGGTTTGGGCCAGACATCCGGAAAAAGATATGTGCTTTCGGATACATTCGCAGAGCGCTCGAATTTCTAGCCGGTGTCGGACAGAAGCAGGGAAGTTGCATGACGTGCACGCTCCCCTGACTTTCGTCATGCAAGCAGGGCCTAGCGGCTGCCTACATCAAGAGCCCGCACGCAATCCAGCCAGGGTCGATAGAGACCGACAAGAACGCGCAAGGTGCTCGTGCGTGGTCCTCGACGAAGCAGCGTCTGGCGCACCGCGGCGACCGAGCAGCACCATGTCGCCCACCCGGGGCTTCACCGCGATCCCGCGCCTCGACCTCTCCCTCGCCGACGACGCCGAGACGGAGCCCCGGCTCCTGCAGCAGCTGCGCTACGCCCTCACGCAGGTCGGCTTCCTCTACGTCGAGAACCACGGCGTGCCCGCCGGGACGGTCTCGGACGTCGTCGACGCCCTGCCGGCGCTCTTTGCGCTGCCCGCCGCGGCCAAGGCCGAGGTGGCCCTGGGCAACTCGCCGCACTTCCTCGGCTACTCCGGCGACGGCGCCGAGACGACCGCCGGCAGGGCGGACCGCCGGGAGCAGTTTGAGTTCGCCACCGAGCTGACGGCCACGTGGGCCGAGGGCGCGCCGCTCCGAGAACGGCTCCGGGGGCCGAATCCGGTACGTTGAAGCGCACACGGGGAGCGCGTGGTTTTGCATCCGAGGTCTGACGCCTGCAAGTGGCCCTCTGCGTATCCCGCACTGCCGGCGCTCATCGAGGCCTACATCCGCGAGATGACGGCCCTCGGCGAGCGCTTCCTTCGCCTCGTCGCCAAGGCGCTGTCGCTGCCGCCGGAGGCCTTCCTCCCCTTCCTCTCGGACCAGCACCGCCTCAAGGTCGTGCACTACCCGGCCCTGGCAGCGGGCGAGGCCGGGGCCCAAGGCGTCGGGCCGCACAAGGACTCGTCGGGGTGGTGGACGTTCCTGCTCCAGGCCTCGCCGCCGCACGTCAAGGGCCTGCAGGTGCTCAACAAGAGCGGCGACTGGGTCGACGTGCCCGTGGTGCCGGGCTCCTTTGTCGTCAACATCGGGCAGGCGTTCGAGGTCGTCACCAACGGCGTCTGCAAGGCGACGACGCACCGCGTGCTGGGCGGCCCCCTGGAGCGCTTCAGCGTGCCCTTCTTCCAAGGCGTGAGGCGGGACCTGACCAAGGAGGAGGCCGTGGGCACCTTGAAGGACCATTTTGCGCGACCCGAGTTCCGCAGCGGCTCGGCCGAGTCTGAGCAAGGTCGGGACATTGACTCGGCGTTTCTCAAGGGCAAGTATGAGACGTGGGGCGAGAGCCAGCTGCGGACCAAGATCCGGAGTCACCGGGATGTCGGCAAGAGGTTTTACGGCCATGTGTATGACAAGTACGTAAATGATGACTGACTGGAGAACGTCTCCGCCGAGAAACACGGACCAGCATGACATGGCATCGCATACGTTGTCGCTACATTCTCTACTGCTGGACTAGTCATAGTACCTGGCCTTGACGCCCTTGATGATCTCTTGTTCCGCGACCTCACTCCGAGCCTCCTTGGACCGGTCGACACCGGCTCGCACGCGAGCCTTCACCCACTCGCCCGCCGTGATGCCCGTCGCCAGCTGCGCCTCCTCGTCGGCCTCGTACCCCAGCCTCTCCAGCACCTTGCTCTCGACCGGCTTCAGCTCCAGGCCGTCCTCGGGCCGCACAAAGTACAGCACGCCCAGCCGGTCAATGCCCGCCTGGTCCGGCGGCGGCGCCACGACGCGGTGGACGCTGCTCTTCAGGAACCCCTTGGTCAGGAACTGCAGCGCGTCCGCCACGTTGACGGTGATGCTGCCGTCGTGCGGCTTCACCCACCGCCTGCCGCCGTCCGGGCCGCGCACCTGCAGCGCCGCGACGGGCTGCCGGAAGAGCAGCGTCAGGCTGCCAAAGTCGGTGTGGCCCTTGACCCAGACGTTCTCGAGCCGGGCGTTGGTGGCGGCGTCGCGCGCGTGGTACTTCATGTACCGCAGGTGGCAGTCCGAGAGGGCCTCGTCGTAGCGGTGGCGCGCGGCGAAGTAGTCCTCGGGCAGCTCGAGCACGATGGCGAAGAGGGCGAGGAGTCTCTGCACGATGTTGTGGTGGATGTGGCGGGCAAAGTGCTCAATCTCGCGTCTGTTGGCGTTGATCACCTCGGGGTGCGGGCGCTCGAGGGCAGGGATGAACTTGGGGATGTTGTAGATTTCCGTGTTGTCAAAGATGCCAGGACGGATTTCCTGGAAAGTGTTGGTCCGCCACGTGCCTCCAGGCCGAAGGGGGCAGGATGTAACTTACGCGAAGGCCGAGAGGCTTGTAGCCGTTGTATCCCCCGTGTTCGAGATCGGCGCGGTACTTGATCTTCTCCTCGGTGGGGAGCTCAAAGACGGACTTGCCAATGGCGAACTGACGGTCGACCTCCTCCTGGCTGAGTCCGAAGTTTACGACATAGAAGAAGCCAATGGTCTGGAGGGCCTCGAAGAGCTGCTTGGCCAGGGCCTCCTTGCCGCCGGGCTGATCAAACTTGGACAGGTCGAGGGTGATTAGGTCCGCCCATTCGACTGAGAACAGAGTCAACGGGTGAATGCTGTGGGCTCAACGCCAGATGCTGCCAAGTCTTACGCTCATGCCGAGTCTCATCAGCCTGCTTGTATGCGGGCAAGGTCGTGTGCCTAATATCGATGGCTGGAAGTGACTGCACAGCTGCTGCCATGGTGACGCAATTCGTCCTGCTAACGCGAGGCGGTATGTTGGGGGTCGGGTGAAGTGCGTACTCGCAGCGCAGTACGGTTTATCAATCTTTAGTCTCGTCGACTCGACGTCACCCTTCCCTTGCTCGACGCATTGGCATCGGAGCCCACCCGTTTTATGACCTGCGACCGGGTACGTCCGTACTCGGCGGGCAGCCCATTCCGGGGGGTGTATCTCGCCATCGGCCCCTCGATGGCGTTTGCACCTCGACGGCCCGCATGGCATTTGGTCGACGTATCAAATCTGCCTGTTTTGTCTGTTGTCCTTGAAAGGCCGGACCTTGGAGGGGCTGTGTACGAGTATGAATATCCCGCGGCCGTCGCTTGCATTGCCATCCACGGCGAGTGTCGAATTGTTGCATGGGGTTGATGGGTTCGTGTTCCATGCGTTCCCTTGTTGCCCGCGGTGCGATTGAAGTCTGCCAACAAAACTTGGCCGGCGGAGTCGACAACAGGATTAGATCCTGGCATGGCGCCGACGACGTGATTGTAAGCTTAACTGATATTCCATGGCTATGGCGACCGATATAGGAGCTCAAAAGGCCGAGTCCAGCCCGGCATTCCCATGCTGTTGCTGCGTATTGACATAGGCCGTCCGGAGCCCTCTTCGTTCTTCCGTCGTGGAACACCTATGCCCCAGCGCCTGGTCCAATTGCGGTATCGACATGGCCGAAACCAAGGAGACGGCCCTTGCGATCGCGACCACGCCCATCGAGCCCAGCAGCGAGACGGCCAGCAAAAGCGACACCCCGAAGCAAGACGCCGGCCTGACTTTTGCCCGCCGCGGCGAACAAGTCGACGATGCAACCGTCGCCGAGGATGTCGACGGCTTCGACGCGGCGCGCATGCGGGACCGCTCGCTCCTGACGGCGGCGGAGGAGAAGGCGCTCATGAGGAAAGTCGACTGGCGGATGATGACTGTCTGCTCTCTGCTCTTCCTGCTGAAGAACATGGACTCGGATAACATCTCCAATGCGAGAATCATGAACCGCGGCACGGGGAGGAACATCATGACGCAGTTGAGCATATCGTCCGACCAGTACAACTTGCTCACTGTGCTGTACTATGTACGTCAACCTACACGTGCCGCTCCCCAGTTTGGAAAGGAAGCATACTGACCAGACCGGCATAGGCTCCGTTCATTGTGTTTGAAGCCCCTTCCAACCTCCTGCTGAAGAGGTTCAACCCAAGCACGTGGCAGTCGAGAATCATGATCTCCTGGGGAATTGCTCTGCTCGGGCACGTCCCCGTCTCTAACAAGGAGGGCATATATACCGCACGGTTCTTCCTCGGGTTGGTAAGTAGAGTCCATGTCGAAAGCTCAAGGGGACCCTCCAAGTGACATGGGCGAATCGTAGTTTGAAGCGGGCATGTTCCCCGGAGTCATCCTGCAGATGACATACTGGTACCGGCCTGACGAGATGTCGCTCCGTCTGTTATACTTCTGTAAGTCGGCACACACGCAGCAACACTGGAAGTCAACTAACTGGCCAGACGTTCTGGGCAACCTCTCAGGCATCGTCAGTGGCCTCCTCTCTTTTGCCTTTGACACCGTCTCCGGTGCCCACGGCCTTTCAGGGTGGCAGTGGCTTTTCCTCGCCGAGGGCCTCTTCACCGTTGTCTTCGGCGTCGCCATCAAGTTCATCCTCCCAGACTGAAAGTCAACCCTAAACCCCGAGCTGCACATACTTTAGCATCGCTAACCTCAACCGCAGTCCCACCCACCGCGAAGTGGCTCACCGACAGGGAAAAGGCCTTCATCCAGGCTCGCCTCCCCGCCAACGCCCCGCGCGCCGCCGAGCAGGACTTCAAATTCCGCGAGATCGTCGACACACTCAAGGATCGCCGCCTCTGGCTCTTCACCCTCATCTGGGCCACCTTCACCGTCGGCACGTCGGGCGTGCGCTTCTACCAGCCCACCGTCATCGCCAATCTCGGCTTCACGACTATCGCGCAGGCCCAGCTGCTCAACCTGCCCATCTCGCTGCTGAGCATCGCCGTCATCGGCATCACGGGACTACTGGCGGACAACGGCAGGCTGCCGCGCCCGGTGTACCCCCTCGGCGTCTTTGCCGTCGTGCTGGCGTGCTACGGCGTGCTGGTGGCGTATCCGTCCAACGGCGCCGTCTACGCGGCGACGCTCATCGGCAACGCCTTCACCACGGCCTTCTTCCCGCTCATGTGGCCGTGGCGCGTGCAGACGACGTCGCGGGCCACGGGCTCGGCCTTTAGCATCGGCTTCGTCAACAGCTACGGCCAGATCGGCGGCGCCATCGGGCCGCAGATCTTCAGGCAGAAGTACGCGCCGCGCTACAGGGAGAGCTTCGCGAGCGCCATGGCGCTGGTTGGGGCCTGTACGCTGGTTACGTTGATGACCTGGTGGGTGACGCGCCAGTCCGAGGCAGACACGAGGCGGTTGAAGAGGGCGAGGGTCAGGGCGGAGAGGGCGGGCCTGGCTGTGTTGGATGATGTCGTGGATCGAGATCTAAGGAAGAGCAACGGAAGCGCGTCGGACGCAGCTTGACGAGTCGGCTTTCGGGCCCTGTCTTTGGAACGAAATGGGGGGTATAAAAGTCCTCTATATGATTTGCAGTGATTAGTACAAGTGGAATCAGCATACCAACTCTTCCCTGTTTTCACTTCTGCAGGAAGAACCCATGGCCTAAATATGTTATGGTAGGCTTCGAGGTGTCACGAATATGTCAATGGCATCGAGTGACTAACAGTCAGGATGTGTCAGGCCGACCATAGACCCAATATGCAGCTGCGATGTACGTCCCTCAACGGCGAGGATGTTTCGCTGTCAAGAACCGCCGTACAAAGTACGCACGTACAGAGATCTGACGATCCTGCACTCGAGTGGCCCAGCACGTACGTCGCTACGATCACGCAACCACAGCCCACATTCACGTAGCACACAGACATTGGATCACCAAGCCAGTCCTCGCCATTCCGCTCACCGCCAAGCGAGTCTGCATGTGGTATGAGGTAAGAAGTATGGTACTGCAGGGTAAGAAGCGTGAAGTGAGCGCTCACCGACGGGGCTTCTCCGGAATGTCGGCCCCACTTTCAAACTCGTCTCCCGAGAGTTGCCGGCAGCCGCCGACGCGGAAGGGTCGTCGGCGGCCCAGCAGAAGCAGGGCAGGGCACGGCACGGCAGGGCACGGAAGGGCGGCTGCAGGTGGCGTGATGGCAGGCTGCCCCGTGCGGCGGGAGTTAGGTTGGTGTTTGACCCGTATCGAATGATTTCCCCCCTACTTGGTACGGAGTACTCCATACACGTTGCGTGTATCCAGTGGTCGATTGATGAGATGGATGGCGTTACTTACCTATTCGACACGGTGGCCGGAGGCCACACATGCAGTGGCTTGCCCTGGCAGCAACACATCCACGCGGGCGGCATCCACGCGGGCGGCATCCACGCGGGCGGTATCCACGCGGGCGGTATCCACGCGGGCGGCACTCGTCTCGTATGTGCGGACCTGCATCGTATGTACGAAACAGCAGCTGGCAGTTTGGACGCCGTCTCGGTCCTGCCGAAATTCGACATCCGAAGGGACCAAGAAGTCGACGATGCCGACGGTATGCGCTCTGCCGAGCATCCACCACCAAGAGACTTAGTCCCATATTCAGGCACCGACCGGCAGACCTGGCGGCATTGCTAGTAGATGGCATCTGGATTCGCTGCATAGATCGACAGGGGAGGGTGTTTTCTGTGGGCGGGAAGTGACACCTGACACCGGGACACGACTGAGGTTACACTGGGTGGGAGCGCGACGACGGTTGGGCTTTGCGTTGAGGGTTTCCGACGAGACCAAGCTGTAAAATTAGGTAAGTCTTGAGAGAGGGAATGGAGCATGTGGTCGTGGGAGCCAAGACGGTTGGCGGTTTGCCATTGTGCAGATTGATGACGCCAAGGAGCACGAGAGCTCGGTTTGTTCCGAGAGGGGCCCGTGCTGATGGCGACTTAATTACGCACCTGTACGAATTACTCGCAGCGCCGGGCAGACATGTGGTTGCGGTGGGAATTGCGTCAACTTGGAACTTGTATACGGACACGACTTTGCAAGCAAATGCAGCCCCCCGGAGAAAACTCCGGAATGCCGAGGGCGAAACGCCATTGCGGAAGTCGAGTCTCAACGAGGGAGCTTTGCGGCTCCGACTCCGACGTCGGAGGACCTCACTTTGACGAAAGGGGAACTTGTTTGACACACGGGGCGCCATCAAATGGTCGAGGACGATGGAGCCAAGTCACCACATGTACTCGTCCTCTAGACATGGAACAGCAAACACGTACGTAATTCTGGCTCGACTCCGTGGCCCTCGTGCCCAAGATGACACGCTTCGGTAAAAATATTTCAGGAAATTTTCCAGGGTGGATTCAATGACCCAGCAACACGAGGCACGGAGCCAGGGCCCGCGGACGAATCACCTGCGGCCGACGGCTCGCCTGCTGGACTGGACGGCGCATGGCGGCCACTGCCGGGCCGTTCAACCGCCAGAGTTTTCCCAGGCTGCGCACTGCTGGGCAGGTGACAGACAGAGGTGGACAGCGGTGGAGACGCAGGGCATCAGTGGTGGACACTGACTGGGATGGTGAGCTCATGAGGATGGGTGGGTCCGCGGTCGGACGTGCGAGGAGGTGCTGCGGCGATGTTGGCGATGTGAGGGCGGCCATCGGCACCAACATCCATCGCGCTGCCGTTTGCGGAGTTCGGGTGCTGTTTGAACGTGACAGAGTAGAGGTGTTGCTTCATAAGCATGGCGTTTGCTGTCCAATGGGCCGCTAGTCGGCTGCGCCCTTACCAAACATGATTGTAAATGGGAGCCGGATGTCGACAGTTGCTTACCCTGGGCCAATATTTCCGAAACACGACACTCTAATGCACTGAACACCTACGAGAATCAGCAGCAGTGATTCTCTAAAAGAAACAGCGCAATAGAGAGAGAGAGGGAGAGAGAGGGAGATTCTCGCCTCATCAGCCACTTCGGCTTCTCGTCCGCCGGGGACGCGGGTGGAGCCAAGGAGCGGCCGTGTCCGGCGGACGGGCCCCACCCGCGACGTACAACGGGGGAACAAACTCTGTAGCGCTGAGTCAACGGGAGCCAGTCAGTAGACCAACGCGCTGGGCTGCACCATGCCAAAGTCGAGGTTCACGGGCATGCGCGTCACTCCACGCTCCAGGGCGCGGCGCGCGGGCTCCGGTGGCCGGTGCAGGCAACATGACGGCAGTTGTTGGCTGCTGTGCCGCCGTATTATGTTATTCCATTAGGTCGGAGCTGGCTGAACGGGTGAAGGCCAGGTGGTGAAGCGAGCCGAGCGCGGAGTCCCTGTATCCGGCCAAGGGCGCACTCGACACGGATCAGCCGGCGGCCTCGGATCGTCGCACGGAGCGGCAGCGGTCTGTCTCCGCGGTACTTCGTATGTACGAGTCTGCCACCGAATGAACCAGCGCCTTTCGGCTGTCATCAAGCGCGGCAGGTCATTGGAGTCACTCGCACGCAATTGTGGCGCCGTTGGAAGGGTGTCTCCAAGCCGAGAAGTCGTGTATTCCTCAGCAACGGCGGCCAGGACGAGTCCCGCCGTGGGGGGCGCCTCAGGACGGCGGCTGTCCTCCGTCAGGTGTACCATCAGGGTAGCCCGTGGACGTGCCTGTGCACGTTCTGCTTCCTCGCGCTCGCCATCCTGGTGTCATTGCGGTGCTGGCACGGGAATTGCGCGAGACGCTCTGCCCCAGGGCAGGCAAATCCGAGTCATTCCCAGCGCAACGTGCATCGCGCAGAGTCCACTGCGCAGTCGCCTGTGGAGCGCTGAGAAGAACCTGCAAAAGGAGCCTTTCCAGGGATGCACGCATTGGGGGTCACACGTGCTGAAAGGTACTTCCCTGGAACACGGCTCCACTGGCACGCCGGCGGCTCGGCCCCGTTCGCCGTCGTCAGCGGCGGCGCGAGCCCAAGGTACCCTGGAAGTTGCCCCGAGGAAAATAGTACCTCGAGCCCACCGCGCCCTGCCGTCGGCACTGCAGCGTGCCTCGCGTATGACACATAGTTTTGGGCGCCGTGGGCGGTGGTATATAAGTTGGCGATGCCCTCTTTTATTTCACTGTCCCTCGGTTTTATTGGAGTGGCATGAATTCGGCAGTTTGTTTACCTTGGATGAGCCTGGCACTGAGCCTCGACCGGATTGACACAGCGATCCAACGCAACCAACCAACCACCACCCCTGCACGGCTCGACTTACACGGCGCTCGCCGTCTCACTTACACGAACGGAACGGAACCGCGCAACGACTCGACGCCGAACAACGGACACGGCTCCTTTGCGCCAATCGCTGCAGCCGCCCGTTCCCTCAACCCGCAGCAGCATCTCCCCCCCCGCGGCGAGGCCCGACGTCGCAGCCGCATCGCGCGGTCAGCGCTGATCTCCCGTGGCGCATCTCCCGAGGCCCGCTGCTCGGCGCCTACATACCTGGTCGTGTGCCCCTCAAGCAGCCCGAAAGGAGAAAGGAGGTGTCCCAGCAACCGCCTGAGGCCTGCGAAGAGGCAGCAAGAACAGACAGACGAGGCGCACGGAGGAGCAGGCACAGACGGCCTCGAGGCGGAGACCGCGCTTGGCAGAAACCGCCACCAACATCATCACCACATCATCACCACATCACCACATCATCACCACATCACCACCACATCACCGGCCGCCGCCGTCGCGGGCAGCCGCCACCACGCCGCAGCCGCCATGCCTCACCGCGTCGCCAACTTCCTGCGCTCCTCGTCGGGCAACATCGCCCACATCAAGAAAAAGGCGACGAGCGGCAGCTCCTCGCGCAACCCCTCCGCGGCCGCCTCGCGCAACAACTCCATCAGCGCCAGCCCCTACGCCTCCGACTCGGACGAGCACCACGCGCATGCTGCCAGGATGCCCGAGCACCTCGCCGACGCCCTGCGGCGCCACCACCGCCTGTCGCTGCCCTTTGGCCGCTCGTCTAGCAAGGAGCGCCAGGAGCGCCAGCAGCCCAGCGCCGTGAGCCTCGACTGGAACGTCGAGAGCCCGCCCATTGTGCTCCACGGCACGTCCGAGGAGAGCTCGGGCGCCTTGTTCTCGGGCCAGCTGTTCCTCGACGTCGGCGACGGGGCCGTCGACGTGGACAGCGTCGCCGCCAGCCTCAGCCTGCGCGTCACCCACAAGCGCCCGTACCAGGGCCACTGTGCCGACTGCCAGACGCAGCGCACAGAGCTCAAGTCCTGGCGCCTGCTCGCCCAGCCCTCGACGCTGGCCAGGGGCCGCCACCAGTTCCCCTTTTCCATGCTGCTCGAGGGCCACCTGCCCGCCTCCATGGACTCGCCCGTGCTGAGCATCGCCTACGAGTTCAAGGCCGAGGCCATCGTCGTCCGCGCCGGCGGCTCCTCGTCGTCGTCGTCGTGCCTCAGCGCCAAGTTCGAGCGTCCCGTCGTCGTCAAGCGCTCGCTGCCCGACCCCCTCTATCCGCACCACAGCGTGCGCGTCTTCCCGCCCACCAACATCAAGGCCAGCGCGCACTACAGCCCCATCATCCACCCCACGGGCAACAACAAGCTCACCCTCAAGCTCGACGGCCTGGTGACGCACAACGAAAAGGCCAAGACCATCGACCTGTGGAAGCTCAAGAAGGTGACGTGGCGCCTCGAGGAGACGGTCAAGACGATTGCTCCCGCTTGCGCCAGGCACGCACCCTCTGCCGCCGTGGTGACGACGGACGAAGACGCGGCCGTGAGGAAGGGCGTCTTCCGCGCCGAGACGCGCGTCATCGGCGAGAAGGCGGTGCAGGAGGGCTGGAAGTCCGACTTCAGCGGCAACGACGGCACCGTCGACATGGAGTTTGACTACACGGCCCTGTACCCGCCCGCCAAGACGACGGGCGGCGCCGCGCCGGCCAAGTACGCCTGCGACACCAAGACGCGGGACGGCACCCAGGTGACGCACACGCTGCAACTCGAACTTATCGTGTCCAAGGAGTATGCCCCCGAAGGAAAGCCGCAGCAGGCCGCGTCTACGGGTACGGGCCGCATCCTGCGCATGCACTTCGCCGTCACCATGACCGAGTTCCCGGGGCTCGGCGTCAGCTGGGACAACGAGGCGCCGCCCGTGTACCAGGACGTGCCGCCGAGCCCGCCGGGCTACCCGTGCGACGAGCGCGAGCCGCCGATCGAGTACGAGGACCTGGAGCCGTTGGACCTGGAGGCGCTAGACGCGCAGCGAGCGACGCCCCCGAGGAGGCTGTCGGACGTGGAGCTTTCCGAATAGGGTCGGGAGACGTTGGTGTTTTTGGAGAGTGTGTTTACGTACGTTCAACAAAGCGAAAATCAGCGTCGAGACGATGGATGATACCCCGGCGGCGACCTGGGCGAGTTCTTATACCCCTGCGGCAGAGGAAGCGGCCACTTGCGAGGGATAATGGCATGGGCTGGCGTTTTTGACTTGGTTTATGGGATCATGAATGTGAATAGCGTTGCTGCATCGGACTAGATGCAGCGCTTGACCAATTGTTTAATCACTATTATACCACTCTGGCATCTGCGTCATGGATGGCTTACACGGGGCATGTGATACGACGAGCTGCATGGGGTAGTTGACCGACTGCAGTGGAGTGAACTAACATCGCCCATGTCTGCTGTGGCCGTCGTGTTGGCTGAAGCTGTAGGAAGTCTCGTACGGAGTACTTCGTGCAGGAGTTGCGATTTGACAACTGGCAATGAATCGTCCCCCCACAGTGGAGCGGGAAGTGACCGAACCTGATCTGGAGACACGGGTCCGTTACCCCTTGAAGCCAACGAGCAACTCGAAAAAAGAGTAAGCAGCCTTTGGCGGCCCCAGAGGAACAGCCCTGGCAACTCTTTCGTCCATATCTGCTCATCCCATCGTGCAAGTTGCAACGGGAAGCCTGCTTGCGAGTAAGCCGGCAGTCAACACGGCGCCACCTTCCCTGGCGCATGTATGGGGCCCCCTGATTGGCCACATGCATTGTCATGTCCACGCAATGCACGTTTCACCATGACACCAAGGAACGAGAGCAACGGGGGTCATGTCAAGAGAAACGCGAAAAGCAGAGCAGAAAGGAAACTCTTCACATGGTAAGGAGAAGACAAGCGCGGAGAGGCGGCAACGATGACTGTTTCAAACGGGAGGAAACTCAAGAACTAGTAAGTCGCGGTGGTGAGGTCCGGCTGATCCTACAGATCGACGCCTGGATGCCCCCTCTGTCGCACATCAGCAAGTCTCCAGCCTTCCTCCGTCGAGTGGTGGGTTTCTATTTTCCCAAGCAAGGATTTGCTCTTCCAACCCAGGTCTGTTAAAACACCCAAGTTTCAGCCAAGCATCGACGAGATTAGCACGCTAGTCCCCCTATGGAGCTCCCGAGCAGCCCAACTGCTGAATATCGAGGCACCAACCAACCGGGAGCACAGACCCATCTCCTTTCTTACATTTCTTACAGCAATTCATGGATTGTCCTCAACGCAGCAGTCTCACCGTCTGACGATGGTACTACCTCGCCATGAAGGGCCCTCCCGCATCTAGGATTGTGGCTGCCGCAATTACTATCCTGGTTTTTGCGTCGAGCATCACTTATTACCTGACGCGGACATCTCGCTTTGCCTACCCGACCTTTCGCTACGGCTCGGTGCCAGATGGCGTCTGCGACGGCAACACCGACGACGACGTCAGCCCGCAGAAGCAGGTCATCCCTAACCTGGTCCACTACGTGTGGCTGCTCAAAGATGGCGCCGCGTTCCAGCTGGGTTTCAAGGCCTTTGTGTCCATCTACTCGGCGCACCTCTTCTTGCGCCCGGAACGCATCTACATCCACACGGACGCCTCGCCCGAAACGCTCTCCCGCGCGAGGCTCTCGGGGACGGCCTGGACGAAGCGCGCTCTGGCGATTCCGGGCCTGACGGCGAACCATGTCGAGGCCCGGCGGGTTACGACGAAGGGTGTCGAGATTGTACAGATGGAGCACAAGGCTGACTTCCTGCGGATGCTGGCTCTACGGGACTTTGGCGGCGTGTACTTGGATATCGATGCGGTGCCGCTCCGGGACGTTGCCGATCTGCGTAACAGTGGGTTTGCGAACGTGCTTGGAGGAGCTACCGCGCTGTCTATGAAACATTCCGGATATATCAATAACGGAGTCATGATGTCTGTGCCGAACAGTAACCTAATGTAAGTCCCACCATAGAGACTGTTCTTCCACTGGCCGTCTAGGTCCCTCCCCGTGTATCACTACACGCACCCCAGATACCCCGGAGAGGCGAATACTTACCGCAACGACCGCAGGAAGATCTACAACCACGCCGCCCACGAGTTCTTCGACGGCGCCTGGGCCACAGCTAGCATCCACCTGCTCACCGACCTCGCCAACCGCCTCCTGCCCCTCCCATCCGAGGTCCTGATCCTGCAGCCGCAGGCCTTTGCCCCCACGAGCTGGGAACTCGAGGACCAGAAGCGCCTCTTCCTGCCGAGGCTGCATGCGAGCACCGCACATCAGTGGGGTGAAGTCGGCGACGGCCCGGCGGGGACGTGCCGCGATGCGCTGGCGTGGCTGCGGCGGCGGGAAAATGACGAAACGGAGACGTGGGAGCTGGACTTTTCGAGCACGTATGTGCTGCACGCGTTCGACGACGAGATTGCCCGGATCCGCGGCTGGGACCACGAGATAGACGTCGGGTACGTGCTCTCGCGGCAGAGCAACTACGCCTGTGCTGTCTATCCGGCCGTGTGGGACGCTGTACAGCGAGGGATCATCCCGGCGGATGAGGTCGGCTGAGGGCCGGGCGGCAGACTGCCACCACTTAACCCGTCGCTCAAAGCTGTGCCGTCTCCGGGTCGATATCAGTCATCTCCAAGGACATGGACTGCACACGCAGCTCGTTGAACTTGAGTGATAGATGGGACCAAGAGCTCATCTGCGGCAAGGCTTCCGCTTTGTTTAGGGAATGGCAGCTTACATCCGAACGGAGCGATTGGAAAATAACGGACGAGGGGTCGAGGCTAACCCTAAGCCACTGCCCGAGATTGGCAAGTTGGTCAGCGGTCGGTTCTCGGCTCCGGCGCTGGCTCAAGACGCGATATGGGGACTCGCGACTGACATCGAATGAGTTGCGGTTCACGTTTTCGGCAGTCAAGCTCGCTACACAGCGTTGAGATGTCGAGCCCTTGCCCACCATGTAAAATCTCAGACCCAGCAGTGAGAATGACGCCCCAGCGCACCAGCTAATCCCACCGAGGCACCAATCGGCCTTTGGCTCCACCCCAGTACGTCTACAGCTTTGGATTGGCTTGAAAATAAGCATGGGATGTGGATCGAGGGCAGGGGGTGCTGTTGGTGCCGTAGCGATGGGACGTCGAGCGAGGATCGGAAGGGATTGTCGCGCTTGCTCTTCTCTTTCTTCTGGTCCTTGGAGAGTTGGGATAGCGCGGATGTAGTCTCCTGTTGTGGTTTAAAGCAAGCAAGACCCATGAGTTGGGGTTGCTGGTGGCATGAGGCAAGCTGCAGTCGTGTCCGTAGCAAGTGATCGTGCCGATGGCAACCATGGCGGGCCATGCTGGCGGTTTCGTCTCTTGCAGACAGTGGCAAGGGCGCTCGTAACCTCACATCGAGTCCGGCATCTACAACTTCACGCCTCGACGGCCCGGGAGAAGAAGGCCTGAGGTAGGCTTCGCTGCGGTCAACAAGAACAATAAACGACTCCTATTGATGACGAAGCCCCCGAGGCCTCTTCTTCATCCTGCTTGCCCTCGCGCTCAGCATCTCCCTCGCCTTGCTGGACATGGTACACACTCCCTTGCAGCTAAAACTCGCTGAAGCTTATACTAGACCATCGCCGCCATCCCTGCTGCTATTGGCCGGGGATTTGTTCCAGGTGCCGAGTATCATTGCGCACGTAGATGTACTTCAGTAAGCTCTTGTCTCATGAGTGACGTCACTTATGTTTTGTTCTAATAGCAGTGAACTTGGCAAGTGGACAAGACCCTATTGTCATGAGTCTACTCGAGAGATTCGAGCTTAGTTTGTGAGCTCGGGTTCACAGATCAGAACCTAGCGAGCCACTGTTGCTGTTACGGGTACGAATGCCAAGTACTCGAATAAAGTTGACCTGAGTGCATGGCGCCGATCACTGTTGCCATCCCGTGTGAAAGGAAAAGAGTGTTTGCCTAGTCTCAAATAGAGATTTCCACCTCCAAAACAACCCCCAATATCACAACTTTTTACCAGGTAGGGGCACGCTCGTACATGAGCTGGGCCTCTAATCAAAGTCCTGGTTGAGAATAGCCTCATTACTTTCTTTATCCGCTGCCGGCGGCACTCCAGTGATCCTCGCGGCGGAGAATATCCCTAACCGTATCCACCACACTCTGCTCTAGGCGCCGGTACTTCCAGTCTTTCCCAAAAACCTCGTGGCTCATGGACACATCCCAGCCCGTGGGGTTTACTCCGGTGGGGTATATCTGGGCCGGATTTCCCTCGGCTACTCTGTCCCTGAGCTCTGGGAGATTTTTGCGAATAGTGTTAGCCACGAGCTGTGGCGTGATCAATCCGGAAACGAGGAGCATACGCTTGTTCGAAGCTCCAGGGGCGGTCATAGCAAGAACGTGCGCCTTGGCGACGTCTCGAACATCCACCTAATCATGATCGGCGTCAAATTAAGCTCATTTGACGGTTAAACGTTCGAAACTGGGGGTCTTACAAAGTGATAAAACGGAAACAAGACGGGTCCGATAGCTCTGTGCGTTCCGTCCATAAAGCTATAGATGGCGAACTTATTGGTCTCGTTTATAAAGTGAGGACCAGGCACAGGATGTAGCATCGGGCCAATGACGATGTCCGGGTTGATGATCGTCAGGTCAAAGGCAGTCTCGTTCTCATCCATAAAATTCCACGCAGCTTTTTCTGCCAGCTTTTTCGACACGTTGTACCCAAGGATCGCATCCTGGCGCTCAATCGCGTCTTCTGCTGTGACCTGTACGATGCGTCAGTCGTTTTACTCGGAACACTGACGGCGTATCATGACCAACTCACCGGATTCCAGTCCTCCTCCGTGTATTCCCTGCCTTTAACGCCTTCTTCTTCAAACGAGTTCAAGACCGACACAGCGCTCCCAAGGAGTACAACACGCTTCAATTTAGAACCTCCCAGCTTCTTGGCGCTTTGCAACAGCCCAAGGGTACTAAAAGATATTCAGATCTGGTCGAGCAAAACAGTACAAGAAGATGGGATGGAATTTACCCATGAACTGCGGGATCGATGAGGTCTTTCTGGATATCATCGACCTTGAATGTGACAGGCGACGCCGTGTGGATGATGAAATCATATGGCTTGTCGAAGAGCTTGTCATAAGCGTTTAACGTGCTCACATCTGGCACGAAGCCGAAGTGGACCTTGTCTTCCCATGCTGGGTGTTCCCTCAACACCTGCTGAGCTTTGTCCTTAGATCGAACCGTAGCTGTCACATCATAACCCGACTGCCAACCTGTCAGCTTCATGTCTCGCCAATAGTGCGCATTGAGCTCTTGCCTCTATCAATTGCGCCACGATGTGTGATGCAATGAAGCCATTTCCTCCAGTTATCAGGACTGATTGTTTAATTCCCGCCATTGTCGCAGAGTGCAGTATTCGGTACCTGATTTTGGAGAATGATTCTCCAGAGAATGATTCTCCAAGTAGAGTTGAAGGGGGGCTCTGCTTAAATATCACTCTATGAACGGCCGGAAGCGTGACGTAGGAATGATGGGACGCTGGCTAGAAGCAGGCGTCACGGATTCATGCGCGTTGTTAGCTAAACCTTGCTGGCTGGAAGGTGGCGAGCCGAGATATCTTACTAACCTAGGACGTACACCCGGTTGTTGCGGAGAGAAAGGCTCCCATGGCCATCAAATACAACAATCTTTGATCTTTAGCTAAAATAAACTTTCTTCGGCAATACATGCTGGCATTCTGCTTCCTGGTAAACTAAAATGCCTCTGCATGCTTAGATTTGAACGGCCAACCTTGAATCGCGATAGTCAACGGGTGCTATTTTCATCATCTTGCTTACTCTCCTTCGGCTCCTCGAATCCCAATTGTCCCCAAGTAGTGMAATCAGCTAGTAGATCAGCTATAAGCCTGTTAAGCAATAGACGGCGCCTTTGTCTGTTTGCGAATACCTGGGAGCGCCCGACCACCCAACTGTCTGTCACCACCCTCCAGGCTGCACCCCGGTTTCCCTCTTGGTTCTGCTTGTCTATGATGGTCTGAAACTCCTCAATGCTGGGCAGCTGTTCCAACTCCCTACTCTCACGGCCACCGCACGGCTTGAAGGAGCTCATGTACAGCGAGTGGTCGGGAGTTAATGTTCGCGAAGGAATAGCTTTGTGATATATAAAGCCTCTCTCATTGCTAATTTTTTGCAGCATCCAACTCACCATTTCCTTCCGACTGTCTGTTACAATCACCCACGACTCGCCCTTAGATAAATAGGCCATATTCAACAGCCAGGTAGACCAAACATGAGGCTCACGTCTTCCCACCTTAACCCACTTAAACTGGCAAAAGCTCCCCCGAGGTGTGGACATCATTCTGCCATTTATGGGCAGTTCTTGTCGTAGTGACATTGGCAGTACCTGTTTATACAACATAAGCAAGAGGCCCAATGAATAAAACAAAAACAACTTACATCCAGCCAGTGCCTCCGCAGTCCCCGCCGGTGGGGCGCAACACCGTGCCGTCGCGGCACGTCTTGGTAACGTCCTGCGGTATACGTCAGTACGATCTAGGCTAGATATCTTCGAGTCATAGGATTCGAACATTGCGGCACTACTACATATCAGCGGAGTTCAGCGTTAAACCGAGAATCAGGATCAGTGACGAACATGAAAAGCGCATTGGTTGTCGTCCCATGGGCATCCATATCCACGCGCCACAAGTGATCCGTCTGGAGCGGGCGCACCCAAAGCAAGGGTAGCCACGGAGAGTAGAGCCATGAGAGTAGAAGTAGCGACCTTCATGGTGCATCAGTGACTTGAGATGGCGTTTGGTTGATCTTGTTATTTACTGTGATGGTTGAGCTTGAAGAGAGATGGACACTGATACTGAGGGTTCAAGCCCCTTTATATAGACATTAGACTTGGATGTCAGGTCTAGCTTACCCCCTCATAAGCACGGCACCTCTTGATGTCGTTGCTACTCGGCAAAAGAGCCAATGAAGAAGTACCAGGAATGCCGGGCCGGAATAAGACGCAGCTAACATCCGCCTGATTACTGTCGGGGTCGCACTTTTGACCCATATTAATTGCAAAAGGACCGCCATGTGACGCCGTTTTTGGTGTCGAACAGGACATCCACCTCCACAATATTATGTCGGGATGCCCGAACACGTAGACTGGGACGTTGCTAGAGAGGCGCCATGTACGGGGGAGCCATAAACGTGTACTTCGCTTCTGCTTTTTGACTGGGCACCGGTAAGCTGCCCCTTTGGAGGCTTAAACCTAAGTCTCGGGTGTTGTGTGGCACGTCAGCGGGAGTCCTGCCTGAGTGCAAAGCAGAGTGATATTCGATGCAACAAGCCCGACATTTGAGACATTTGTGTGTTGGTCAAAAGGCAAAGAGTAAGCATTGCAGTACAAACCCCGATGTTACGATTACATGAACAATACTTGGCTCAGCCCCGGAGGATGAGAGGCAACAGCCAATGGAACTCTTGTCGTGCGAAATAAGCAATCTGCATCGCTACTGATTGACGGTGAAATCGGAGTCATTGGATTTCTTTGCTACGGAGTACCTAATACTTCGTACTTCGTACTGGTCGGGTTGAAGAGCGATCATTGATTTGCTGACAAGGGTCGGTACGAATGTAAGACCAGTCAGCGCTAGGACAGCGTCCGCTGCAGCGCCTCCTGAGACAACCCTTTGCTATTTGCCCAGGTGCGGCAAAAAACAAGTGCCGATTTTTTCCATCTTGCTCGCTTCTTAGGCTCTCAGCCCTGAAATGGCCAATTATGGAAAGCCCCGACCCCAGCTTACACTGTGTGCCAGCCGAATTCTCCGGCTTTTGTCCAGCTAAGGATTGCCGGCGTCGCCGTTCTCCCAAACAGGAAAACGATCTTCGGACGTAAGAAAGTCGGCAGATCGCACGGGGGTAAGCTTCATGCAGGGGACATGCAGGCTTGACTTCAGCCATTACCTCTACTTCGTCTCCGGGATGTGGGCAAACCTGCGGGACCTCTGAGGTATCCTATCTATTCCCTAACCTGCGTGAGGACTTGTATGGAACGCACGGGTGGGAAAGCAAGAAGAAAAGAGCCATGGAGTCTTTAACTAGAACATAGCGAATTGCTGCTATTCTTGTAGATAGCAAGCGGCCTAGTAATGGAGCTGCCGACGTATTTCACATTGTCGATTTACGATAGGCAATGATTATACGCGCAGCTCTGAGATGCGTAGGCTAGGCGCCAAACGCCGACTGCTAAATCTGCAGTCCTATAAGCGACTGACTCTGCATTGATAATAACCCTTGCCGAGGAAATAGTACCTCAGCCCGCATAAGCGTTACTACAGCCCCCAGGATGAAGTCCCTATACGGCGTGTCCCCCTTATTCAGCTCCTCGTTGAGCGCCCTAAGTGTTCGCTAGTAGTGCTCGTAGATAAGCGGCCCTGCAGGGCTATTAAATGACGATATGCGGTGCCGCTACCATCTGCGCCGGCCTTGGGGGTAAGGCCCTAAGCCTGGGAGCGGGTGACCTAGTGCGTGAGGGCCGCGGAGACGACTATATCGAGGAAGACCTCAGGGATATAGCGCTAGCACTCGAGGGGGGGGAGGGGATGCGGGTTCATGGCCGTGTCGAGGAGCACCATATTAGGGCAGATAGCGTTATTACCTTTTATATATTACTTACAATGGAATAGCGTATAGGAGTAGAGGACGTATAGTAGTTGAGAGAGTCGAGGGCCAGCCAGTGGTTTTGAAAGTCGACGGGGTCTCAGTTAGTATACAGCTCAGGCATCCCGCTGCGACCCGGCCCCCGTCTTCAGTCTCCCTTAGCCCTGCTGTGCATCTGAATCCACTTGGACCGCTGTTGCAAGGGCTTTGGCTATAACTAAACCCCATGGACATGACCTTGACTTCACTTCCTGTCATCTTTCGACATCAACACCAGCTTCGGCCGTCCCCCCTTCTTCACCGGCCCCGTGCCGTCCTCATCCTGTCCCGCTCCGGCATCCGCTGGGAGCGTCACGATGAGCCGACCGACTGCGGCTGCACCCAGAGAATCGGCTGGGCGCCGTAGCTCAGGCACTCGACGCCCCGAGCGGCGCATTTGCCGCAGCTGAGCTTGCTCCCGGCGCAGGGCGGCCGTTGGCGGCGATGGGTGTGGCAGGCCGCGACTTTGGCCTTTTTCTTGCCCGCTGCGGCGTCGTTGCCGCTGCCTGTGTTCCGGTCTAGTCCAGGAGCCAACCCACAGAGCAGTAACGTCAACTAGCGAGTCTTGGCCGCCGGGGGACGCTGCTGCTGMTCTCATGTCGACGACGGGCGTTAGTGGATGCGCTGAATGCAAGGCATGAGTTTGAGGATCTCTGTTACGAAGGGCAGCTCGAATGGTAGGCCAGATAAAATTTATTTATAACGGCTTTGTTATGCAGCGTAATTAATCCTCAAAGTTAGGCCTCTCGATGCCTAAGTTTCGGATAGAGCGTTTWCCCACGCATATCTATCCACACACTTATATACACCCTGTCTTTCTCTTCTTTTCTAAGCAGGCCCTATTTACTTTATTAATGCTTTGATGGGGAAGACGGACACTCCCCCGACAGGAATAGTGCCGGGGGCCCAGACACTTGCTCATGTACTTAAGGGACGCCTCCCTCCCATTTTCTAGATAGGGAGGCACGCCTTGACGGAATCGACATGCCTACGGGTGCATTTCCCCGCCAATTGCGTCAACTAATGGATCACCGCATWACGGTAACCCAAATCACATGCATAACGAGTAGTCGGGGCAGGCTACAATGACCGGCTCGCCGCGGGGTACATGCATGTAACTTAAACCCATCATCCAACCCATCATCATCATCATCATCCTTATCATCAGCATCATCATCAGCATCATCAGAATCTGGGTATTCTTTTCAATCTCGGCTATACATATCCATTATTGCGCATGCTACTCACCAGACTGCCTCGCAAATGGAGACGCAAACCCCAACCGTTCCCTTTTCCGTCTTTGACAAGACCGCCATAGTCACCGGTGCTGGATCCGGTGCGCATCTCCTGTCTTTACTTTGCTTCCATAATTGAAATTAACGGCATCTCAGGAATCAACCTCGCCTTCACTGCGCTGCTCCTCTCCCACGGGTGCAACGTCCTCCTTGCCGACATATGCCTTCGCCCCGAAGCACAAGCCCTCATCTCTAACCATCAAGATAATACCGGTACCCCCCGCGCCGTGTTCATCAAGACGGACGTCACATCTTGGACCGACCTGCGACGCATGTTTGACACCGCCGTCGCCGAGTTTGGCAGCTTCGACATCGTTTGCCCGGGAGCGGGAATTTATGAGCCACACTGGTCTAACTTTTGGCATCCGCCTGGCTCGAAGGAGAGTAGGGATGGGGTGGAAAGCGGGGGATATAAGCTGCTGGATGTTAATCTGACGCATCCGATTCGGACGACGCAGCTTGCGTTGTCGTATTGGCTACATCCGCGGCAGCAACAGCAACAGGAAGTTTCCGCCACGCCATTGACTATGAAGGCATCACTCGCAAACCCGAAACGTGTCATTCATATCTCATCAATAGCCGGCCAACTTCCCGTGTTTAGAACCCCCCTTTACGGCGCATCCAAGTTCGCTATCACAGGCTTCGTCCGGTGCCTGGCCCCCCTCGAGCCCGCACTGGGTGTGCGCGTCAACGCCGTCGCCCCCGGGCTGGTGCGCACGCCGCTGTGGACAGAGCACCCGGAGAAACTAGTCAATGTGGACCAGGAGAAGGACGGGTGGGTGACGCCCGACGAGGTGGCGGATGCAATGCTTGCCTGCGTGGAGCAGGAAGCGCTTGTGGGCGGGACCGTGCTGGAGGTTGGAAAAGGAAGGACAAGGGAGGTTGGTGTTTTGCATGACCCGGGGCCGGATATGAGCCCGGGCACGGGCTTTGTGTCAAGCAGGGCAGAGGAGGGGGATAGGATGGTGTGGGAGTGGTTGGAGGATGGGAATATCTGGGGCGTGGATTGAGGGTGGCAGGCGAACTCTGGACCTGGCGACTTTGGCGTGGGATGCAAGTCGGCACTGGGACTCTAGAAACTTGCCTAATACGACTAATGTAACAACCACTCTAGGGTTCTAGTTTCAACATTGACTTTCTATCATTGGATTTTCGAGCACCTCCGTGATAAGACCGCATTGCCGTCGGGTATTGAGAGGGATGTAGGCTGGTCGACGACGGATCATGTTACAGAGTTACAGTACGAATGGCGAGAGGGAGATGGGGTGCCGGACGAATGTGTTTATTAGGAAGAGGTTCCTGCGCGCAAAGCGCCGTGATGCAACGACTGACGTTGAATCTTATAAACAAGCTCCTTTCATGTTGCAAGATATGATTCCACGTTTGATGAAATTACTGCATAGTGTAACCACCGTCCACAGGGAAGCAAACCCCGGTTCCCTACCTCGCCTTATCGCTCGCCAGGAAGATGGCAGCCCCGACAAAATCCTCCGGCGATCCAATGCCACGAAGCGGATGTTTTGCGCGGATTTGGTTGCCGTCGTGCGCTTGATTGTGTTGGCGAACATGGCAGTCTCCGTGACCGTTGAACAAATCGGTAGCGTATCCATCAAGCAAACGCATGGGATAAAATTGCGTCGCAGTGAATGCGTGCTTCGGCGTCATCCAGGGCCACCTGCCTGGTCAAGTTGGACACCGCCCCTTTCGACGCGCAGTACGACGCTTCCAACCAGACATTAATGAGAAAGAAGGACCATAGAGAGAACAGATCAGGAGAGGCAGCTTACAAACGTAATAACCAGCCACTAGACCGAATATCGACGACATGTTGAAGATCCAGCCCCTGTCGCTAGAGGGAAGCACATCTTGCCGTAACATTTGTGCGGTAGCGTACTTGCAGTCCAGGAAGACGGACTTGGCGTTGACTGTTATGGTGGTGTCCCACACATCCTCGAGCGTCTCGTGTGTTTTTGTGGGAGGTTGACTTGTTTCTATGGAGATTCCTGCGTTGCGTGGTTTACCAGACTTCAATGGAGTAAGTTAAAAACTGTCAATCACTTAACATCGACGAAACATAAGCATCATCGGGTAAAACTTACATATCGAGGCGCCCGTTTTCTGCTACCTCCTGTCGAACTAAATTCTGAACGGCCGCTGCTTTACTCTATCCGCCTGTACGAGTATAGCCGGCGCCATTCTGCCTAATCAGCTCGTCCGTATTAACAGCCCACTCGGTTGGCACGTTGGCGCGGCCTTGAGAGGCGTAAGGTTAGCGCAGACGAGGAGGCCACCTTCGCGAGCGTAGGCAAGGGCTATGGCTCTCCCGATTCCCGAAGAGGAGCTGGTGACTACGCAGACTTTGTCGCGAAGGCGTTGTGAGGCAGTGATTGAAGCCAAGGTGCTATCGCGGTGCACTGGCGGATAGCGCCCGCCTAAAAAGACGAAGAAGACGGGATGTGTGATATGACGAGATGATTGATGAAGGATAGAAAAAGAGAGGGAGAACGCTCTGCCGAAAAGTGCCTCTCTTATCCGAGCGAGCCAGCACGAGTCCCCCTTCTCTCGTGAACCTTGGGTCTGCACAATCCACTCAACAAACGATAGAGATCATTGAATTTATGCCTTGCGTTTATTGTAGCTTCTAACGCCGGCGTGAACAGGCAGCCTAGTCTACTCCGGCTCTCTATAATCTAGCATTTAATCACCCCGTACTCCGTAACGGAGTAGCTACCGACTTAGAACCCCTCTCGAGGGTTTATGGGTTCGAATACAGCCGGAATCACATTCATTTAACCTAAACTACGAAGCAATAGTTATGCGCCTTCTGTAGTATAATAAATGACGCAGCAGATCAAGGGTCTACGAAGTACGGGTAGACTTAGTCTTGTTGAATCTGGGCTTGCATAATCTCTCTGTAAGGAGTGCTATTGTGGGGTTGGAAATGCAGAGCAGRGTGTATTAACAGTATTAACATGCCACTTGCCTTCATCCCGTTGGTCCGTTTGGGAGTATGGGAGGGTGGCACTCCACCTAGGATTGTTGGCGCCCGACCTCGCTTGTAAGCTTGGTAGCATGTCCCGCATACGGACGACACAGATGCAGATGGGTCTGCATGTTGTGGGCGACCTGTTAGGCAGAAGCCAGTGTCTACCTAATCGTGTGAACGGAAGCATGGTCACTTGCGCTGCGGAGCTACGGAAGATGGCCACTCTGGACGCTGCTGGACGGTTGGCGATGTTTCTTGTGTCTGAAAGGGATGTGATAGTGTGCGTGTCATTTTGATTTGCTGTTTTCGCTTGCAGGTCTGCGTGACAAAGGTTACCAACTGTGGAAAATAAGAAGCTGCCCTATCTTCTGTTGATCCTCTTCTTCTATCAGAATCCTCGGTTGGCCTGGGAATCGTTCAGGGCTCTGATTGATCCATCTCGCGACGGATATTCTCTATTGTCTTGGAACCCGACCGCGTCGTCACGTAAATACGCGTGAAATAATTCCATCCGTCCTCACCAGAAAGAAGCCGACTTCTCGGCCATGGCATATCGGGCCAGCGCCGAGTACTACGGGCAGGTAATGGCTGGGAGTCGAGAACTGGAGGCCTTGGAAGGAGGCGGTTGTTAGTAGAGTTAGGCACCTCAGGAGGAGTGAGTGTATCTTCACGGCAAATATCTAAGAAGGGTCTCAAACTCGGATTGACGCTATGTGAGACTTGTACGCCTTTATCGATGAGGCTCGTCAGTCCCTACAGACATCAACACGCCACCGAGATTCACCACCTTCATTCCCATCCTTTCCGGAACGCTATAGGTGGACGAGAATTACGCGGGACCAACTCCGGAGGTTGATGAACACTTCACTGGGAATTGGGCGATTATCTATTAGTTCGTACCGAGAACCGTCCAGGATGTAGCAACTCGTCAAGTCCATCTCGATTTCTTCTATGCGATAGGTTTTGCCTTGGAGGCGTATAAATCTGATAATTGGCACGGGGGAAGACTGGTTGATCTAAACGGCACTCGAATTGCTCGCTATTTAGCAAGGGCTGGGAGAAAATGGGAGTCTACTGCCATAAAGCCAAGGAATGGCTCTGGACGGTTTAGGACCCTATAATATTGCCTCGTTAGCCTCAAAACTCAAAACGGTCCAGCGCATTTTCCCCAGCTAAGTCGAACCTCCACGGCCCACCTCCACGAACCACTCATCAGCCCGACCACACTATATATAACCAGTCAATTATAAAACCACATCATATCTAAAATACCCCATACTCGGGGTCGGTAATAGGGCAAAATTGTCTTCCGTAGTCTTGAAATCCTCTTCATCAGAAATTAGTCAACTTCGCCTCGGGGGTCACGTTTTCGGCCTTCTTTTCAGGCCGCCAAGGTGGCAGGGGATACCGCCATTGCCAAAGCATCAAAGTTTGGATCTCTCTGCCAGGCATTGCAGAATGAGAGGCAAAATCCCGGGTTCTGGAAAATTTTCTCACGCTCTGCGTGCGCTAGGTGTCCATGGACGAGCTCAGCTCGCTCGAGCGCCAATCAAGGGGTTTCGGTGCGTGTGGAGTCGACAACAGGCCTTTCGCATTCTCGAGGCTGATTGGTAAATGGTCAACCCAACCGCAGCTGAAGAAGTGCTGCACAGCAGCCCCACTCCCTGAGGCAATCAGGCACCAACTCTCGAAAGACCATGCCAGTGTCTCTGCCATCCCTTCGCTCACAACATCACCATTCATTAATGGTCCATGTCCACCCTTGCCCCAGCTTGGCCACGCCTTGAAGTTGCCCCCCAGAGAGCTTTTTGCGAGTTCCTTGCACCACTGATTTGCAAATGTCCATGGAATCCACCTCCGGCACGGAAGCGGACTTCCCCGCAGATCTGCTACAGACACAGCGGAAGAGAAAGAGACCAGTGATCTCGTGCAAAGAATGCCACCGGCGCAAGCAGAAAGTACGATATCTGCACCCACTATGCTTATCTACGGTGCTGACATCATAGTGTGACCGCCTCCAACCATGCTCCAACTGTATCAGGAGAGAAAAGACGGTCAGTCCACCCGGGTGGACGTGGAGCTTCGTGGAACCATGTCTTGCTAATAGCAATTCGCAGACCCTGTGTTCTTATGATTTTGCGATGACAGATGATTACAATCCGACTTCACATCAAAGCGTTTCCCAAGAACTGGCGTCACAAAACCAATCGCCTGGTTCGAATATGACAATTCCGCCAGGCATCCATCAGAGCATGGCCGATCATCTGGGGTATTCGACCAGCAGCAAGTTCAGTACCTTGGGCATTATGCAAAAGGTTGACTCTTCCATTTCCGATCAATTCGCCTTGCCCACTGAATGGGACGATGGAAAGAAGGATGAGTTCAGCCTCCAGTACAAGAGATCCATCCGGCAGCTGCCTTCCAAAAGATACGTCGACATTCTTGTGCAATTATTCTTCGTGGATATTGCTTGGCAGTACGACGTTATAAACGAGGAAGCATTCAAGGGGCAGTTGGATGCCTGGAATAGAGTTTCATACTCCATGATTGGACAGGGACTTTTCAGCCTGTCCATGGACGTTCGATGCTTCCCTGCGTTGCTCTTTCAGGTCCTGGCCCAGGCACTGCTATTCCAGCCCTTGCGCAACGACAGCATTTTGGAAGACCTGAAGTACGCTTCGCAAATGACCTTTCACGATCTCGCAGCCGAGTATAGCGAAGCCGGCCATGCGATCCTCACGATTATGGGCAAAAGAGACGCCACGTTAGTCAAGGTTCAGGCAGGGCTTGTGAGAGCATCGTTCCAGAAGAGCACGGGCCATGTGGTGGAGGCCTGGCATACGCTCTCGGCCACAATAAAAGATGCCCAGGAGATTGGGCTGCACTGTACCCCCTCTCCCGACCACTCGCCTATGCCAGAACTCGAAGAACGCAGGAAAATGTGGCTAGTTTTGCATCTGTGGGACGCTCACATGGGCGTCGTCCTCGGCAGGCCAATGTCCACAAAAGTCGATCCAGACGCGTTCCCTTTATCTGGAGACCTGGGGCAGAAGAGGGCGCGGACATCCCCTCACGAGATTGTGGAACTGGACCGCCCTACGCCTTTCATCGCCATCCTCTTAGGGTACCAAGCCGCGTATAAATATCTTCAAGATATCTGCGACCTGGAATTCGCCGGCGCCAAACTCGAACATTACTGCACTGTCGAAAAGATACACACTTCTATTGTCAACAATATCCGAAGCCTTCCGAGCTGGGCCCGCGTCGAGAGCCCAAATCTAGAATACGACCACTTGCACAGTTGCTACTGGCTCCAAGCGGCTCGCGAGAATCTCATCACGGAGACGTACTTCGTACTTCTGGCGTTGCACCGGCCGTATATCTTCTGCATTCCCAACAGCAGAAACGAGGCACTGCAGGCAGCACTTCAGATCCTGTCGTCGCAAGCACGCTTGTTTAGTCAAGCGGAGCCGCGGCAGTTTATGGCGTTTAACCTCATATTTGCCACGTTTGACGCAATCGTCCTTACCGCCTCCATCTATATTCTCTACCCGACGGAAAACCTAGAGCACATTGATGCGTCGCTTTGCGCCATCGAATGGGGCATCGCTCGATTCGACACGATGAGAAAACATAACAAGATGGCCGGCTTAGCGTACGAAGCAGTTTCGGCGCTGTACCGGAAGCTCAGGCATCGTCAGACCTTGCAAACGCCAATGCCAGAGCGCGAGTCTTGGGGTCGACTTCGTACAATTGGCAGACATGCAGACCAGATCCCGCAGGATGCCAGCAGTTCAATCCCGTCCTCCGAGCAGATAAAAACACAAAGTGTGATAGACCTCCCCGCAACGAATACCGTTCCAGCGCCACACCCAACCCAGGACTTGATTTACCACAACCTCTTTGGTCCGGAAATTTCTGTCACCAGCCCAAACTTTTCAGGGTTTCAGTCTACTTCTGCCCCTAGCCTTCACGCCGATGCCGCCGATGGGCCTTATGCTAATAATTTTTGGCAATTTATGGACAATCTTGGCCCTTGAACCTGTGGGGGGGCGTGTAAACTCTAGATGGACAAATTAGGAAGGTTTCATGGGGGACAACTAGATTAGATTGTCGTGAGTGGCAAAGAGCGCCAAAAACTCAGATATGATCACAAGTAGGGAGTGATTCAAAAGCATCGAGGCTTTGCAGAAAGACGGACGGGAACGCGACGGTCAAGTGTGGGAGACATGGAGCGCGGGGATCACTTCAAGCGTAAATATTTGTCTTTTTTTATGACCATCTAACCGTTCCCCACGGTTCACTTGTCCGTAGTCCGTATCACAACCCCAACAACAAGAAGGTTGGAATTGCTCCACTTGCCACCAAAACCCCCTACTCGATGTTGTTGAACCAAGCCGCAATCTCACCCACGTTGGCGTCAACAATATCGGGTTGGTCATAGTGCTGAAAGTGCGACACTTCATTGTTCCAAATGAGTTTCTTCTTGGAGGTGGGAATCGACTCGTAGTGCCGTTTCGCGGCGGGCGCATTCATACAGTTGTCGCCGTGGATGATGAGAGCAGGCTTCTTGAGCTTCGCAACGCCGGGAACCGTAGTGTAGCTGAAGTGGTCCAGGTCACTCATAACGGCGTATTTGTTTTCAAAGTTCTTCAGTGTCCACGGCCCATACCATGACCATACCACAGGACCGGGTAGGCCAGCAAGCGCGCCGGTTTCCGGGTCCGCAACCTTGGGGTCGACGAGTGGCTGGTACACGACCTCGCCGGTCTTTTCGTAGAGCTCGCGGGCTTTCTTGGCACGCTCTAAGCGTGCTTTGAGGAGAGCCTCGCCTTCCTCGGGAGAGGGCAACTTCATGGTGCTAATGTCCGCACCAGGCTCCCACGCGACGCAGCCCGCGCAGACCATGTAGACGTCGGTTTCATGGTCGCGGTAGTAGCCGGACACGGCGGCCACGCCAGAGACACGATCGTCGTACGAGCTAATATCCAGGGACTCGGGTCCGCCTTGGCAAACGCCAACCATGAAGAGACGGGACTTGTCGATGTCGCCCCGGCTTTGCAAGTAGTCCAGGCCGGCCACGGCATCTTCGTTCTTCATCTTGGGATTCTCCAGCCGGCGGGGCAGACCCGTGCTCTCGCCAACAGTACGGGGATCAAAGATCAAAGCGGCGTATCCCTCGTCGGCCAGGCGAGTGCCATACTGAAGGGGAGCCTGTTCCTTGACGAAGGAGTAGGGGCCGATGATGACGATGCCCGGAGGCTTGGAGGAGTTTGTTGGGCGAAAGAGAATACCGGCGACGGTCTCACCGTGGGACGGGAAAGTGACCTTTTCGGTAGTGTAGCGGCCGTGGACAGGCATTTTCGAGCGTTGTTTTTCTTTCTCAAATGACAATTTACTCTTGAGCGTTTGATGTGTCCGACTACTGGGGCTTGATGGGACTCATCACCTCAATAAATAGTTGCTACGTGTTCAGCTGTCGGCGATGGCGTACAGCTTACAAAACATATCCGACCAGTTTCGGCAGATGAGGCGCCCGGCGATCCCGATGCCATCGGAGATACTCTTGATAGTGCCCCGCGGTGGGGCCATCGCCGAAGAAAGGTGGCGCCAGCCTCCGATGGATTAACTCCGTTGCCCCCGACGTTCGCGGCGAAACAGAGACAGCTGCGTGGTCGAGCTTCCCCGCACAGATACCATTGCAGGCCGGCAAAAGCGGCATGCGCAGTCCGGCAGATGTAGCTAGTAGTGACGTATGTGCGTGGATTGGTGACTGTGGCTGATGCTCCTGGTGCTCTTGATGCTCCTGGTGCTCCTGGCGCTCAATTGCAGCTTGATGCATTAATATCTCATTAAGCGAGAACTTGGTGTTATTCAAGCTGCACTTGTAGAGGGTCGTGAACACCAAAAAGCCCGCATTCGTGAGACGTGAACTGTCGCATTCCAGAGAGGTCTCAGCTCTCGTGTATCAACCTTCAAGGTGTGATCGTTAGAGCAACTATAAAAACTCTCACGCCACTAACCATCGGCAAGTGCCGATCCCATACCCCAACGCTCAAGACAAGGAAATAGACTACCCCTCTCATCAGACGGAAAAGGGAGAGTCTTGAAAAAAATTTCAACTCAATTGAAGCCCTGATCTTGTGATTATGAACGGCTGGCGGAGCGGCCAGCGGACCATCATCCGCAGAAATTCACCGATCTTAGATGACGCAGCTCTCCCGCAAGAAGGGCGGCAGAGTGATGAAACCAATCCCACGAAAGTTCCAGCCTACGTGTACCAGCTTGGATCAGGAATCTCCCGGAGAAGCTGGTAACGCCCGAGCTCGCGGTTCTTATACGCAACAGGGTCATGAAGGGTATGAGTTCGAATGTCTCTCCAAAACCGATCGAGTCCAACCTTTGTAGCAGTGGCCTTAGCACCCGTGACTTCGAACACGCCGGAGGTCACTCGTAGGGCAGTGTCAGTTGAGGTCACTTTGACGCTCGCGACCCATTCTGCGACTTCCCCTCGGTCCTGGGCGGTGACTTCGGCACGGGCGGCTGCATCGCCAGAGTTCTCGTACACAGAGTCAATCTCGACACCAGCTTTGTCTGCGAGAGCGGTGGCCGCACGAAGATGGGCAAGGAAGTTTCCGTAGGTGGATAGAATATAGAACTCGTCCTGGGGCTTTTCCTTGTTCTGGTGACGTGTTAGACTAACGCCCAAATAGAATAGAGAAATAACGCACGTCGCCTCCAAATGGCCAAGCCCTGGTGGACTTGTTGGTGTAGGCTGTGCCCTCGTCTAGGGCCCCCCATGCAATGCCGATGTAGAAGTTGCTGAATGCTAGCTGAATACTGACGCCAATGTTAGTAGTGCTATTTCAAGTCATTGCGTCCGCTCGTGCCACTTACGTGGGGAGCAAGAGTGATGCGAATGGTATTCCCAGAATCGCTGAGTCAGGCTTCTTTGTGCTGGCATCCCAGCCCAAGGCATCGGCCCACGGGGCAGTGACTTTGTCAATCCTAACACTGCCAGACTCGGTGAGGCGAAGGCCAACATTGTCCCAATCATGGGAGAACTTGATCCCCGGTTGGTCTGTCTTCACGATGGCGAAGATGTGGTCATCAGTGCCTTCGTAGGCGCCTTCCAACACAGTGAGGTCGGAGACGACGCCTCCCGTGTTGAAGAACTTGAAGCCTTCGAATACAAGGTTGTCGCCATCAGAGCTGATCTTCAGGTCGTTGTCTCTGGGGTTGACAGCGCCGCCCACGAAGTAATTGTTCGAGATGATGAGGCGCTGGAAGCGATCTGCCTGCTCGGGGCTGCCAACCACGTTGGCTGTGGTAGACCAGAGGATGTGATAGCCCAAAAGCATGCCCAGAGATCTATTGCATCATCAGCTTCACTGTCTGTGGGACTTCGCTTCGAGGCATCTTACCCGTCACCCTTTGCAACCTCTCGAATGACCTTGTACCCAACACTCCAAGGTTGCTCGCCTCCACCATACTTCTTCAAACCTAGGACCTTCAAAAGGCCGGAGTGCTTGAGAAGGGCGACCTCGGCTCGCGGAGACTTATTCTCCCTTTCGCGGATGCCGGCATCTTTGGCAAAAATGGAGGCGACTTCTTKGGCTCTTTGAATCCATCCAGCCGCGTCGGTGGGCTGCGCCGACCACTTTTCCTTGTACTCATCGTATACTTTAGGGTCAGTCGCCAGGACAGGGGCGCCATTGGAAGCCATTCCGACTTCAGAACGATTGGCAAATTGCTTGTAGACACAACGAATGTTTCAATGATGTCGAATGGGGATAAACGCCGAAAGGCTTTCGCAGCGGCGTATCGCGTCTTTGACGTTCTCGACCGAACACTGGCTGGTCTTTGTAGCTCTGGCGACTTTAGTTGCGCACTTGGCAGCACCAATGGTGTGATTCATTAGTCGCGGTTGGCACACGCGGCATCCGATGATTCGAGTCCCCTGGTCGAAGATTATCCGTGTCTTGAGCACGTCATACCTAGCCCAGCCAAACGGAGCTCTCCGCATGGGGGAGATCCATGGACTTTGCGAAGTACCTGCTACCACACATTTCGCGACTTTTTACCATCGAACGGAATTGCACACTGGTGATGTTCGCCTCGTCGCCTCCCCGAAACTCTTCGGGTTCGAGCTTGCCCTCTGGCGCTCTGGCGCAGGTGCCTGCTGCACCTAAGAATGTCGGTCAGGCTCGCCTTTTCAAGGGGTTAGGCACTGGTAAGTCGAGGATGACTCCCCAGAGTAGACACAAGACGGCATGTAAAATGACAATTGAAGACTACTGCCGTATGTTAATGCAAAAACCAACACTGAACCCGGAATAGCTAGCTATTGGCTGATAGAGTGGCGCTCGTGTCAGGCCCTTTGACTCTGACAACCAACCTCCTGCCAGACACGCTGCCCGCCTTTAGTCTCCCCAGTGCTACGTTAACCGCGTCTAGTCCACCGTCGACGTATTCCACCTCGGGTGGTCGCAGGGTGCCCTTGTCAAGCAACTCGAACAACCACTTGCTGAGATGGCCACCAACTCTCCTATTGGCATGGAATAGTTTGATCGGCACATTATGCACTTGGACGTTAGGGCATTCGATCTTCGGTCCACCCGCCAGAACGACGAGGTGGCTCAGCTTGCTGCCGCCGCCACGACTGGCCTGGTCAATTGGCTTCGGGCTTCCCACGGTGGCCACGTTTGGAGATGAGTAGCGGGAGCTGGTCCGAGCAGCAAGGACGTTCTGGCACCAGGACGCAGTTTCACCACCAACAGTGTCAATGGCAAATCGCAATGAGCCGGGAACCAGTTTTCTGAGATCTCTCTCTGCATACTCTAGGTTCGTTCTGTCAATGAGAAGGTCTAATATCAACAAAGTTAGAGTAGCACTAGTGAAATGGTAGGGGCTCACTTGCCAGTCCCAAGGGACTCTAGAAGTTGTCGATGCTTCTGTAGGTCTGCAACCCCAACTACCTTGAGTCCGGCAAGTTTAGCCAGCTGGATTGCTATTTGTGCGGTAACAGTTGATGCTTTTCGTAACCAGTTAGCGAATATGTTAATCTTTCGAGACAATTGTGTGTTCAGTCACCTCCATAGACGAGCACCCACTCTCCAGGATGAGGCCGAGAGCCTGGCGAGATGCCCTGAAGTATCTCGGGAGCGATATCGTCTGGAATGTCCTCCGGGTACTTTTGGGAAATCTCCAGCAGATTAAAGTCCCTTTTATTCTTGCCTTTGGTGAAGGAAATTCCAAGGCAAAGTCCCAGGGCGAGACCCGCTGCGACAAAGGCGACACCAGTAGACGCGACTCGAAAAGGGTCGACGTGAGAAGGTATGCGGACTGCGTTATAACAGCATACAATCGCAAACTCTTGGAAAGCTGCTTTTCTGAAATCCCTATAGTCCGTGGAAACGGCGAGCACCTGAGAAACGTCAGTGGTGGCAGCCATTGATCGCTCAGTAAGGTCACGCAACCCATTCTCCCGGTTTGAGATCGCACTGTTCCTCAACATGAGAAGCAACAATCTTGCCAATGAATTCGCGGCCGTTTAGGCTAGGTAGCTGGGGCAGGCCAAACCCAAATGTCCTATCAAATCAGCTTGAGGATGAAATGTAAGGATCGGGGGGCTGCTCTTACGCCGACTTCCAGTCGATCGGATTGAGACCGATGGCATGTACCTCAACCAGCAGATCACCAAATGCCAATCGGGGGACATCGCGATCATCATGAACCTGATAAGGTTGACCCTTGCCATGAAGCAGGAGAACTCTTTGGGTCGCTGGTGGAGGAGCTAGTGTCGATGAAGCTGGGAACAGGCTGACGGCACCCATCCCATGCGTTGCACTGACATTGGCTGAGASGGTAGCCATGTTGTATGTTGAGCAAAGCTCTTGCCTGGGCACTCACGGTCTGTCCCAATCGCCCTGCAAGTTGGTGAAGCGAGGCAAGGTATTTGATACTTTGAGCGAAATGTACTCTGATACAGGTAGAAACTGTGGCTGTCCAAAGAACAGAAAGCCATGCATCCAAGAATGACGAAAAATATTAGTCGGGACCAGTTGATTCTCTCTACTGGCTTGCCTTTCCCCCACATGGCTTATTTGCCGACTTCGTACGTACCAACAGTTTGCAGATGGAAGGGGGTGCAGCCCCGGCATCGGGACAACGCAATCAAGCCAGCGACTGACGCCATCGAGAGACGGCACTACTAACCATGGATCACTGTTCGCCGACGCGTCTGGCTGCTAACCCCAAAAATGGCATTTTTTTTACTTACATTGCGCCATCATCTACTCCCGCTCTCCTGTGTTGGATGCGGATTCAATTGTAAATAACTACACCAAGAAATCAAGACCGATCCATATGATCCCGATCTGATTGAAGGCACCCCAAACCATCTAACCCTGTACAATAGCTTTTGAATGCATAATTCAATACTCCTACCACCTTAAATACGAACCGAACCTCTGCATGGTCATTGAGCTTGCCAAAGGCACCGATGCCCGGCTACCAGCTGACCGCGCGGCCTGCGCACTACTTTATCCTAGATCTTTCGCCAGCGGCACGCAAAGCCTCGCGGGACGGAGGCATCGGATAAGCAATGGGAACTAACGCAGAATATATGCTACGTATTCGGTCGTGCTACCAAGGCCGTGAGCATCTGTACGCCGGCGTACTACGCCGACATCCTGTGCGAACGAGCGCGCTGCTATCTTAGCAGTGTTTGGCACTCCCTGCCGCACCTAAGTCTCGTTAGTTACACGCATCGCGAGGTTTCAAGCWTCACGGCCAAGGGAAAAAATACTATACCACACTAACCTAGTATATCGAGTATAATTTTATCGACTGTATAAGCTTTAGCCTTCTCGTCTATTATCAACGTCTATTAAATTAAATTCGTTTGTCGTAATGGGGGACTTTTTCCCTACCCCCGCCTGGGGGGAGGGGGGCCCCACCTGCACGGGCCTCCAGCAGGCTCCTTTCTCCTCGATACCATGGCGGTCACGATGTTAGCATAACAGCCTCAATCCCTCGAGCGGAAGGAGAAAGATCTATCTAATTGACCAGTGGCCATTGAGATCGAGCGCCGCACCTTAAAAGTCTCCCATTAATATAGCAAAGCTGCAGGTGCTACTCACCACTGAAGCAGCTTTGCTGAATCGCAGACTCTGCTGGCCCGGACCTCGTTTTTTCGCGCCCCGGTTTATGCGCTTGCGGAGCAGCACAAGGTCTACAGGTTGAATGCACTGACAGTCGCGAGGTAGAAATGGGTTTCTCGCTGCTATTCTGAGAGCATATACTACGTCTGGACTCGACCGAGGGCTGGGGAAGCTCGTCGTTAGAGTGCTTCGCGCGCACCCACGGGTTTTAGCTGAAGATGATGCACAGGCCATACTCTAAAACGAGTGGGTGTACTCATTAACCTAGATGTATGGAGAAGAAGAGTGGCATTTAAGTCCTAATGCCGCGCCTTGACATAGCACAGACGATAAATGCCTGCTCCAAGCGCGGTGGCAGCCACATTGCCCAGCGCCCATGGTAACAGAACCAATTCAGCACAAGGGTCACAACATGATGAGCAAGGTGACCGAGACCACTTCCCACAATTGCGGCATGCTAATGCAACTACCCGATCTGTTTGACTGGATCAGCCGGATCCTCTGGAGTTGATGCAACCCAAGAACAACGCCCTTGGCTCGGTCCTTGCCACGGGGGGAAGCGTTAGAGTTCCACTGAGGTGGGAAGTTACCAGAGTGTCGGGTGATGATAGCGTCGTTAACCAATCAAGGGCCCAGAGATCGTGTCATTTTTGGTCAGGCGTACTCCGTACAGTGCTTAGGCAGCCATGCAGGTTGATCGTCTGGAGCTGCCAGTCAACCAACAAGCTCCACGCACGTCGTAGACACCCGGCAGAGCATCTGAGATCTGAGACTACGAAGCGCTTCGGTAAATGAAGCAGCGCGGATGGCCAGATGTACTCGTACTCGTAGTGTCCTGCGGGCCGAGAGGGGCGTCTCCGGGTGCACGGTGCACGGCGAGCAAGGCCGACCCCTCACGCACCTCCCAGATCGGAGTACCCTCATTGCCGTAGTTGCCGAGTCCGTATTCATCCATGAGCGGGCTGAGGGCGAGCTGATGAAGAGCTGAGGGCGAGCTGACGAGCCGATGAAGAGCTGAGGGCGAGCTGACAGAGAAATGTGCTGATTCGAGCCGGCTCGCTGTCGTAAATCCAGCCACCTCGCGCTCTTCACTCTTCATTGCGGTGGGTTGGGCCTCCCCAACGCAAAGCTGAAAAGAAAGGCGGGTCATGCTGTGAAGTTGCGGTGAGAGTACGTACGACAAAGGGTGGATAGTATGGTCTGATAGGGTATGAAGGTCTCAGGTGGGAGCCCAAACCGCGCGGGGCTGCTTACCTAGGCATGGGTCAGGTCAGGTTGCCGAAACAAACACGTGACTTGGCCCCTGGCAGGGGGTCGGAAACTTCATGTGCGCCACACCCGGTGCGGAGTAATCCGTGCTTTAGGGTTAGTCCGTGTGATTCCGGGGTAATTATTGGCTCGTCTGTTTTAGCCCCTCGGCCTCGGGAGGATTATGTAATGCAGTCAGCAATCGACATTCGTCACGTTTTCGTCCCAAGTCGCCTGAATTTGCTTTCACTCCTGCACCCTTCACATAAATAATATGGCGAACCATGATTTAACATCTACATCGGCTCGGGAACTACAGGCCCGATTTTGCCAGTGGTCTGAGCTAGATAAAGAAAGAAATGAATTTATCAAGGTAACCTTCACCCCGCGATGAGTATCGGGCAGCAATTGACCAAGCATTCGTACAGACGCTGCTCGACAGGATCTCCCTTAATGAGGTGGAACTTGACCGGCTTAAGCTGGACTTTGAGGACCAAAAGAAGTCTCGTGTGCAGTATCAGTCAGAGGCTCTTGGGCTTAAAAGAGAGCTATACGAGAGTGCATATCGAATGGTACGTACAGATGCATTGTCAGCTGCTCAATTCACATCTCATGCCTTTACAGAATAGAGACGCCTACATCGCAATGCTCGTTGACGGCGACGGGGCTAAATTTCGCGATAGCCTCCTTCAAGATCCCATCTCGGGCGCCGCCGAGGCCGCCCAGAACATCAAGCAGCACGTCCGGCATCACCTCATGGGCACCCCTCTTGCCAATGAAGACGTACCCATCGTCGCCCGTGTCTTTGCGAATATCAGGGGCCTCGGCAACGCCTTGCGCCTGTCTGGTGTGGTTGCTTCCGACGACGACATGTATACATTTGCTGAGCACTTTACAAACAGCCGCGCCGAGTTTGACTTTGTCAACGTGGGCCGTGGCAAGGAGAATGCCGACTCTAAAATACGACGTCAGTTTCTTTCTTTTCATCCATGGCACTTAGTTGCCGTGGTGCTAACTTTTTTACAATCACAGGGATGCTTAGCCATTTCTACAAGGATCCGCGGTGCAAGAAGATATTCTTTGTCGCCTGTCATGATGGGGGCTACGCGCACGACCTGCGCGAGTATATGGGACCTCCCGGCATCGAGACGCGCATTGTTCTCGTGGAGACGACTCCGGCGGAGCCTGCCCTTAGGTCACTGGGCTTTCCCATCATACGCTTCGAAAATGTCTTCCGGGACGTGCCACTTCAGAACGAAAGCAAACTTGCCATCCGGAACAAACCAATGACTAATAGCTCCGGACAAATCATCGCCCCAGGACAAATCATCGCCCCAGGACAAAACATCGTCTCAGGACAAAACATCGCCTCAGGACAGGGCATCACACTAGGACAACGCATCGCCCCAGCACCAAGCATCACCCCAGCACAAAGCACCACCACAGCACGAAGCATCACCCCGGCACAGAGCATCACCACAACCTCTAATGGAGGCGTTTCTACCGAGCCTTCTCCGACCTATTCTACAGCAGGCGGTATCACCGGCTACAGAAACGTCACTGTCAAGCCCGCAAAACCCACTCGGCGAGCCAGGGTCATCGAGTACAACGCAGATGGTCTCCGCATCGATCCGCCGGTCAGGCTTCCGGCAAATAAATCTGCTCAGGACTCGTATAGACGGAAATGTGATAGCATTTCGCCCCGCGTGTTTTGCAACGCCTTCTATCTAGACAAGAGCTGTCCCCGGGGAAACAACTGCGATAAGGAGCATGAACTGGCGCTGACTGCCGACGAGCTCGCCGTCTATCGATTCAAAGCGCGCACGAGCGTGTGCTATAACGGGCCCGGATGCGATAGCTATCATTGCTGTATCAGCCACCACTGCCCCCAGGACCCGTTTTGCGGTCGAGCGGGTTGCAAGTTTGGCAAGTCCAAGTTTGGCGACTTGCACTTGTCAAAGGAGGAAATGGAGCCAGCGTAAGACATCGACTAAGGAACAAACTTTGAACATGGCTAAAATGAAGGCAGAACGCGATGGACTGAAGGCAGTGACTATCCAGTGGATCTATGAAAGACTTCAGCTTGAAGATTGGGAGGTATGGCTGATATTTGCGACTTAACATAACTCAAGAACTGGCCTGAAACACTCTTTCCGTCGTAGTATACAAGCTGCCGGCTAAGGATTCCTTGCCACTTGCTGCTTGCTATACAACTTCACATCCTTTTTTCATTTGGTAAAAGCTTCATGTTGAGATTCTACTTTCATTACAAAATAACTACTTGGTTCTTTCCTAATGCCACCCTTGGGTGCCTGACTGCCTTCCACTTCTGCTAAAACACCCAATCTTTGACCTCCCAGTCGCCACTGTACCGGAGTCAAGGAGACATCCATATTGTCACCATCGCATTGAGTTCAGCCAGAAATGCACAGACTCGAAGGAACGCGCGTATAATAAGCAGATGGGTCGAACTTGCGGATAAATAATATTGAGTAATCGAGAATGATCCAATCTATGTGTCTTCGCTGTGCTTTTCGGAATATTTGGCATCCCTCCTAGAACGTGGCGGCCGGTGGCAGTGGCTATCTGGTTCGTTTATCCTGATATTCTTTACGTCTCCCTATATTCGCTGCTGAGGCTGTTCAAAAGTTTTCGACAGCCCTCTGGCTTGCATTTGTATTCTGTTAGCTGGCGATGCAAGCTACTCTGATGGTGAATGTTGTATCGTGCGGGACAGTGACTTACCTCTCGTTACTTGAGCGGCAGACTAAATACCCTTGTGCTCTAATACCCAGGACGTTACTGGCGAGACGATGTAACAACAATTGGGCTGTATACGCTGGCCCTACTGCAGGTTCTTACCTCGGTCTTGGGCTTTGGACCGAGATCTGGAAACGACAGCCTCCACGTCAGCTTCTTCACGACAGTGCATCACTAGACTGATGTGTAGTCCTTGGACACGCACTGCATTGCGGCCCAATTGCCTGCTGCGCCCGAATTGATCTCAACCGGGAGACATGCATATGCATCAGGCAAGCGTAGCATCGGGTGTTATGCACAAGTCGGCTTTATTGCCAATTCGGGAACTCGGTCAACACCCAATGGCCTTGATTTGAAGTTACACAGCATCGCGATGGGAGCCAGCGTGTATCCTGTATCGCTGCCGGTACCTTAAGTGTCTTCAAATACGTTCAGATTCGCTAATCTTTCACGTCAAACATACTCTGAAATATAGTTAATTTAATGCCTCGTCTCGTTGTCCTTGGCTCTCTTTGTTTATGTCACTCGGTGCGACGTTCAACCCCAACAGAATAGCAGCTCTGATAGATAGGCTGACTATAAGACTGTCTGTTGAACGAGTCACGCGGAATTTCTCGGCTATGATCGTTATACTTTTATCATGCAGTTGGATAACAGACGGCATAGTCACTACTCCCCTGTTCCGTAGTGAAGGCCGTAAGCATTTAGATGGAGTTAAGGAGAGCGAGCACTACGAAGTACCCGCGACTTGGTGAACAAATAATAGTAGCCTGATACTATACTAGAAGTCTGCGAAAGGTCTCTTCCTTGTCACAAGATTGATCAACTGAATTGGCGTTATTTATAGCTTATTTATAGCTACAAACAATGATCTGGATTACCAGACGGATTCCCCCACCAAGTTGGGAACGGATGTTCTGTCCCACTCGCACCAAAAACCGCAAAAGAAAGTATGAAAATCACGATTTGGGATCCTCCATCCAACGCTGCCCCAATGAGATAATTGTACTTGTTATAGATCTTCGGCAGTCGACGTCTTAGCCAGAACTGCGAAAACACCCCCACCGCAATCGAGGACCAAACCCACGAGGTATTTCCATAGTACGTTTGACCGGCAAATGAAGCGATAATCGCTGTATTCAGCGGCCATTTTCGCAGACCGGGGAACCCTTTAATCGCGCCCCAATGCAGAATTGGCAAGGCCATTCCGATGATGAGACCGAGGGGAACGATGAGATAGCGTCCCTTCGAGCCATATATCTGCTTTGCCAGTGCCCATGTGATCGCTTGGGAATTGAGGCTCTGCATAGCGGAACCACTCCAGACGTTGTTCCCCTCAGGATCGAGGAGGATTTCCCGTTGGTTGCTCACGATCGTGGTCATGACGACGTAGTTGAAGGCTGCTCCTAGGAGGGTCCCGTAAACTTGGGTGCCAAACATGACGCGGTGAGGCACCTTGGTATATTGCCCGACTTTGAGCCAGTTGGCTAAGTTGACGGCGAGGAGGATAACCTGGTGGGACCAACTGGCAAAGTATAGATTGGCCAGGGGCCGACCGGGATGAATGGCGCCTGCAAGCATTTTGGAGAGTTGGTTGGTTCCGACTCCACTCCCGTACAGTCCGTAAAGAATGCAGGAGAAGGGGCCGATGAAGGCTCCCAGAAGAAGAGCGATAATATAGCCCCAGACAGGAAGAGTAGTGTCACCTTTGATGTTGACAACTAACCCGGCGATAAAACACAAGGCAAAAAGCGCGAGGTACCACCACATCGGGACTTCCTTGTACTTGAGCATCGCTTGGTAGTGTGGGTCGGGTTGAGTTCTGCTGCGCGCCTGCTTCCATGCGAGTGCCATGTCTTTGCCGTAGAAGATGAGGACATGAGTGATCAAGGCTCCGATGGCCAGGTTCATGGTGAAATAGCCCCAGACCGTGCTGGAGGTCATGTGCGGTAGGCCAACTGCGTTCAGCTTATCGTCATCGATGTCGCCTTGACTGTTCAAAATCGATGTTGTGGATAACCTGGTTCCATTGTTCAGGAAAAGAGACGTCGACATGAAGGGAAAATTCTTGGCATTCCAAGCGTTGCCGTAGAACAATCCGAGCATTGCGGCATACCAGACCCCGTAGCCGATCCAAGAGTTCAGCTGTTGTTTAAACGGTAATGACAGGTATGTGCTCTGAAGGTATTGCCAGTCGAGGGAGAAATTGAGCAGGCCCAAGCCTTCGTTGGACGAAGCCCCTCCGAAGATTGTCGAAAAGACGGTGCGAGTGCCTTTCGTGGCGTTCATTGACGCAAGACAGAAGATCGAGATGCCTCCAAGCCAAGGCATGACGTAGGCGGGGAAGATTTCCCAAACGGCAGCAAAGGCCAGAGCCCAGCCAAACTTGATGAGACGGCCCCGGTTGGCGAGCTGATCAAAATGGAGATTCTGGAAGAGCACCACCTGCGGCAGTGTCGACCAATATACCATTTCCGCAGGATAAACAATCAGTGGCCGTAACAGCCCTGCCAGAACGAATCCACAGAGCGAGATTGAAAAGGTACCCAGGACCGCGGTGGAAGCAGAGACAGCCCGATCATAAAAAAGTCGTTCGACAGCATAAATCTCTACTCCGGACAGGCCGTTGTTGCCGGACGAGGCGATGAGAGACGCAACGACATGCTCTTTGATCCCAAAGGGCTGTCCAAAGTTAAGAAAACGGAGTGTATTCTGCAACCATCCCCATTTAACTCGGTCTGGACGAGGAGTAAACAGGCCCCATGCTACGCCAAAAATGTAGACCAGGACTGTAAAAAGTATGAGCAGAAAGCACACAATAAGTTTTCCATGGAAAGACGTACGTTGCAAAAAGACCGCCGAAACCTGCATCTGGGTCGGTTTGAACGTATAAAGCATCGTGATCACGCTGGAGAAGGCAGTGAAAACAGTACCCAAGAAGATGGAACGGAAAGTCAACGCAGGGTCGCCATCATCTCGAGCCGACACCAGGAATTTGGATACGTCAGCCCCTGGTCAAGCGCGTTAGCAGTCGGAACAGCGAAGAAAGGATGTGTGCAGCAGTTACCATTCCGAATGACGGGATGCCCCTTCACATATACGGTATCATCGCCATGCTGAGAGCCTAAGGAGTCTTCCTCTTCTGTTTCGCGGAGCAAAGCCTTCGCAGTTTTGTCACTGACGGCTATGCGTGGTTCCTCCGTCAAACCACCTTCCTTATGCTCTTTAGGAACATCCAGGGCATCTCTCCCACCAAGGTGGGTTTTGGTGTACTCTGGCATTTCCTGGGCGATGTAGAAAGGGGACTAGGTAAGGAGGCGGATAGAAAGAGTGGTAAGGAGGTAGAACCAAGTATGGCAAACATCTCTCCAATACACACACATGGAGGGAGATATATAGAGAAATATCAGAAGATATTAACATCATGTACCCTCAATCCAGTCGTTTTTTCGTCGCTTAACTGGATGACGCGATGTTCAACTCCAATGGTGAGTTTTTGGTCAACTCCAATGGTGAGTTTTCCGTTGGAACTTTTGTCAGTACCCACCCACTTGAGAAGAATTGGCCGACACGGGAGAGGGGCAAACAAATGAGCAAAAGAACGTGGGAGTGCAGGAGTGGATCGCATACCTTACCCAGGTATTGGTGCGTTAATGCGATGGTGTGCTCACTCTCGGGATCTAAAATGCCGAAGTGCAGCTCAGTTCGTTCTGAGCCAGCCAGTAACACCACGCGCACGAATACATGTTAAAAGATGAAAGCTTTCAACCCACTGTCACTGTAATTGCGACGGTGAAAGACAGTTAGGCTACATCGTCAAAAACACGCTTGATTGTGGTCACAGGTATATTCCCGGACTTCTGGCTCACGTCTAAACCTCGAACCTCGGGCTATCATCTCTTTCGTCAAAGAGACAAAAACGAATGTTAATTTATCTTTGATGTTCATCTCATTCCCCATGACAATCCATCACTCAACCTGTTCCACTCCCCAATAGTACGTAAAGATATCCAGCCCCGAGTACTCATCCTTATAAAACTTCGTCTCCTCGCCCTCGCCCGCCGCACCCGCACACACCACCAACGGCATGAAATGCTCCCCTCCAGCAGGCGGATGCATCCGGTCCGCATGCGGCATGCCCCGCCAGTCCTTCAATCCGTTCCAGCGGCTCTCCTTACTACCGGCGGCCAGCGCCGCCGTCAGCGCCGAGTTCCACTCGTCAGAGTCGGCCTTGAACGCGGCGAACTGCGCGGGCGGGTAGCTGCGGATCGCGCGCATGGTGGCGAAGTTGTGGAACGAGGCGAAGCCGGAGCCGATGATGGCGATGTTGTCGGCACGCAGACGGGCCAGCGCCGCGCCCATGCGGAGGTGCGCGGTCGGATCCTCCGAGTGCAGCACCGAGAGCTGGACAACGGGGATGTCGGCCTTGGGGTTGACGAGCGTCAGGGGCACGAAGACGCCGTGGTCCCAGCCGCGCTTGTCGTCGAGCTGCGGCTGCAGGCCCGCCTCCTCGAACGCGGCCCTGATGGTGGCTGCGACCCCGGGCTCCCCCGGCGCCGGGTACTTGAGCTGGTACGCCTCCTCGGGGAAGTTGTACTAGTCGTAGAGCAGGTCGTGCGACTTGCCGGAGGAGATTGTGGGCAGCTCGGTCGTCCAGTGCGCGGTGACGAGGACGATGGCGCGAGGCTGGGCGGGGGTGCCGAGGCCGAGGATCTTGGGCACGCGGTTCTTGAGGGAGTAGATGATGGACTTATGGTTGGGGTCGCCCAGGATGGGGAGGGGGCCTGGTATCTCGTTAGCAAAGCCATTCATCTCGGGGAACGAGGACGAGAACGGGGACGGTGGCGGGCGAGAGTGAGTGAGAACAGAGTGAGGCTGCAACCTACCTCCTCCGTGGGACAGCGCAATCACCGGCGCAACAGGCATCGTAGTCGAATACGTGCTCTTCAAGCTCAAACTGCGGCAGCAAAAGCTCGACAGTCTTCTGTAACTCGGCGCGGGGCTCCTCTCGTTTTGTGTAAGACAGTCAACGCCTCACTGCATCACGTCCTATCAACCGGCAGACGATAGATGGCGTCTTGCCTCAACGGCGTGGCACGTGTCCTTATACCAAACCCCGCGCCAGCTTCGGAACCGGAAGCGCCAACACGCTTACTCAGGCTTAGCCATGGCTGCGGCCGGGAGAGGAAGCTCGGTCGGAGCCGCGCACAGAGTTCTGACGACATTTGTAATCACGGTCTCGCGGCGCTTGGAGGCGCTGTAAAGCGAGGGGTTTTATCAGATCGGTCGGGAAACAGCGGGCCGCTCGCCGACGCGATTTATCATCACTGACGCACGTGGCGCGACTAGGCGAACACTGACACCGCCCCCCTGCCCGTGCCAACCGCCTTGATCCTCGAGCCAATCTCCAGCGGACTGCCCTCGCTCACGATAAAGTGCCCCCTGGCCGCCTCCTCAGCCACGTCCGCGCCCAGGATCTTGTGGATGTTGGCGCTGACCAAGTCCAGCGCCGCCTTCTCGCTGATCTTGCCGTTGCTGTTGCGGTACGCCGTGCCGGCCTCGAAGCCCAGGTCGTGCACCCACCAGTCCTCGAGCAGGCCCACGCCAACCGTCACGCCGGCCGCGACGAGCCAGTCGACGGCCGCGCCGTTCGACAGCGGCGCGCCGTGGWGCGCGCGCCGCGAGTCCCAGGTACCGGCCATGGCCTGCAGCGGCAGCAGGATGACGCCGACCGAGGCGGCGGCCAGCTCGTGGGCAACGAGGTGAGACTCGGCGCCGCCGATGATGGCTACCTTGAGCTTGGGCGAGGACGGCGCCGGCTTGAGAACGCTCTCGACCTCAGCCTTGATCTTCAGCGCTGTGGCGATGCCGTCGGCGCTGTTGATGGTCAACGCCAGCACCTTGTCTCCGCTCACGACCTTCTTCAAGTACGCAGCCTCGGAGAACGCATCGGCAGCTTCACTGTCCGCCTTGGCCGCGTCCATGAGCTTCTTCCGCAGCCCACCAAACACAGCCGAGTAGCTGTCGTCGCCGCGGGCGTTCAAGTCAAGCGTGTAGTGCACAGCCACGTCGGACGCGAACACAGCGCCCTTCTCGAGGCTGGTCATGGCCGTCGTGACGAAGCCGACGCTGGTGCCATGGTGCGTCTGGATGCCAGTGAACTTGGGCGCGGAGATGGCCTTGGTCACGCCGTACTTGGCGCCTGCATGGAGCTTCTTGCCGCCCAGCTGCAGACCGTCGACGGCGCGGGTGAACTTGGACGGGTTCAGGCCGTTTTCCGTGACAGACTCGCTGTCAATCTCGGCGAGGCCAAGGGTGCCCGCCACGCCGGTGAAGGAGTCGGTGAGATAGCCGTTCTTGAGAGCCACGACCTCGACGCCAGCCGTGATGGCGACATCAAACTCGGCCTTGCAGGCGCCGATGCAAGTAATCTTGCCGTTGGAAACAGCGACGTTGAAGGATTTGCCATGGTCCTCGTGCGTCTGGTCATCGGAAAGAAGCACCTTTGCGATACCGCTGAACAGAGCATCCTGCAACTCGGTCGGCTCTTCAATAATGTGCGCAAGGGACTCGTCGGGCAGCAACGGGCCTCGCCCAGGCTTAATCAGCTCGAAGGGCTTCTCAAACTGAGCCGTGCCGTCAATCCACACCTGGACCGGCGTGGCGCCAACACTCAGCGGGTCGCTGTCCCAAACGACGACATCGGCATCAAAACCAGGCTTGACCTTGCCCAGGCGCTGGCCCATGCCAAGGTCATCTGCCGGCGCAGTCGTCACGCTGGCCAGCGCCGCGTGGTACGGCAGACCGTAGTGGTAGCCCTTGGCGGCCTCGAAGAGCACGTGCTGCGCGTTGAGAACAGGGTTGTCGCTCACGTACACGGGAGTCAGGCCCTCGTCGTAGAGGTACTTGCCAGCGAACTCGGAGCCGACGTATGCCTCGGTCTTGTAGTACATGCTGTCGGCAAAGAGGGCGGACGAAGGGACGCGGCCACCCCAGGTCCGTCTCAGGATCTATACACGGTCAGTCTGGGTGTGCAATCGTAGAGACCCCAAGACAACTTGCCTCGGGCACGAGGTACGTCTGGTGAGCGTGGTGAAACGACCGGACAGGAAACTTAAACTCGTTGGTGTGGTCCACCATGGCCTCCAGGTCGGGAACTGTATAGCAGTGGATGTTGATGTGCACCTGGCCACGCATCGCAGCACTGAGAGACTCCCAGGAGATCTCCTGCGGCAGATACTCGTCCATGTTCCCGACGCCCACTGCCTCGGCTTTGTCGCACCAGTCATTCTGCTTCTGGACAACCTCCCGAGCCTGCTCAAACGCATGTCGAAGGTCATAGCTCTCGCCCATTCTGCTAAACGGCCGCTTTCCAACGCCACCATGGACGTTCTTCGCGTTCTCGCCACAGGCCATCTTCATGTAGCGCCAGTTGCGCGCCGGGTCAGCCAGCATGTCCCCGACGCTGATCTCCTTGCGGCCGTCGGGCTTGCCCACGGCGTGCTTGAGGAGGTATGCCTCGCCGCCGATATTATTCCCGGAACCTGGCAGGACGAGCGACGTGGTGACGCCGCCGGACTTGATGACCTGGATCTGGGGGTCGAACGGGTAGAATCCGTCGATGGAGCGCGCCCAGGGGGTGATGTTGTCGGACATCTCGTTGCCGTCCTGGTTGCCCGAGAGCGCCGGCAGGGAGTAGACGCCGGTATGGCTGTGCATGTCAATGATGCCGCTGGTTAGTTGCCGACCTGCAGCATCGTAGATTTGCGTGTCCTTGGGCAACGAGCTGGACGAGATGTGCGCCTCGACCTTTTTGATGAGGCCGCGCTCGAGAAGAACGTCGCCATGGATCCATTCCCAGCCCTTGCCAGCCCTCGCATCCGCCTCGCTCGTTCCCTCGACGGGCTCACCAATCCAGATGGTGGCATTCCTGATCAGCGTAGGCTTGCCGCCCTCGATATACCTGGCGTTGTGGTCGCGCCCAAGACCGATAGGATCCTGAGGCGTGTGGCGCAGCTTCTTGCACGTCGCCAGGTCATCATTGAGCTTCTGCAGCGACAGCCTGGGGGCCCTGCTGCTCGTCCTACAGATCTGCTTCCACTGTGCAATGACAATCAGGGCCAGGCACGCAGCGACGAAGAACTTGAGCGCTCTGCTGCGACGGATGCCGTGGCGCCCCCGAAGCCGGACGTGGCCGGCCCTGTGCGGTGACGCGATGTCGCTGTACGGCGGGAGGCCGCTCTTTTCATCCATGATGTGACCTGCCCTTTCTCGAGTGTCGACGGGAGTCAATGGAAGCAAAGAAGATAGAATGGTTGAGAACACGGGACGGGTGGCTGGGATATGATAAGAGCTCAAACAAGTTCAGTTATGGCGATAACGACAGCCCGAGGTGCAGCGGTGGAGTGCCGTAACAGGCGGGAGCTGTGGTTTGTGGCTGGCTGGTACCGTACCCGAGGTGTCACCTCAGCCACAACTGTAGGTTGTGATACATGAGCTCAATGCGAGTTGTTCAATCAGTTACGAGATCGAGGCGAGATGTTTGCCTTGTTTGAGACAGTCAATCGCAATTGGCGATGTAGGTTTCACAAGGGCCCTCGGGTCTGCGAAACCGGTGAGCAATATTACGAAGCATAGTGACCTCAAGTTTCAACCCCCACGTGTGGCGTATGAGTATCGAAGACGGTGGCATTGCGGAGAAACCCCTCTTCGGCGTTCTGTGCAATTAATTGCTATTTTTGTCTTTACAAACTAAACCCAATCTATTATACGAAGTACAGAGTGCGGAGTACCTGTTATGGACTTTTTTGTTGCTAATGGCATCGGCGGCGCCGAGAGATGGTTGGGCTCGGCTTAAAGACGGGCTTCTCATTCCGCGGTCGGGCCCATAATACCGGAACCAAGACTTTGGTATATTACGAAGTATTTCGTACATGTACATTACAGCATTATTTATTGGCTGGGCGATCATCCATGCGAGTCGGACCTCAAACCATTGGGCATCCCCGCTTGAGCCAAAATGTCTCGTATCTCTTGGATTGGGCTGGGCAACATCGGACAGGTTGGTGTATTCCCCAGCAGATATTGGTTCACCTGGATCGCTGACCAGAAGCCATTAGGTGGTTTGCAAGAACCTGGCCAAGTATGGGCCGAGTCAAGGTCCTGTCACGGTCTGGAACCGGACACATCAAAAGGCCGTGGACTTGGACGCCACTTCCGATGGAATTGTTGCCGTTGGCTCAATCGCCGAAGCCGTCTCAAGCAGCGACATCATTTGCCTCTGCCTGGTGGATGACGCCGCAGTGCAAGACGCCTTCGACACGGCCATCCGCGACACTGTTGTCAAGGGCAAACTGTTCGTGGATCTCTCCACGGTCCACCCGGAGACGGCGGCAGCGCAGGCCGAGAAGCTGCAAACCTATGGTGCGGAATACCTAGCTAGTCCAAGTACGCACATCGGATTGAGTTCGCTCACAGGTTCGTGGCAATTAATATGGGACAGTTTTCGGTGGCGTCCCACTTGCCGTGGATCGGCTTATAACCATTGCCCTTGCTGGATCCTCGGACGCCATCGCCAAGTTCGCGCCCTTTACAGATGGAGTGTGAGTCTCAGCTGGCCTTCTTCTACCTACAACACACGCTGAACAGCGCGCGAACAGTATCTGCAAAAACACTATAACTCTAGCCAACCAGCCATGCGAACAAGCCAGTCTGCTCAAACTCATCGGCAACTTCATTCGCTTCTCCACGATTGAAGTCCTGTGCGAGGCCAGCGTGCTGTCCGAAAAGGTCGGCTTGTCTCAGGAGACGCTGTCGAAATTTGTTGAGCTGTTGATTCCGGGCCCGGCGGCAGGACAGCTGAAGATGCTCGATTCGGGCGCATATCACAAAGTAGAAAACGTACGTTGGCAAACTGCACCATCAAGACGACCCGCTGACAATGGAGCGTAGCCCCAGATTCCGATAAGCATGGCTGTCAAAGAAAACGCGCACTTGAATGACCTTGCCCAGAAGAACGGCGTGAAGCTGCGAACACTGGACACCGTGACGCATCATACAGACCGCGTGAACAAGAATCGGGGCCCAAATGCTAGTCTCATGGCTATTTTTGGCAATATCAGAGAGGAATCTGGGCTTCCGTTTGAGAATTAATAGATCGCCTCTTAACAGACATGTTCCAGGTTAATCGTTCAATTTGCGCAGTCTTGCTCATTGAATGCTCCTGTCCACCGGTGAAGGGCTTGAGACTGGGGCGTTTGCATCGTACGACTAACAGCACACCAACGTGAAACTTGATGAAAATTAGGAATGAGCTGGATCAGAAAGAACTTCGGTGCAATCTGAAGCAGCACGAGGTTCCTGGACTTTTAGGCCCGAGGCCATGTGAAGATGGCCTTGACCCGCGGACTTGATCGGACTCCGTTCGCCAAGCGGCCTTCCAAACGCCGGAAACCGAAGAACTGAAAGCCCTAGCCAGATCCGTATTATATTTGAGGAGTCGCAAGTATTGTAATGGAGAAACACCTGACATGAACGTTGGTATTTGTAATCGCGACCCGCTGCGAGGCATCAAATGCAGGGTGTGCGTAAGCCAAGCCTGTGTACGAATACGTCCAGTTCGAATCAGCGCGATTCTGTGCACGATAGCCTGTGGCTCATGGCGTGATAAACTTCGGCATCCCACATCGCTCGTGTTTGTCGTGCCGACATGTCGGGAGTCAGACTTCACGTAACCCCGCAGAAGCCCCGCGACCGACATCTTGGAGCCAACTTCTATAAAGCCACCAACTTGCCCCATCGGGACATACGTCAATACCACGCTCCATCGACAACAGCTCTCTTCAGTCCCGACTATTCCACTCCATCCGTCGTCCATCTACCATGTCTCCAGAGGCTAAGCGTGTCACGCCCAACGATGACGCTCCGTACGAGCTCATTTACTGGCCCGGCATTCCCGGCCGCGGTGAACTCATCCGCCTCCTCTTTGAAGAAGCCGGCGTCCCGTACAATGACACGGCAAAGACGGCCGGCAACAACGCTGTCCCAACCGTCCTCGGCTACATGTCTCCAGACAACAAGGGAGACGCCACCAACCCCCCCGTCTTCGCCTCTCCCATCCTCAAGCACGGCGACCTCGTCATCAACCAGACACCAAACATCCTTCTGTACTTGGCGCCGAAGCTCGGCCTTGCCCCAGCCGAGGGCGATGCCTTGTTCCACCTCAACGAGATTGTCTTGACCATTCTGGACGGCTTCGTCGGCGAGGTGCACGAGACGCATCACCCCATCGCGTCGTCCCTGAATTACGAGGACCAGAAGCCGGAGGCGAAGAAGAGGAGCGAAGTTTTCGTCAACGAGAGGCTGCCCAAGTATCTCGGCTACGTCCAGCGAGTGCTTGATGCCAAGACCAGCGGCGACGGGCCATGGCTGTACGGGGGCAAGCTGACGTATGCAGACCTCGTGCTGTTCCAGGTAAGCACTAGTCAGCGAAGTGTGGCTCCCTGCGGGGTTGCTAACAGTGAAACAAGTGCATCGATGGTACCCAGTACGCTTTTCCAAAGGCCGTGGGCAAGCTCAAAGATTCGGGAAAGTATGACAGCGTGTTCAAGCTCTCCGATGCTGTCCAGGAGAGGCCCAATATCAAAAAGTACCTAGGGAGCGACCGCCGGTCAGCTTACTCGCATGGCATTTGGAGGCTCTACCCGGAGCTGGACCAGGAGTGAGAGAGGCACAGCATTGGCAGCCACGCCGCTTAGCAGCATGTGACTGTGAACAACACAGGTCATCGACTTCATTAGAACACAGCACTATTCTCTGTAGCTCATTATAGCGCATTGAACTCATTGGAGCCTATGTTTAGCTGAAACATCTTTGGCAAGGCCATACCCCTTTGCGTGATACCTCGCTCTGACCGCGTTAGTCTTATTGTCGGTTTCGCACTCGGGCAGTATTTGAAGGCAGTACTCAAAGCTACACGAGGAAGAGAAAGCAAAAGAGGAAGCCAAAGTTTCAGCGGCAATGTTGCTCGCAAAAATACAACGTCTCGTGCAACGGATGAAAGAAGAATATACGCCATTCGGTTTAACTCGGAGGCTTGATACAAGCACCGGTTCTCGTCTCGCTTAGATGCCCTCTATGCTTTCACTGCATAGATCTTGTACGAACCTAAACGTGGTATAATTAACACATGTGTCCTCTAAAAAGGCCCAAGAACCCTTACCAGTCCATTCATTGTAGTCCAGGTCCTCAATCTGCGATGGGCTGAGGGTATCGGAACCGGCCGTTGACGCTGTGCCGCAGCATCCACCCGTCGCAACATCTCCAGGAGCTGTTTTGTAAACATTCAGATCGGCACTGGCATCTGTAATCAGAATGTCTGCGACCATTTGGGTTAATCCACAACGCTACTGTAGACAAAGTCGTAGGCCTTTGCAACTCACCTTTGAAGCCTGCCTGTCTCAAGTATAGCTCATAGTCCGCGACTTGACTCGCGCCGGCAATGCACCCCACATAAAGTGCCATGCTTTTCTTGATCTCTTCGGGAAGCGGTTTCTTGGCGAGGATGTCGGAGATGGCAACACGACCTCCGGGCCTCAGCATACGGAACATCTCGTTGAACACAAGTTGCTTGTCTCCTTCTGGCACGAGATTGACGACACAGTTGGAGATGATGCAGTCGGCGATGCCAGACTCAAGCGCAATCTTGGTAATGCAGGATTCGACAAAATCTGTGTTCATCTTGCCGGAATCCGCTCGGAGCTTCCGGGCCTTGTCGAGCATCGCCTACTCCAGTATGTAAACACGCTTTCCGCACGGTATGGCCGAATTATAGACGACTCACCTTGTTTGTGTCCACGCCAATAACCTTACCGCTTGGCCCGACCTTATTCGCAGCGTGGAAGACGTCGAACCCGGCTCCACTGCCCAGGTCGACGACGGTCTCTCCCTGAATGGTGTGTGTCAGTTCAAGATATGACCAGGTGTCCCACAGTCCTAAATTGAAGGCTAACCTCGCGAATCGTAGCAATGGCCAATGGGTTGCCGCAACTCAACCCAAGATTTGCTTCTATCGGGATAGTAGCGAGCTCCTGCTCCGAGTATCCAAATGCTTTGGCGACAGAGTCGCCATATTTCGCATCGGCACCTTTGGCGGCAGTGGTGTAGCGCTTGTTGACCTCTGAATAGATTTCCTGGGTTTCCATGGTGGAGAGGTGTTGATGACAGAAGATCTTGAATGGAATTCACGTCTTGAAGAAAGGACGAGTTCCTCTGGCTGGCAACAGGAAAGGCGGCGTCGACTACATTTAAATAGATATCTTCTACGGATAATACTCCTACATGATTAGGCACCATTGGGCGCAAGTTGGAGTGTCACATCAGTATCTGCGATATGTCATCGAATTACTGCTCTTTGAAGCTCACTGGTGGTTGGCTCCACACTCCGCTACTCCCGAAACAGGAAGAATTCGGTTTGTCACTGACTCGTCACCATGACGGGATAGCGTTTAAGACCACCTGTTGGCATTTTCCCGCTATATTTATGTAGCAAGGTTGTTTTGTGGTATCATACGGAACGATTGACGATTCCCCATCTCCAATCCGTTACTTATCTTGCTCTTCGTATGTTCGCCGTCGATGAAATTATATACGTCGAACCAGAAGACGAACTCTATGTCCGATGAGGGGGAAAAAGACACTAGATGCAAATACAAAAGCGACCGCTAATCGGCCTTTTAAGTCTAGAATTTTGGATTAACCCGACATATGGTGTTGTGGCGTGCGAATATCTGGCGGCATGTTTCTCGGTGCATCTATGGCCTATGCCTAGAAAGGAAATTTTTCGATATGTCACTGCCTTTTTTCCCCACCATCCAGGGCCACAGTATCGCCGGCCCTCCCAACGACCACAAGCACAATCGCAACTACCACAATACCCATTGCGTGACCGTTCGAGAGCGCCAGAAGTTCCCACTTTTCAACCACCCTCCGACAGCTTTCCAGCCGCTCATGACATTCCGTGGAACTTCACCGCGTCATCCGTGCAACTTCAAGTTGCCACCACTTTGACAGCGCCCCGTGTGGACGCTGGCTGATTCTTCAAGGCCGCTTAGCACCTCTAGTCCTTTTCATTCCTCTACTATCCTGCATTTCACCAGCGAAAGCGATGGAAAAGACTGTGCGGCACTCTGCCGGTGGCGTTCTTGTGACAAAGTGGTCTAGTAAGCCAGCGGATCACAAGATAACGCGAGTACGCAACAACCAGCGGCGCCACCGCGAGAAGGTGAGGTGTTACATTGCGCAGTTGGAGTCGAAGCTCGAAGAGATACAGCCAGAACTGGACCAGGCGCTGGCGACTATCGAACGCCTGACCGCGGAGCTTGAGAACGCGCGGGCTTCGGCTCCCGTGGGCCGCACGGGCAATGCAGCATACGACAGAGAAATTACCGAAACCGACCGTCTCAAGGGGCCGTTATCACCACTGCGCCAGCCATCTCACCTATCGCCGCGGCAACGAGGACGATGTGCCTCAGGAGAAAGCGTCGACGTGCGGGTTGCCTATGCCAGCTTACTTGGCGATGCTTCTGCGGACGCAACCAGCTGCTCTGATGACCCAGTGCGGGATACCCATATGCTCTTGCCTCTGTTCGGACGTTCCACGACCACCGAGACATGCCGCGGCTACGACAAAGCTGTGGGCGACGGAGAGAAGGAATGCAGCCATTTACAGCCGCCCGACCCCCAAGAGTCGACTACTCGCTGCCGTGACGCATACAAGATCATTGCGGAGCAAAACTACGCTAGCTTGGAGGTGTCTACTATTCATGGGTGGCTACAGCCTGGATTTCGGGGGGCTGTCGCCGAGGGAGACGGGTGTCGTGTGGATAACAAGTTGTTGTTTGCATTGCTCGACTACATCACCCCCTTGTGACATAGCTGCATAGAAAACTCGGTTAAAAAGGCAAGGGGCCGTGCAAGGAGAGTCAGAGAAGGCAAGTAGCGGTGCATGATACAGGACGCTGAGAGCACGAGCGATTTCGCTCAAAAGTCTAATGTACGTACAACAACCGGAGTCGCACTCAGTACGAAGGAGCATCGCAACTCCTAGTCTTTAGAATATAGTTGAGGGCTTACTTCCAACCCCACCTGTTCGCCATCCACCGAACAACATACACCAGACCAAGCAGGACCGGAACCTCAATCAGGGGGCCCACGGTGGAGGCGAGAGCTTGGTCACTTTCAGGGCCAAAGGTCGCTACCGCCACGGCGATCGACAGCTCGAAGTTGTTGCTGGCGGCCGTAAAGCTTTGCGTCGCCACCAATGGGAATGTAAAGCCGAGCGACCGGGTGATCCAGACAGTCTCGAAGAAGACCAGCACAAAGTACACCAGCAGAGGTGCAGCGACCCGGACGACCGATACGATCTGGTGGATCACCTGGTGACCCTGAGAGGCGAAGAGCACAAGAATAGTATACAGCAGCCCGATCAGGGACCATGGCGAGGCGAATCGGAGGAAGACGTGCTCGTACCAGCCTGCTCCAGCCGTCGCGCGAAGCGCGAAGCGCGTGATGACGGCTGCGCCAAGGGGGATGCCTAGAAAGACGGCGACGCTGGTTGCGACAACTTCGTATGAGATTTTCAAGGCGCCTGGTTCGTGGCTGATGACGCGGATGAAGAAGACGGCGAGGGGCGCGAAAAGCACCATCTGGAGGAGGGAGTTTATGGCAACGAGAATGGCGCAATACTCTTCATCACCGCCCGCGAGGTTGTTCCAGATGAGGACCTGAGACGGTACCAGTCAGCGTCAATTGTTGTATACTTTGTTAGGAGCGAACGAACCATTGCAATACATCTTCCAAGCCCCACAAGAATGAGGCCGACGCGAAGCTCGTTCTTGTCGGGCAGAAACGCCCAGGCGAGGGCAAGCTGGTGCAGATGTTAGTGAATGCCGCTGCGCAATGATAAAGGCAGGACACCAACCATGAGGAAAGGAGCGAGAATCCAATTGACAAATATGCTGAAGCATATTTGCTTCCATATTGACCTGTGCGAAAGGAGCTCGTGTAACGATTCGTACCGCACTTTGCACAGGATAGGATACATCATGACGAGCAGACCGACGGCTGGATGAAATGGTCAGCGCAGGACATCAATATCTGTCTCGGGGGGTGGACTCACCAATTGGGACCGATACGCCGACGAATCTGCCCTTCTGCAAGGCGGGACCTGTTTCCGGGACGAAGTTGCCCAAGATAATGCCAAGGGCCATGGCCAGGAAAATCCAGAGCGCCAGGAAACGGTCGAGGAGGCCGAGGGCCTTGAAAGCCGACGACTCTGGTTGGAGTTGTTCACAATCGTTGACTGCGCGGCTTTCCTCGTCCTCTGGGCCGTGGCCGGAGTGTTCTGTCCCAGATGGGGGCGAGGGAAGTTGCCCTTCAGGGAGCGCATGATCATTTTTCTCTTCCGTGGACATGGTAATATGTGGTGCCATGTACTTCGTTCCCCTTGTATGTTATTGTACTATGATTTAGCTTTCGGCGTCGTGATGGCGAGAGATGATTGACGGAAGAGACCAGATCTGGGGCTTATACCAAACGCTACTGGGCTTGATGGGATATATATACCGCCAACAGTGCTGGCTACACCTGACCTAAAGAAGCCCTTTGCATAAAATCGAAATGGCTGATTTGTCAACGAAACCCAGATTTTCTGTGGCTCGGCAAACCATGACGCTGCTTCTGGCATTCCAATCGAGGCCCGGCACAGCAGAGGAATCGGCGAGGTTTGTTGTTCAGCAATTTCTCATGGGTGGAACACGGGCTGGCCAATTACGTCAGGGGAGTGACAACGTCCCTCCAGGTGGCAGAGAGGAACCTCGCATGGTGTGCAGCAGCGTGCCGCCCGTTGATGGGTTCCCGCGTCCCGTAAAAGTCGCAGAGGAATCACAGGCCCTTCTTCTCTGGCAAGTGATGGGACCAGCAAGACCACCACTCGCCCTTGGAATCCATTTACACAGCAAGTTCGCATCGCGGCCAGTTGACAGGCTCGGTGCCCTTTTCTAGACAATAATGGCATTTACCGAATCGTCTGCAGCTCCGTGGCATGCTGCCTACCCGCCTCCGACTAATAAGGCACCGGCGGGCATGGCCCGTGAGATGGTGCTAGAGATGCTGAAGAACAGCGACAGTGTTGCCGGCAAGGACTACGTTCTCATTGACCTCCGCCGGACAGACCACGAGGTACGGCTTCCCTTGCAAACGGGCGGCGGTATCCGATTGCATGAGCGTGTACCGGGCTTCTTAACAATTTCCGCGACGAGGGCGGCACCATTCGCGGATCGATCAATCTGCCGGCACAAAGCCTATACCCGACCATACCGACGCTATACAACATGTTCAAGGCAGCGGGAGTCCGCAAGGTTGTTTGGTACTGCTGTATGCTGGATACGACCCCATGAAGGCGCGCTATCGTTCGGGGGGAGACTGACGCATTGTGTTACTTCAGCGTCGTCCCGCGGCCGAGGCACCCGAGCGGCTGGATGGCTTAGCGACTACCTTGATGAACGCAAAGACAGAAACATGGAGAGCCTGATCTTGCTTGAGGGCATCACGGCATGGGCAACGGCCGGAGGCGAATTCACGGACTGGATGGATGATTACGACGCCGCAGTCTGGGCCGGCAAGTAAGGCGCGGGAGTACGAAACTGGCTGGAATCACGGAATTTAGCTCTTTTTTATGGCGGAGGCCAGTCCAATTCCCGTACTTGGATAGTTCATGGCAGAAGGGTTCCTAGGGCCCTGGGCAATACGACGTGTTGATCATAGTAACGAGCGACAGGTTAACAACCAGGATGATGAAGAAGACTGCAAACACACACTCGCTCAATGGCAGTCTGATGCTAGTATGAAGAAGCTACTACCTACACTACGCATAGAGAATTGACAGAAGACTTCAAGGCTAGGTCGACGAGCACGTCACCAGGGCACGCAAGTTGATCAGTCTCGGCGACGCATCTCTCTGCCTTGGCTCCAGCAGAAATAACACTTGCGGGATATAGTGGAGCGATTTGCGTCAGAAATCCACCGTGGCAATGCTGGCTTAGCGTCTGAATATGGGTGTAAGGCTATAAGTACCCAGCATCTGCATTACGGGTTACGCCGAGTCCCAGTCCTGGTCCTTGCCACAGCAGAGCCTACTTTGCTTTCTCTCCGCCCAGCGGGAGGCAATGAACCGCATCCGAAGTATACCACCTCTTTCTTCGCAGCAGTGCGTTTTACAACAGCCTTCTTTTCTCCCATTGCGCTCTTCCACTCGCCTTCGACCGCGCACATACCACTTGTTCGCAGCGGGCGCCAGGGCTGCTCAACGATTGCACTCCCGCCTCGCCATGAATGGGCACGGAGACCTGAATAATTCACATTCTGTGAGGACGGCAGTTGAGCTCGCGGTCGATCCGGCGTACAGCCATCGCTCTTTCGCCACATCGGCCCACGAGGATGACGCCGCCATCCGCCGTCGCTACCGCCCCTTCCTGCTGGCCGAGCCCTTTGCCGCCACTGACTGGGTCGCGCAGCTGGAGCTGAGCACAGCACTCAAGATGGTCGAGTCGGAGATATTAGACAGGAAATGCGACCGCCTGCGTATCCTCGTCCTGTATGGTAGCTTGAGAAGCCGGTATGTGACTTGGCCCGCATGGTTCCTCAGTACGCAGCGAGGCTTGAACCTTTGCTCATATCATGCATTGGCAGATCCTTCTCGCGTCTGCTCGCCTACGAAGCGGCACGCATCCTGTTCCGCCTCGGTTGCGACGTCGGGGTGTACGACCCGGCCGGCCTGCCCCAAAATGACGATGTTCAGCATGCACACCCCAAAGTCCAGGAGCTGCGCGAGCTCAGCAAGTGGAGTGACGGCCATGTGTGGATCAGCCCGGAACAGCACGGGAATCTGGTGAGTCCTACTGCCCGGGAAGCAAGGCACACCAACTCTCTGTGATGCACTGACCGATCCTCTTGCAGACGGGCATTTTCAAGCAGCAGATTGACTGGATCCCGCTTGCGTCGGGAGCAGTACGCCCGACGCAAGGCAGGACGCTGGCAGTGGCCCAGGTCAGCGGCGGCTCCCAGTCCTTCAACGCCGTGAACTCGCTGCGAATCCTCGGCCGGTGGATGCGCATGTTCACCATCCCTAACCAAAGCTCGGTGCCTCGGGCATACACGCAGTTCTTGTCCGAGGCCGAGGGCAGCCGCATGATCCCCAGCTCGAACCGCGACCGCCTCGTCGACTGCATGGAAGAGCTGGTCAAGTACACGATTATTATGCGGCCCCATTTCAACCTGTTCGGGGACCGTTTCAGCGAGCGTGACGAACTTGGGCTCAAAGAGGCAAAGGCAAGAGAGGAACAAAAAGCTATAAAGGCATAGCCTACTGAGCGTGGACCGTCCTGGTATAGAGTAGGTGTAAATGTTCAGGCCCATGGGCTCCCATGGGCGGCCACATTAATTAGAAGTAATACACCTACGGGCTTTCGTGGGCGCTCTGCCAAGGCCCACGGGCTTTCATGGGCACCTACTTTCCGCACGGTTAAATATATAGGCTATAACGGCAACATTTAAGCCCGTATGTGTCTGCGGCTCATATTTCTCGAAGGTCGAAGGCACACGCCATCTCTCGCTGGACCACACTTCGAGTGACGGTGCGAGGCTGTTGGTGACAGTGCTTGCGGAGTTATGATGACCGATGGCGCGGGGCAGAAGCGTGGCACTCTCGTTCGCTATGCAATTGGTGTGCAGCGAAGTACAAATTTCTTCCTCTCTTGCCTTTGGCGAGGAGAAAACGCCCATTCCAAAGTGTTAAACCAATTACACATTTCAAAATGCCCATCAGTCTTTACGGCAAATGCACCAACATCGTCGAATGCCCTGAGACCGGCATCAAAGAGGGGGTGCATGATGTGGCAACGTGGGAGAATGAAGAGAAGTGCGTGCGAACAGCCCCCAGGTGATTTCGACCTTGACTGATTGTTTTCTCGAAGCCTCGATGAAATTCAGATGTCCGCTCCTAGCCGGACGGAGTGATTCATAGTTTATCGTACCGAGAAGGGGTTTCGTATTAGAACGAACTTGGGTCTGAGCCGGGTGTCAGAGTAGGTAGGAGAACTAGCCTGCCATTTAAAGCTCTCTTTCGATCTTGTCCATAACTTTGTCAAAGGGTACCGCCGTTCCTTCTTCATACAACTGCATGCAGACTCCCAAGATACCCACCGGGCTTGTGATTGCCTTGCAAAGTTTGTGTGCCAGATCCATGTTCCCTTCCATCCTTTCAACATCAGCTATGTACTGCGCTCCTTCGTCATCCCAGTCTAAGGTTGCCTTGACACTATCGAATCGAGCAAACATGTTTATCCGCGCTGCGAAGACACCAATGGGTACGGAATATGCGTACTCCCAGTCGATGACGCCAACCACTTCAAACTCGTCGTTTAGTAGGATGTTGTGCATGAAGAAGTCAGGGTGGAGGACTGGGTATCGGCCACACAATCCGTTGGCGTTAAGCTTGTGGATCACCGATCCGAGACGCCCGGGAAAGGATTCTGTGGCGTGCCTCAGGCTGAGATCGTTCAGGTGTTGCAGATTCTTGAACTTTGGGTTCTGGCCAACCCATGATGAGAAATAATCCGCTGGTAGATTGAACGGTCCTTGAAAGCCGAATGCTGCTGGGAGGTGTCCGATGCCGACCTCGCCACTTGAATCCAAGACTAGACATCCAATCTGGTTTAGGGATGCACCAAAGAGTTGGCACTGAACACGTTAACGCAGTCCGTACGGGAAGAATTGACCGACAAACCTGAATAGATGCTATCGACTTGCGTACTCTCTCACTTTGCTCAGAGTTCAGAATACATGGGCCACCCAAATCATACAACATATTTCCTTCAATGCAATGCATCAGCATGTAAGGGAGCCCGACGGGATTCGCATCCACGCATATATTATACCCAAAGACCTCTGGCACCGGTATGTTGGTGGTCTTGGCAATGTATTTCATGGTCGCAATCTCGCTCTGCATCGTGAACTGTTGTTCGCTTGTCCACCAACTACCCTCGGACTCTGGATTCGGTGACGGCATAATTGGTATCCGCGCGATCCATTTGCTCTGTCGGCTTGGGACTGCAATACGCCGAACGATATGACGGCCGCCGGCATGGTAGACGCCGTCAAAGACACATTTGGCATCGCCACTCAACCTTCTCGTGACGTCAAGCAGAGCATCCCAGTTTGTAGCATGAAATGTGTTCTCGGATGCTTCGTCCCAGTGCTGACCCGTCCAACGAAATCGAAAAGGTTGTGTCATGTTGTACCGCTGAAGTTGGGTTCTCCGAGAACAGCGATTGTTGGTTGGGTAGACGTATGGACTGCGAGGAATCGTTTGGCTCGGGGCTCAGCTTGCTATCGTTAGAAAATCTGGACTGAATTGGTCAGCTTCCGGGCCAATGAGCTGGAGTGTCAGGACTCACGGGCTTTGCTGGGATTCCGAGGTCAGCGGCACCGCTAGAATCTCAGGCATGGATGATCAAAAGGGAACATCATGGAAATCTGTGCTGGAGTTCACTGTGCAACCCGCAGGTAATTGCAACGACGAAACCAACGATTTCTCGGCATATCCTTTTTCCGAAGTCAGGTTGCTGATGGAAAGTCCTGGAAAGATGGCCCGGGAGCCGAATTTATTGATATCTGACCATTCATGCCTCATTGGTCGTCTTTGGAGTCTCGAGGGAGCCACATCAAGCCAAGAGCAGAGCAGAGATTGCCCAACAGCTACCTTGGCTCAAGGCATCCGGCCTCCAGTGCCTCAAACAATTCTCACTCAAGATACGTCTTGTTTCCTCCCACTGCAGATGGTAATCAGAAAGAGATGAAAGTCAGACCCCCGACATTTCAGCCAACAAGGAAATGACTCCTCGCACATAGCACAAAGACGTTGCTCACGGTCAAGCGGAAGCAACGCCCTCCTATAGGATGAAGGGGTTCATAGCAGCTGGTCAAAAGGTCTAAGAGTGCTTCAGGATAAGTACCAAGGCGAGTGCTTCCTGCGATAGGAACTCAACCTGACGTCAATTCAGACGCCCAGACTTCTACGTCAACGAACAAGAGCATTAGGCGCCCCGGCTGGCGAGAGAGTTTCTCAATTGAAGATCTTACAATACATCATTAAGACAAAGGCGCTACCAGACCTACCTTACTTTAGTATCGTCCATGCGATACACTCCGCTATCTGCACTCCATTACGCTTTGCCGTAGTCTCTAGTTGAGACGATGCCTACTTCTTCTTGTTCTTGCTCTTCTTCGACTTTTTCTTGCCAGTACCCTTCTGCACCATCTCAACCCCCTTGGGCTCAACCTTGTTGGGTTCATCCTCCTTTCGTTCATCTTTGATGAGGTCATCCTCGTCGCCCTTCAGATCTCTTTCGAGAACACTAACAGTGGCGTCAATCGTGGCCTCTGGATCGTAATCCGGAGCACCGCCATCCTTCAGACTCACGGCCCCCATATCCCTCTCGAAGCCATCCTCAGTCTCATCGTCACTCTTTTGCCCCGACACGATGTCCTGCAGCGCCAACTCAACGGCCAAGCGGGGCTTCGACACCGCGATTTTCATCCACTTGCGCCACTCGTCCTCGGGCGACTCCCCACAGAGTTTCCACTCCAGCCAGCGTTCGGGCAGCATGGCGGGCCAGCTTAGCCAGCGGTTAAAGTCTCGCAGGCTGGGCTTGTCCTTTTTGCTGTGTACCAGGCGGTTGGGCCAGCGGCGCGTGATGATTTGCTTCTCTCTGACGGCCAGGCCGAGGAACCCGGTCTGGATGATGCTGCGGTGCTCAACCGTGGTTTCGGGGTCCATGAGAGACTCAAACCCAAAGTGTGCTGGAGAGGATAGAAAACTAGGATTAAAGTCAGCATATTACCCTAGACACACTAGAAGAGTCATCATACCGAGACGCAAACTTGTCCCAGTTGCGCCACAGGACTAGACCAATCCTGCGACGGACGACATTGCCCTTCATTGGGTCATCTTCAGAGTCGACCGGAGGCGCATACTCGTCCAAGACGGTATCCGTCGGGCGACACATGTCCAGCTTCTCGGATTCAAGATCTCCTTGCATACAGCGCATGCCATGCGTGACCGTGTCCCGGGTCAGCGCAAGCATCGTCGCAAACGGGTTCTCGTCCTCATGTCGAAGCAACCTGGAAAAGAGTACCAGAGTCAAGAATGGATGCTGGTCCCAGAACGGCCCGACCTATGTAGAAAAGTCAGTCTCCGCATGATTTCAAGGTTAAAAACGCCCTTGCTTACCTCGATGCGGTCGAATTCACGCCTGAACCGGAGACTCGGCAGCCACTCAGGGAGGTTGCCGCCCGGCTCGCAGGTAAGCTGCAGCTTGACAGGAATCTTTGCAACCCGACGCTGGAACCTCACAAGGAGATCACGCAGGTAGAAGAACATCTTGCCGTAAACGTCATTCGGGGCCGCGTAGTCGTAGTCTAGAACCTCCATGGGCCACTCGGAAAGAGGCTCTGCGGTTGCGCCGATCGGATACGTACTCCTGGCCATGAAGAAGAGGCTGCATCAGGTCAGCAATTTGTTTGCACAGCGTTCGAGTGTGGCCTTACGAGTTCAAGGTGTCAAAGCCGTCGCGGGGGTGGCCATATGGCAGAAGGAGTCCATCATCGTGCCACTTTCTCAGACCCGTGGATCGTGCTCGTGTCATTCTCGCGAAGAGTCGCTGTGGAGGCTCCGTGTTCCTGGTCGTATCCAAGTATCTGATGGCCACAGACTCGGCAAATCCCACTTTAGACTCTTCTAGACGCTTCTTGATGGCCATCCATTCCGCCCGTCTCAACTCGACGTCCATGCTCAAATTCTCCTGGCTCGTGTGCGATCGACATGACTGCGACTCGGCAAGCTTGTCGCCTCCGTAGTAGCAGGATATGTCATCCAAAGTATGGATTACATGCTTCCTGGCCACGGAATTGACGTAGTTGTGCAGCGCCTTGGGCATCCTGGCCGAGTACCACATGTGGATGACGGCCTCGGCGTTGAGCACGGGGTCGTGGTCGTGGGAGAAGAGCAGGTGTAGCGCAAGAAAGGTGCGGGTGAGATTGAAGTGAGTCGTCTCGTTGATGCAAACACACAGCGTCGGGGATGCAGTTTCGGGCAGCTTGTCCACAGAGTAGATAAGGTGGCGCAATCCAGCTTCTTGGGTCACGGTCAGCACGTCCTTGTATCACAAGACGACGACGGGGCAAGCCAACCTCCAGTGAAGAGAAGACTCAGGTAATCGTCAAAGTGACGACCTTCGTTCTTCTCCAGGTTGAGGACGTCGGTGGCCGCGGAGCAGCTCCAGGGACTGATATTGATCGGTTCGTCGTCCATGTCCGAGTCGGTCTTTTGAGGCTTGGGCACGATGTACACGGAGCAGAAATCCTTGTGCTTCGCCCAGTGGCGTTCTCGGCACTCGTGGCCGCAGTACTGCGCTCACGAACTCGTCAGGCTACGTCCACAAGTGCATGAGGAAGGGAGGTCAACATACAGCGACGAGGAGGCACTTCGGGCAGGGGATGCTAGGGACTCCATGGCATGGGCGGCCCGTGGCGGCATCTCTGGCCGCGCACGTTGGCTTCGTGGTGGGCACGATATCCGGGTCGTTGGCCATTGCGAGGGGCGGGGGATAGCGGTAATGGATGCAGGGCTAAAAATAAAGCGATAGGATGCTTGAGGTGGAAATGGTCGAAAGGGATGAAAGGTGCGGCTCGGGCGACCTGCGAAAGCGATGGCCCCTCGCAGTCGCGGAGTTGGTGGTGAGGCGAAAAGTCTGCTCACCAGTCGCGTGAAAACGAAACGAAATGAACAACAAAGGGCGGCAGCCTGACTTGTGCGGCGCCAAGGTAGGTCCTTCGGCGGCAGCTGGACGACAGCTGTCCTCGGGCCCTGGAGTGCCTGCTCGTCACCACAACAACCAGGTCTAGCACGCACGTTCAACCACGGCGAGCAGGTGTATCTTTTCCCATTATCAAGTCATTTCAACGTCTATCCGTGGAATCACTCGCCTGCATCTACAGCCCCTAGCGGCATTTCAATGCGCTGAACCCATCCGTCCAGCGCAGGCCACCCATGATGGCAATCATCAGCGCCAGCGAGACCACCACGCTGGCCGTCCCGTATATGTAGGCACTCCGTCTACGAAGACTGCTCAGCTCAACAGCCCACGTAGAAATGGTCGTCAGGCACCCGCAGAACCCGTCCTCCACGCCCTGCAGCACCTGGCAGCCCACGATGCCGCCGATGGGCACATTCGCAATATCCCACGCCATGCCGAGCACCGCCGTGCCGAACACGTTGGCGGCGAATGTCCCGAGCGGGAACGACGCTACCATTCCGTTGAGACGCACTGCCAGATAAAATCTGAGGAGGCAACCGAGCGGCGCAAAAACGAGGGAAAAGGTCGCCCTGCCGCGCCAGTCGTCGTTGGGTGGGAAGATGGACAGCAGGACGGCGCCCAGCCAGCATCCCCAGCCGAGAAAAATGGCGAGCGGGTCGAGTACCTTGCGCGTGATTGGATACGGTATCGATGGCGTGAGCCGCTCGGAAGCAATAGCAAGGTGAGCACCGAGAAACAGGCCCGACAGCGCCAGAGAGACCGTCGTGGTGATGACCGCCAGCATTGCCATAAAAGAGTAGCCCCCATTACGGCTGACGGCGGTCGGCCCAAACCCAGGAGCAACCAAATCGTTAGACAGCGCCAAGAAGATGTCGCGCACAAACGCCGAAAAACTCGTGAAGCTGCCGCAGAAGCCTATGGCAAGGCCAATATACAGCGGAATCGTCTTCTTCGTCGCAACATGCGCCCGCTTCGCCGCAGCGAGGTCCACCCCAGACCCCGAGCCCGTCTCCTCGTCGTCCCGCTTGGCCCGCGCGAGCTGCTGGTCGTACGTCGGGGTGCCCAATTCGTGGCGGAAGAGCATGCGGTCCTCGGCGAGGAAGCCCATGACCAGGCTGCCGCCAAAGTTGGCCCAGACGGTGCTGAAGATGATGGGTGCGTCGGGGTAGTTCGTCAACGCGGTCAGTCCGACGCGTGCTAGGGTGCCCAGAAACGAGAAGAAGACTAGGTATGACAGCGTGTAGACTTCGGTGAGGAGCTTGGACACGCGCGCTTCCTCTGGTTTCTCCTCGGCCTCGGCCGGTCCAGCCGCGGTTCCAGGGGGCAAGCTGGCCCTCCTCTGCTCGTCTCTGCGGTACGCCTGGTCGTCGCCCCGTGTCTCTTCCAAGCTGCGATGGCGATAGATGCGCGCATCCGTGACATTTTCCACCGGACTTGTCGCAGCAAGCTCGTCGAGGTTGGTCCACCCGTCTGGAAAGGTGTACCGCTCCTCGTCGGCGACGGATGCGCGGCGGGCGCGATGTCTGCTATCTCTTGAAGGTGTCCTCGAAGCGCCATGGCGCTCGCCGCCCTCGTCAGGCGTTATGCGCTGACCAACAGCCGAGTTTGGATCGCTGGTGGGAATTGCAGAGTGGACGTCGTCGACGTTGGGGTTCGTCTCTGGGGCATCGTACGTCACCGATCGCCAGCGCGTGTCATCTTGTCGTGTGGTGTCGTCCATGGATGTAGAGTCGTCCGTATCCTGGCACAGCACTGCCTCTTGCAGCGAGAGGAGCCCATGGTTCTTGAAAGGGTTCAAGTAGAGGATCACGTTCGTCTCAGCTGATGAGGTCGTTTGTTCATGGGTCCACCGGGACTCCAACGTGCCGGTGATCCGCTGCCTCCCTGCCGAACATCAACCGTCGGCAATTCCGGCCGCGAAATCCGGCACCGATCCCGTGCTGCCCCGAAGTACAGATAAGGCAACAATGCGAGCCGCCTCTATTTGCAGCTAGGCAATTCTTCATGCCTGAGTAAATCTTCGAATATGAATCACCTCCCGAGCTGCAATATGAACATATCGATTACGGAGTATACAATTCACGCTTCATGCCAGTGCAGGCCCGGTAGACCACCCCTGCAGCCACCGTCTTAATAGTGGACCAAGCCAACAAG
>LFRF01000021.1:267714-296567 GCA_001189435.1 Tolypocladium ophioglossoides CBS 100239
AAGGATATCAGGACTTATATCCGCCAGAACTCAAATGCTACCATAACCCAGCAAGATATCTACAATCGCATTGCAGAAATCAAACGAGAGCTCTGCGAGGGCCAGAGCACTATGCGCGCCTTTGCCAACCAGCCAGACAAGGAAGAACCGGAAGTAGATGAGAAAGTGCTGTACGATGCCAATGGGCTCTAAAAAATGGACGAAAGAAGAGATGGTGTGTGACGGTTTGGGATCCCAAGGGACAAATCGGTGGTTTATGTTGGCAGAAGGTCGGGGCGTCGTGTCACGTAGATGATAGATCAGAGATCGTAACCAAGTATCAATAAGCATGTATTGTGAGAGAGTTGAAAGCTGGCTAGGTATCTATGGGTGAATTTGGGGGGTGCCTATATACTAGATGGATCGCCTGGATCGTTGGGATCACTTCCAAGATCCTGTGGTTGCCGGCGAGCCAGATTGTGCGGGCTCACCTGGATCGCACACGCGATCCTAATGATCCCGACGATCCAACGCTCCTGCCCGTCCCATTGGTCCATCGTTCTGGCCATTGTTCGGTGCAGCCTGCATTAGCGCTGCACAGCCGACCCGTGCCACGGCCGTCAGCCTTGGTCGTAACATGGTGGCCTGTCTTGACCGGGATAAGTCAGAGAACGACCGTCTTGATGCCTACGTAGCCGATGAGATAGCAGTACAACCCTTTTCGGGTAGACGAGGCCAGGCAAGATCTAGAGGGCATGTGAGAGGAATATCAAGGAGCAGCAGTCTTTGTATTTAGCTATAAATACCTGCTGACGAATCGAATATCCCGGGTTTGCTTCCTTTTCTCTATCCTAGTAACCTATTTGGATCTTGCCGGCGCCGCCTTGCCGGCGCCGCTGCGCTGCCGGCGGGCCTTCTCCTTCTCTTTCGTTGCGGTTATTGAGCTCATAATGCGTTTATTGCATCTATGTTGCAATCGTCTCGGCTATATCTTTACCACGGTAGCTCAGTGCTAGTCGTTGCTGGTGAGTTTGGCTGCGAGAGTGGCGGCCGGCAGTCGAGGCTTATATAAATCTTACGGGATCCCGTGAGCCTCAACTCCACGGGATCGATCTATTGGGACACATCCTCGTGGCAGCAAACGGACAACACGAATCGACAAACGCGTCTCACGAAGCAAGTCAGGCGCATTGCATAAAACCAAGTCTATCCACGACTACGGAGTTCTAACCCGCCCGTTCTTGCTTTTAAAAAACAGGTATATTCCAATCCGTCAGAAAACCAGGGTGCCCTCAAGTCTTAGTCCAGAGCGCCTCGTTTCTCGACCCCTGTGCCTCATAAAAATAGACCCCGTCATGTCTCCATTGTCGAGTGTACTTCATACTCGCTTCACCTCCATTTACGCCTTACTGGGTGCGGGAAATCATGTCGTCCCTCGAGGGACCAGTGCCGATCCAACTTATCTTCACCTGCAACAGAGTCAGCATGCCGGCTTCGGTAAACGGCTGGCGGTTGTGACTTACCCCGCAGAACCGCTCAATAAACTCAACATACTCACGAGCTTGCTTGGGCAAGTCGTACTGTTCGACCAAGTTAGCAAACGTCGAGCAGACGTGGTGGGGGAGCACGTACGTAGGTCTTGGCGTGAGTGGTCGGCTTCTGCCAGCCCTCAAACTCCTTGTAGACAACTTCGCACTTCTCGAGGAATGCGAGATCGGCAGGAAAGTAGTCGAGCTCCTCGCCATCAGGCGACTTGTAAGCGACGGCAACCTTGATAACAGGGAATGTGTCCAGCACATCGAGCTTCGTCAGGTTCAGGGCCGTATAGTGGTTGATGGCCGTTGAGTACTTGAGGACCACCAGGTCGAGCCAGCCGCAACGGCGCTTGCGTCCAGTACTGACACCCCACTCGCGGCCAATCTCCTGGAGCTTCGTGCCAGCGTCGCCGGTGTCTTCTGTCTTGAAGATTCCCTCACCAACTCGCGTGGTGTAGGCCTTGACAACGCCAATGATGTTGTCAATCTTGGTCGGGTTCAGGGCAAGGCCGGTGAAGATGCCACCGAGGCCGGTGTTGCTGCTGGTGACATAAGGGTAGGTGCCGTAGTCGATGTCCAACATCAGCGCGTTTGCTCCCTCAATCAGGATCTTCTGGTTTCGGTCCTGCACATCCTTCATAAACTGCACGGCGTCGATGCAGAACGGCGCAAGCGTCTGGCGGTACTCCTTGAATCGCTCAATCTCCTCCTCGACGTCGTACTTGAGGAGATGGCCAAAGCGCTTCTTGTATCCGCTCGCGAGCTGGCGCAATTTCCGCTCAAAGACCTCAGCGTCGAAGATCTCATGGATGCGGACACCGCTTCGGGCGGCTTTGGTACTGTAGGATGGGCCGATGCCCCGGCCGGTCGTGCCAATCTTGCGCGCACCAAGCTAGTCGATGTCAGTCTTCCGCATTAGCACCCGTGTGTTATGCGGTTGCCTACCTCGACTTCCTCGAGCCCGTCGACGGCGGCGTGCAGATCAAAGTTGACCTGGCAGCGATCGGAGACGAGAATGCGGTCTTTGGTGTCGAGGCCCTTCAGCTCAGCCAGCTCCTTGAAGAAGCTGGGCACGTGGAAGACGACGCCGGAGCCAATCAAGTTGACGCATCGGGGACGGACGAGGCCGGACGGGAGCAAGTGGAAGCTGGTCGCCAAGCGTTAATATCGCACGGAAGGCGGGCTGTAACGATCGCGTCGGGGCTTGTGTACCTGTAAGAGACTCCGTTGGCGCTATGGCTCCATGTCAGCTTCTTGCTTGGAAACACATCAGCGACAAGCCTGCAGATCGAGAGACTTACACAATCGAGTGTCCGGCGTTGTGGCCGCCCTGTAGGCATCTGTCTTAGTCAAGCGATGAAGCAGTACGGCATGGCGGCCAACTCACAGCGGCTCGAGCGCAGAGCTGCACATCGGAGCAGAGGATGTCGGTGAGCTTGCCCTTGCCCTCGTCTCCTGCAATATGAACCCGACGATTAGTCGCCATACTCCGCGATGTCCCGAAGCGCACGGAGTCACAGCCAGCCGGCGCATGGCTCCAGGGTAGGCGGGCGTCACTCACCCCACTGGGAGCCCAGAATGATGGTCGCCATGGCGGTAGAGGTCGGTAGTGGAGGCAATTGACCCGAGAGCCAGCTGAGGGGGTCAGATGAACAAGACGAGATGTCGTTGAAGCGCGAAAAACTTCCAAAGCCCCGCGAATCTGATGGTGAGCGAGCAGTTTATGGCGGATGCGAAAATGCTTGGTGGGGTGGGTGGGGCATGGCGGGGTCTGACCCAAAGCTGGCAAGTGGCATGGGATGGGCCTTCCCAAGAGCCTGCACTGTGCCTCACTCGTGCCTCACTCATGCCTCGTCGAGTCGCATCCTGCACCCGCTTCAACCAACCCCAACGAGCAGAGACATGCACAGTCAGGCAGTGGAGCCACGGCTGGGCTTCAGCTCGTCAGCCCTACAGCCGATTCCCGCCGTGCGCGATAATATCACGCATCCGAGGCGCGGCGACCGTCTTGCTCCCGAGTCTGGACGAGTGACTGACCCTCCTAGTGCAGCCCCCGGCTCCCATTCAACACTGTTCAACGGTATTCCACGGCAGGGTTTCTTCGGTACTGCTTTTACAGACATGGCTGCCCGCTGCCACTGCGCTTACGAGCCAAACAAGAGTCTGGCTCCTGCAGTGCCACCGCGCCTGGTCCGCGACGACACGGGCCGCTAGGAGGCCGCTCAACCAATGTTCAAGCTCAAGCCGTCTTTGTGCCTCTATCTCGGCTAAATAAGTTTCTGTGGTCAGTGGTGTTTCTGTGCCAATGGTGTCCCTGTGTCAATGTGCTTTATGAAACTCCAGACTCAGGTACCCCAGTGGCCAGTCTCCGCGAGGTTGTACAGACCGCCACACATMTGCCTGCTGTCGGCATACAGAACAAATCTTGTCTGCATCTGGTGCAACTCATTGTTCGACGCTGTTCCAGCAGGCAGCTGCGTGCTACGTGCACCGGCACCCTTAAGCTTTGTCCCTCTGTTCTTGCTGGCTGGACTGCTTTTGAACCGGCTGCGAAGTGCCTTCCCAAGCAAAGGATCGGCGGTCACTCTGAATCAAGTAACTGGAATCGCTCTGCCATCACAGCCTTTCCTAACGCGTTCGAAACCCGCGTTGTGGGCAAGATGCCGGGCTTCCCGGCAAGCACCTGGTCTGCGTCCACCTCGTTCAAGAACACCACCCTCCCAGATGTGAACGAACAATAGTCGATTACACAACAGTGTCCAGGTGAGCCGCTCGCGGGCCCAGATCTTGCGGTATAAATTCAGCAGCCAATCTGCCACTCTGTTCAACAACTCATCCGAAATCCTCAGGTTGAATCTGTAAGCCTCCCATTTCAACTGTACTCACATCCAACTGCCCTGCAGGCCTTCACCATGGCCACGCCTCCTCCAACACCAGAGGCAACTGGGGATCCCAACGACACAATCTACTGCGTCGAAGTGGAGTTTATGGTCGCAAAAGAGCGCACAGGGCAGACCTACAACAACGACAGCCCGCAGCAGACCCGATGGGCCTGCCCTGCCAGTGCAAGAAGCCCCTGCTCCGAGGTTCTGTACGAGTGCGGAAATGTCCTCACCAGAAACAAAGAGTCTTTCGTAGTAGTCCGTGAAAAGGAGCGAGAACCGTCTGACCCGCTTCGGGGCGCTTATGCGCCCCAATCTTGGTTAGTGCAACCGTCTGGCCATGTTGCTCCTCGAGACGGATGTCCCTCGGAATACGACTGGGTTGGCATCAAGATACGCAGCCCCATGCTGCCCGAATCGGAGCTGATTGGTGACGAGTCGACTGTCAAGCGGTGCATCGACGCGCTGCGGGCGGCTGTGCGGATCCATGTCAATTCGTCCTGCCAGTTCAACGTCTTTGTCCAGCCAACAGGCTGTCACATGGGCCTGACCCAGGCCAAGAGGCTTGTCACTCTGGTGTGGCTCACAGAGGCGGGAATGCTCCTCCCGCTGTGCTCAAGGGCAGAAAGCCATGCTTCTGGACGAGCCATTCCACTCACTGCGCACTCCACTATACTGGCCTTTCCTATCAAAGGGGTCAAGAAGACTCGGCCACGGGACCCGCTTGTCACTGCAATCATGGATCAGAATCTGCCTCGATTTCACAACGACATGACACAAGAGCGGATGCATAGGATATGGTCATACACTGATGTGTCCAAGGTTGCCAGGGCCATCTGTGACACTAGAGGACGACCATCGGCCCTCTCGCTCGACACCTATTATGACCAGAATACCGACGTCGAAAACCCGGCCCTGCTTTCTGTGGCTGGGTTCCGCTACGCCATGTGGCACCCGTACGACGGCCTCGATGTGTCAAACTACTGGATTCAGCTGGTCATGGCCCTCTTCCGCGCCAGCCAATTCGACAGCAAGCGTTTCCGCAACCTCGTCCAGTCCATTGACGAGGTTAATTGGAGCTTCTGCAAGAGTGGCGCGGACGAGAACGAGCAGCGGCGTGTTCTCATGGACGAGCTTGGCCTGACGGAGGCCTGGTACGAGCCGTGGGGGAAGATTGTGGAGGAGTACCGTCCCGGTGGCAAGCTGTCGCCAGAAGTCATCAACAAGCAGCCTCCGCTGGCTTAATGTGAGACGCATGGTTGAAGGGAGCTACTGCTGGCAGTGAGTTTTTAGAACAGTTTTAATTGATATTTCGTTGCCGCAGTCTTCTCTTTGCATCTGGTATCTTTCACGAACGGTCTGTTTCTGTTTACAATCGCTTACGACGAGATTGCATTTAACAACAAGACGCCATTGCTACTTCGTAGAGGGAGACGAAGCTTCATCTGGCCATGACGAACCACATGAGCGCCGACCTCTGCGTGCGGCACGACCTCAACCTCGACACGCGTCCCCTCCCCTCGGCTGCTCCCCTGCCGCCCCAGCACCCGCGCCGCGATCTTCCCGACCCTCGACGACTGCGGCGCCTTCGACTTCGATGCCTAGCAATTCGGTCCACTGACAACGTCCTGCCAGGCCACCCTTTCGTCGAGTGAGCAAAGAAAAGAGGGCAGCTGAGCCCTCTTCCATATACCTTTCAACCCGCAGTTTGTGTTTACGTCATGCCATCAGACCTCTCCATCCATGAAGCCCTCCAGCCGGGCTCCTCCTCCACCGCCGGTATGTCGGCGACCTCCCGCTGAGCGAGACCCGGACCATGGACCGCGTCGCTAGCTTCACCTCGTCCATGTCAAATTGCGTTTACATGTCGGTGAGAATAAAGGAGGAAGGGGGGAAAGGACCGTGTCAATCAGCGCATGGCAAATCCGTGATGGAGTCGCTGTCCAGGGTTCGGACTGCTGAGGTTGGCGCGTCGGCAAGGACATGGAGATTGGGGCCGTAGGGGAAGGCTACATAAACGATCATGACAAGACGCATAGGTTACCCGAATGTTGTTCAGCTAATTGCCTTATTGGGTCGTAACAACCTGAGCTCACGCTGAACTTCTTAGAGTTTTGGATACGGTGAAGTTCACCCCTGCATCGCATTGCAACGTTGCCCTGTTTGGCATGGGGTGTCATATCTCTGGAGCCTCGGCACATCCGGCTAGAGCTTGCAGAAGCCCCACGCAAAGCTTCATCGAACTTGAACCTTACATCTAACCCAGTCTTCGTTGCCTCTGGGACCAACACTAAAATACCAGTATCATATTTGGTGTGCTGTCTTTGACACAACGTCTTGATGGCCAAGGTTCTCGTGATGATGGCCGACTACGGCCACGACCCTACAGGTGTGAACAATGCCAACTCGATTGTTGGACTACTCCATCGCATCGCCTTCACTAACCGCCATCCAGAGACCGCCGTACCCTACTCGGCATTTAAAGAAGCGGGCTTCAATGTCAGCTTCGCAACAGAGAAGGGCAAATCAACGCAATGCGACACCAGAATGCTACAGGGCATCACCCAGCTCCTTCTTGTACACACTCCCACCTCGCCGCCATCTCCTCTGTGTTAACATTAGGACCCCCAGGGCGCTGCGAGACCCGTCATCCAGCAGTACAACACCATGGCCGCATCCGAAGAATGGCAGCACCCGCTGGCCTGGTCCGCGCCGGCCTTCACCCTCGACGCCTTTGACCTCGTCTTCCTGCCCGGCGGCCACGAAAAGTCGGTGCGACAGATCATCGACTCCGAAGCGGTGCACAGGCTGCTCGTTGACTTCTTCCCCAAGACCAGGAAGCCGGGGGCAAAGGCCGTCGGCGCGGTGTGCCACGGCGTCATGGTGCTCTCCGAGGCCAAGGATGCCGAGGGCAGGTCGGTGCTGCACGGCTGCACGACGACGACGCTGCCGGCGAGGTTCGAGCAGCTGGCTTTCTGGGGCACGAGGGTGTTTCTGGGGGATTATTACAAGACGTATGGTGCTTGCAGCAAAGACGTTGAAGATTTGGTGAGCTCGTACTTGCATTTACTGCGTGGAGAGAGCGCTCATGCGCCGCGTTTAGGTTCGAAAAGAGCTCGCAGATCCTGCTCACCTCAAGAGCAGCTTGATCCCAACTCCGTACGTCATCCTAGCACCACACATGGCAAATGGCCCCTAATCTCGGATACAGCTTCGTTGTGGAAGACGAAAACTTCAATTACATCAGCGCGCGGTTCCCCGGCGACGTGCGGCTCATGTTCGAGAAGCTCGTCAATCTCGCGGGGGGGCTAAGATCCGGCAAGGCCGAAGCGGCTTAGAAAAATTGCAAGTTGTATCAGATGTTTGCGTTATGCATGGACGTGGATTGCGCTTGGAACAAGTTTGTAAAGCTGCGCCTTTGGCAGCGAGATGGGTTGCTTTGCGTGAGCGAGTGAGTTGCCGTCGTATGGGTCGCAACGCGGTTTCCACTGAGATTGCGGACAAGATGGCCCGAAGTGCCGAAAGGGAACGAAGCGAACGCGATTTCGGCAAGCTTCGATTTCCAACGGGCTTCGTGATTCATTGCGTCTCAAAAACAGGATTTCCAGATGCCGAGATGGTCTTGTGGCGGGCGATTTCGCCATCACGATGACGTCGCTTCCCACCACACCTCATGTCGTGCGGCGCCTTTGCAATCTGTGGCCAAGTGCTCGGGAACTTATGCTGCCGCAAGATGGACCTCTGCTAGTACCCATAATTCCGATTCCGAATCTCAGCGACGGAAAATAGGTGGCTGTCCCTGGACACATCGATGAAGATCCCGCGTCATGGCACGACGCCACACCATTTCACGTACAGGCTTGCATCATCATSATCACGACTAAGGTAACAAGCCGCGGGCTATGCTAACAGAAAGAACCCGTGGCGAATTGAGGCGATCTCTTCGGCGTAGAGTCTGTTTCGCGGCGACACCTCCACATCATACGTTCATTTGCCACTTTACCGGTTGAATGCATGTAGTGACACAGCCTCCTGGGCGTATAAAAGCTCCTTCTTCAATGCTCCTTCTTCACCGTACTCTCAACTGCCATTCGACAATGCAAATATTGTCATCTGCAGCTACATAAGACAACCCTCAGCACCGATACACTTACACCCACGAACCCTTGACGAATCTCAACGTGACATACAGCACCGGCTTTGATGTGCGCCTTACCACGCAAAGGCAAAAAGGTTCCAGCCGAGGGCGACTGGCGTCAATACGAAACTGCTCCCGCGAGTGGAACCGCCGGCGTTCCGGGAATGACGGGGCCGCCATCTGCCGTCGCCGGAGCCCCGGCCGGAGCCTCGGCACAGCAGGGCAGCGCCGCAACAGCCAATCTCCCGGGTCCGGCTCCGCACACGGCTGGACCCCATCGACACGACATGATCAACAAGTTGGATCCCACAGTTGACAGCAGATCAGGGGGAGTTCAGATCATAGGGCCGGGTACTCGAACCTCGCCCGAGGCGCCTGTCTCTCACCATGGCCCAACTCCAACCAATGCTCCAGCTACCGCTGCGGTGCCGCAGTCGGCATACAACCAGGGAGCGGGCTACAACGACGGCCCGCAGCACAACTATCGCCTCGCGAACACGTTTGACCCGCGAGGGGATTCCGCACCGCACACAACGGCGGGCGGAGCCTTGCCCCCGGATTCAGCCCCTGATCGCCAAGGCCTCGCAGCCACACCGGGGATGAACGCCCCGGGGGGCGCATACGGACCCCATAGCTCTCGGTTCACCAATGCTGCCGATCCTCATGTGGACTCGGCCATTGATGGCAGGGCAGCCACTGACGGCCAGCATGGTGCCCACCAAGAGGGAAGGGCGGCGTATCCTGGCCCTGCGCCAAACACGGCCGGGCCGCATCGCTCCGACCTCCTGAATAAGTTGGACCCTAGCGTTGACAGCAAGCCTACTGGTACACAGATGAGGGAGCATCGAGGCATGTAATTCGGGTGTTGGCTTTGATGGGCTCATTGTTTGACATGGCTGGCCCGGTCGGAGGAGTTGATGTACCCAGGCTGATTTGCTACTGCTAGTATGGATGGTTGGTAAAATGTACGGTTAATACATGTATTGTACTAGGTTATGAAACCGCCTTAGCCATTGGGTCACCTCCAACCTCCGTCATGAGTCGAACCGCAAACCGACAGGACACAGGAGGTAAGTACACGTGCCGCGGCGGACGATCTGGATTCCTGGTATACGCAAGGGCAATGTGGTTAGCGCAGCGGATATTCCATCGCAGTTTGGGGCGAAACAAGATACACAAATCCATCCGCTGACCAAAGCGGCGACTCCAATGCGCGAAGAAGGCTCWGCAACAAGCAAGTAGACTCGATGCGACCTATAAGTATTCACTTCCTTTCGTGAGTTTCGGGGTCCTGCCTTGCGCTTAGGGTCCGTATACGCGGAGGCGCCTGCCCCCTAGCGTAACATCCGGTTCTTGTCGTGGTTGTTCCCCTGGCAATCCAGCTTTGTCGTCATGCGGAGAATGGTTCCGGGGAGCAGCCCAACGAAGTGGAACTCACGTGTCGTCTCCCCCGGCACGATCCCCACGGCGGGCCGAAGTGGAGTACGGTATCCGCACGAGATCCGAAAATTAGGTACAACGGCCAGTAACGGGAAGAACGGCGACAGCCCGAGGAGTCATGCAAGTCTAAGACATGCACAGCGGGTCCAGCGGGAGAGGAGAACGCGCCAGCCACAGTTCAAAGCGACTGCACGAGTCCTGCCTAGTTCTGACTATGTGTATGTGATACATGGCTTGCACCCGCCTCACGCCCCAAACGAGAAGCTCTGCTCCGCCGTTCCGTTCTTGCAAGGCGCCACATCCAGCCTCCCGCCCCTGCTCGCCAAGCACAGGCCGGGGCCGTTCCTGGGCAGGAAGCTCGACGGGCCGGCGCCGCCGCCAAAGGCAAACAGCTGCGAGTCGGTCACGCAGCCGGCGCCGTCGGCGCGGCCGCCGCACGAGAACAGCAGCACCTGGCTGCCCGGCGGGCGGCGCGGGTCGAAGTTGAAGCACGCCTGCATCAGGGCGCTCACGACGAGCATCTGGCCCGGCTGGTCGATGTGGCGGCCGGCCGTGATGACGTCCCAGGCCTGGCCGGCGCTGGCGTCGCAGTCGGCCATCTGGATGGGCGTGAGGTTGGCGCGGAAGTCGCCCGAGAGCCGGTCCACGAAGAGGCACTGGCCGGCCGCCGTGCGGATGGGCACGTTGGAGAAGGCGCGCGTGGCACTGCCGTCGCGCTGCTGGGCCTCGTCGAGGGCCTGCTGGTCGAGCTTGGCCACGGCGGGCACGGGCACGGGCACGGGCACGGCGAGCCCGCCGGCCCCGGCGGCGCAGAGGGCGAGGAAAGCGATGTGCATGCTGCGGGTGCAGAAGACGGGCAGGTCGTACGTTGGAGTCGAGTGAATGAACCAAGGTTGAGAGCAGGGACAAAGGAGACACTGCCAGCCAAGACACACTTATATGCCATCGTCGTCGCACGTCCAGGCTCCTCGCGCCCCAGCCCGGCGCTTCGCCAAACCACGGCCAGCCCATAGCCAGCCCTTCTCGCGCTGCACATGCCCCGGGCCCATCCCATCAGATCCTCGCAGCGACAGCCTCTCCGGCGCGCGCCGACAAGCGCATCCGTCCCGGACGCGTACCGTTTCAGGGCGCGCATCTGGGGACGCCCGTGGCGCGCATCTGTGGACGCCCGTGGCGCGCCCCTGAGACGCGGCGCGTGCCGAGCCGCCGCGTGTATTCATTGCGCCGGCCGCGCCGCGACGGCGCTGCTGCCCTTTGTTTCTTGTTTCTTGATTCTGCTTCTTGTTTCTTGTTTCTTGCTTCTCCGTGTTTTGTATGTCGGCCACGGAAACCTCTCGTTGGGCTTCGTCCGGCCACGTCCGCCGTGCCCCCACGCGGCGCTTAGCCCTCGAAGCACTGGAACCGAGTCGCCATTCACGCCGGCCGTTGCCGTCTTGAAGGTGTTCAACTGCGATGATGCGGCCTTGTATTGCCATGGCGGTCGCTGAGCTCGTTGAACGGCGTGGAGCCGGCGGCGACGGAGCCGACGGCAGCCACAATGTAATTACCCGCACCGCACGTCTTCGCTTCCTCCCGGCACGCCACCCACGTCCCCCGATGCTGTCCTGCTTTTATGCTCCGCCCCTTGTCGTACAAGCATAGTCGGCCGCGGCACGGGATGTTCCTGGCCCCTATTGGCCACTGTCTAAAGAAACGCAGTTTCCGCCTGCACAACTCAGCCTCAGTAGCCACAGACCTTCGCACAACACGACCTTGTGCTTCGTGCTCTGTGCGATTACGAAGTAATACGAGTTGTCTAGTCTCCCCCTGGCTGGACGAGGACGCCGGCTCCCCCCGGGCATCGCATCTCACTCACGACATCCGTCTCACCACCTCCTCTGCTCTCGTCGGTTCTTTCGTCACCTGTCGCTTCGCGGTGCCTGCTGCAGCAATTGGCTGTTTCCGTTGGCTCTCGGAGCTCTAGCCCTCGCCGGACCTTTCGCGTGAAGGAACCTCGCCTTCCGCGTCGCCGGAGCGCGACCTCGCTTCAACCTCTCCCGCTCGCACGCAGCGCTCGACACTTCTTCCCTCCTCACGTCCTTCTCCCATCAGCGTCATCAGCATCATAGCACCATCAGTATCATTAGCATCCCAGCATCCCAGCATCCCAGCATCACCAGCATCCCAGCATCACCACCATCCCAGCATCACCACCAGCGCATCCAGCCACCATGCGTCCCAACACCGCCCTCCTCCTCCTCGCCGCCGGCCTCCCTGGCCTGGCCCGCACCCAGGACGCGGATAAAACGGCCGCCTTCGACTGGGACTCCATCACGCCCTCGCGCGACCTCTGCTACCACGACTGCTACCACGGCTTCCGGTGCGCCCGCCTCGTCCTTCCCCTCGACTGGCAAAACGCCACCGACGCCCGCACCATCGCCCTCGCCGTCATCAAGCTCCCGGCCGTCGTCCCCGCCTCGGACCCGTCCTTCGCCGGCCCCATCCTCACCAACCCGGGCGGCCCCGGCGGCTCCGGCGTCGCCTTTATCCAGAGCTTCGGCCGCCGCCTGCGCGCCATCGTCGACAAGCCCGGCCGCCGGCACTACGACATCGTGTCGTTCGACCCGCGCGGCATGGAGAACAGCCGGCCCCGCGCCGACTGCTTCCCCGGCGACGCCCTCACCCGCGACGCCGTCATGCTCGAGGCCCGCGGCCACGGCGCCCTCGACAGCAGCAGGCTCGCGGTGCCCTACGCGCTCGGCCTGCACCATGGCTTTGGCGTGCGGTGCCTTGCGGCCGAGGCGCAGGGGCTCGGCGGCGGCGACATCATGGGCTACATGAGCACCCCGAGCGTGGCGCGCGACATGGTGGAGATTGTCGACAAGATAGAGGAGCTCCGCAAGCACGACGCCCGTCACGGCGACGGCGAGGACCGCCCTGAGCTCAAGAAGCGCAGCGGCCACCACGACCACGACCACGACCACGGCCACGACGTGGCCCGGCTGCAGTACATCGGCTTCTCGTACGGCACCATCCTCGGCAACTACTTTGCCTCCATGTTCCCCGAGCGCATCGGCCGCATCGTCCTCGACGGCGTGAGCAACGCAAACGACTACTCCACCGGCCCCGTAAGCCCCCGCAGCTCTCCCGTGTCCGAGTCCGCGCCTCCGTGCTTCCGTCCAGCCGCCGACTGACGCTCCCAGGGCTGGCTCACCAACACCGTCGACGCCGATGAAATCGCCGCCCGCTTCTTCTCCGGCTGCCACGCCGTCGGCCCCGCCGTCTGCGCCCTCGCCCGCTCCGCCGACGCCTCCGCCGCCGACATCCACGCCCGCGTCGACGCCTGGCTCAACGCCATCGACGAGTCGCCCCTCACGGCCGTCGCCCCCTCGGGCAACGTCGTCGCCGCCACCTCCCGTGACGTCCGCGAGCTCATGGGCAGCGTCCTCTACTCGCCCATCCGGCTGTTCAAGGTGCTCGCCGACATCCTCAACGCCACCATGGCCGGCGACACCGCCGCCTTTGTCGCCGCCATGGACCTCGCCGGCTCCATCCCCCACCTCAAGGACGCCTGCACCGTCGGCACCAACGTCACCGACGAGCCCAACGTCAGCCGCATCGAGGGCGGCTTCTCCGTCTTCTGCGCCGACGGCGACAGCCTCCTCCACAAGGACACGGCCTGGTGGCGCCGCTACGTCGACAAGCAGCTCCAGACGTCGTCCCTCATGGGCGCCTACTGGGCCGGCATCCGCCTCTCCTGCACCGCCTGGCCCTTCCGCACCAACTGGTCCTTCAAGGGCCCCTTTACCACGCCGCCCGCCGTCACCGTCACCGTCCCCGGTGCTCCCGTCAGGGGCAAGCCCGCCGCGCCTCTCCTCTTCCTCTCCGCCCGCCTCGACCCCGTCACGCCCCTGAGCGCCGCGCGCGCCATGGCCGCCCTGCATCCCGGCGCCGGCCTCGTCGTCCAGGAGAGCCTCGGCCACTGCGCCATTGCCACCGGCGACAGCCGCTGCACCGCCAACATTGTCGCCGACTACTTCGAGTCTGGCGTCGTCCCAACCCACGAGGCCGCGTGCAGCGTCGACTGCGGGCCGTGGGACAAGAACTGCTCCCTCTCCAGCATGTCGCTGCCCGTCCACGCCCTCCATGTGCCCCAGAAGCGGAGGTTCCCCCTGGGTCTTTGGTAGTTCGACATGGTTTAGCTGAAGCCACGTGAATATTGATACATCCTCCTGCGCTGCCGTGCCCATGCCGTGTCCCCGTTGAAGAAGCATGCAGGTTCCTGTTTGCAAAGGTGCAGAGGGAGCTGACACCGCTGCAGCAGATGCGTCCGGCTCCATCACAGAACTCCGTCGGCAACCGGGCAGCCTGCCTAAGATGCTGGTGCATGGCTGCACCCATGGCCCTCGTATGGCATCACATCAGCATGTAAATCAGACCACCAGCAGCACAGAACACCTCATGCAGTGGCAGTGACCCGATGCAGTGGCCTGGGCGAGAGAAGCCGGTGGACGGCAACTCAATCACGGACCCCATCGCCAACACGTGCATCGCTCAAGCCACTGCAACTTGATCACTTGATCATGTACTTCGTACGCTGCCGGGTATTTGCCCACTCCCCTCCGTATTATTACAGACGCATTCAACAGTCACCATACTCCCGTACCAACTGCATGTACTCACTCTAGTCGATTGGGCACTATGGCATATCAAGATACTCATCCCATCCACCAACTTGCCTACAATTACACCGAATTCGCAGCTCTCAGCCATTATGCTGCCCTTCCAAAAATCGAGTGTCAAATGGTCTCAGTCAACAGAGCAAATCTCTCCACAGCAACTCCTCACATGTAACCATCACCCAATCAGTAAACCGACTCCCAAATGTACTCATCGTCCAGGCGCTGAAGGCCTGCTGGGGTCCAGTGCCAGACACCTCGTCGGAGAGCCGACTCGACAGTCTCGCGCTTGACGCGATGGGGAACGGCGCGAGCGCGGCAGCTGGCAGCGTCGCAGGTGTTGTCCGTCCAGCCAAACTTGAAGCCATCTCCCCACCACGCTCGCAGCTCCAGGCCAACGTGAAGGGTGATGAGCACCGATGTGATGTTGGTGTAGCCCGCAAACTCGACTGGGGTCAGCGAGCAGCTGCCGTTGGGGAAGTTGGGGCAGGCAGGGACACGCTTCGTCTCAGACCAGGCAATGGACTGCTCATTCGACGTTCCATTATTGTAGGTGTACGCAGAGATCTCAAACTCGCACCACTTCTCGTTCCCTTGTGCGGCACACCCAAGGTCAGCACCGAAGAAGTCAAACCTGAAGCAGGGGTTCGCTGAGTTAGGTCCGACGCCAATCTCCGCAATGTCGCCCGAGCCCTGGGTGGCGGGTGTGCTGGAGAGCGATGGAGGGACAAACTCGACAAGCTGACCACCGGACGATGCGACAAAAGACTGGGACGATTGCGCAGAGGGAGGTGCGACGAGAAAGCCCTCAGAGAACCACATGTCGCCTGTAGGGTTGAACAGTGGGCCGGGCTTGACATTGTCAAACTGCATGGGTTATGTCAGAACGTTTGTTCAACAACTTGGGATCAAAGGTAGACTCACGTTCACCGTCGTGTTTCCAATCTGACCTCCAGCAGGGCACATTGCAGAAGAGCTGCCACCATTGCCAGCACTTGGGGTGCTCGAGGGAACCTGAGTAGTTGGCGAAGGAGGGGGGGGGGGCACAGCAGTGCTACCACGGCCCAACGCCGACGACAAGCTCGCTCCAAGTGACRTGTTGGCCGACAAAGGTGATGGGGTGGCCGTCGAGTTGCTCCACGCGGGTGTCGACAGCAAGGGACTAAACCACAGTCAACAAGAGGCAACGACACTGGGAAATGGAGCGACGAACCTGTCCTGGCGTCGGACCGCACGCTTTCCAGCTGGGGCGACCACAGTTGCCAGGGTTGTCAAGGGAAAGTTGATAGTGTATGTGGTAGTTTGCTGGGGAATGACATTGGTCCAAGTGCTGGTCTGGAGTGTCGTCACACTACCGGCAGCCTGTGGCACGAAGAGCGAAGACAGAGGACCATAGAGGCCAGCGTTGGTTGGCCATCCGTAGCCACCTGCAGGGAGTTGTCCACCGTTGGGTGCGGGAACGCCATTCTCATCAGAGCTGCCATAAGACGCGAGAGGAAGCCCGGTGGCAGCAGAAAGAACCGGTATGCCGTTTGGTCCGGCGACAATCGTGAAGGTCGAGATGCTTGTTCCAGTCACAGTTCCCGCGGGCAGGTTGTCGACAGAGACGAGAGAAGGGGAAACCACAGTTTGCACGTTGGGCACAGCTGCACCATAGGCGTCGAGGCTGGGAACGCCAGATGCAACAACGGGACCAGATGCCGGTGCAGGAAGTCCGGCGGTGTTGACAATGGGGGACGCAGTGGGAAAGCTAATGCCTGTTGCACTTGGAGTCAAGACAATGGTCTGGACGACAGGAGTTGGGATGCCATTGGGCCCGAGAATCTGCACCGTAACGCAAGTAGTGATCGCGTTGTTGGAAGATGTGAAGGGTGGAATCCCTTGGGGAAGGTAGGTCAGCTGCTGCTGGGGAGCCATGGAGGGATATCCGAGGGTGGTCCCAGTGGGCAGGGCAGGGCCTTGAGCGTCCGCTGGTGTAAAGACGATGGTCTCGATGACAGGAGTAGCGACACCATTGGGTCCAAGGATGTCAACCGTGACGGCAGTGGTGATGAGATTGCCAACAGAGATGCCCTGGGGCAGGTCAGTCTGCTGTCCCGGAACCACGGTTGGGAAGTTGACGGGGCCTGCAGTGGGCACTGCATTGCTGGCAGGCATAACCTCGGTGGACTCAACAATCGTTGGCTTCCCGTCTGGGCCGATGGCAGTGTATGTGATGCATGTCGTGATTCCGCCAGGGCCACCCACGTTGCCAGGCTGGGGAGATCCAGGGCCGAGGGTGACTTGGGATGGAGCACCAGCGACGACGCCGCCAGGAATGTTGGCACCGACAGGCGTAGCGGCCGGGCCAGGAACGACATATGTCGTGTCAACGACAGTAGGGCGTCCATCGGTTCCAAGAACAGTGTAAGTCGTGCAGGTTGTGACGCCACCCTGGGATCCAGATCCGCCAGACTCGACTGGGCCGGGGCTGCCGGGCAGGGAAGTGACCTGAATGGGAACGCCGTTTGGCAGATTCGCAGGGACACCGGCTTGAGTATTCGCAGCACCAGGCAGCACCAGAGTGGACTCGACAACTGTTGGCTTTCCATCGGGCCCAATCACAGTGTAGCTGGTACACGTGGTGATGCCGGCGCCGTTGGGAATGTTCTGGGGCTGTGCTGGGGCAGAGAAAACCGTGGGAAGGGCACCAGAGGCACCGGTGACAGGAACGCCCTGTGGGACTACCCAGGACGAGTGCACAACGGTAGGGATTCCATCGGTTCCGAGTACGGTGAAGGTCGTGCATGTGGTGCTCATGCCCGCTCCGCCAGGGGGGGTTGCGCCGTCAACGTTGGAACCGGTAACGCCAGGCCAAGGAGGGTTGACGAGAGTGGTGACAGCCTGGGGAGCGCCGGATCCATTGTCAGTTAGAATGCCAACGCCCGAGGTGATGGGCTGGCCGCCATTGTCTTGTGGGTTCCCGGCAGGCCACTCAAGGACAGTTTGGCGTCCATCAGCGCCAGTGGTGGTGACACAAGTGACCGACTCGCCATTGCTGGGCGCGTCTGTGGGAGCAGCTCCAATGGTAATGGTGTGCTCCGACAGGATGGTGACTTGACTCAGGCCAGCAGAGCCAGTTGCCCATTCCACGTTGGTGTCGGTGACGACAGTATACCAAGGAGAGCCTCCATCGGGCCCAGGAACACCAGAGTTGGCAGTGGCAGGTGCAGGGTTGTCTTGGCCATATGGGGAGCCATCAGGGACAGCCGTCGGGCCAGCACCAAAGGGGTATCCAGCACTAACAGCTGTGCCTCCATAGGTTCCATCCGGGCCAGGAGAGTCGGTGGCAGTGGGGTTGGGCCAAGAGGCACCAGTGTTCTCGCCATAGCCACCAGGCACAGAGGAGCCATCAGAGGGGGGTGCACCACTGGTGACGGGGGAAGCAGAGCCAGAAACAGTAGCCAAGGTGCCAGAATCGCCTCCAGAGCCAGGACCGTCACCCCAAATGTCAATGGTCCGGGTTGTGAAAGGAGACTGTGTTGCTTGGGCAGGATCAACAGGGGAAACACGAATGGTTCGTGTCGGGAACTGGGTGTTGGTGACAGTCTGACCAGGGCCGGATCCTCCTGGGAAGGATCCATCTGCGGAAGACACGGGGCTGGTGGGGTAGACAGTGACGAAGACGGTCGTGATGCCCTGCATGACACAGGTCGGGCCATTGGGCGAGCCACCGGGGAAGCCTCCAAGAGTGGCAGTGGTGTCGCCGTCAGGACCAGTGCCTGGGTGGTCGTAGGGGGCAGCGCCAGACCCGCCGTCCGGAGATCTGAGGACTCTTGTCAGCACAATGGAATGCTTAAAGGGGAGAGAGCGAAGCTTGCCCATAGTCGGGAGCCTGGGCAACTGAGTGGTGCAGGAGGCTGCTCGCCACCAAGACCCCGAAAGACGTGGTGGCACGCATCGTGGGCAGGGAGCCGTCAGCCGAGAGCTGCTTCGAGGGACGACCAGGGTTGATGGCTCTGGTGACTGAGTTGACGGGCGTTCAAGAAGACAAGAGAGGGGATGTCGATACGATGAGGTGCAAAACGAGTGACGAAGGAAGAAGAATCGAAACGAGAGACAAAAGTTGGAAGATGGAAGAGGTTCGGGGGACAGGGGCACATTTCGGCAGGGGCAGGCGGGGAGAGGTAGATTCTGCGGATGTCAATGGGAGGCAGGAGCTCCTGCCCTCCGAGAGATGGAGGTGAGCTAGCGCGGCATCATGGACGCAGAGAAGGAAGGCGCTCTCTCCAGCATGGCCTGACCGCCAGACATGGAGCGGAAGTCACTGTGCGTGCACGAGAGCAAGCAACCTGGCCAAATTGGACTCGATGGATGCGTAATACATACAGATGCAGCGTCGTACATGTGAGAACGTGCGTTGGAAACAGAGTTCTGATACTCATCTATGGCTGTTAATGATCGCCGTACAGGGTGTCTTCAATCCGATGTTGAATGCGTTCGTGGGCGTCGACAGTGCGCCGGCACTTCTTGCCAGTACCTACCAGTCCCAGGTGAAACCCGCAGCTCCTTCCTCAAACCCTCCAGGCAGGCACCGCATCTAGCCAAGGTACCATCCTGCACCTAGCGGTGAGCCGATTCTGAAACTGGGTACCTGCCTCTCCTGCACGGAGCAGTCCGGGAGCCGTGTGTTGAAAACGTGGAGACACCGGGGCGAGGTCATCAAGTTCATGAGAGAGGGGAAGTCATACGCGCAGGTTGTCGATGTGGAAGGATGGAATGCGGCCACGGCCTCTTGTAGAAAGCGCTTGTAGGATCAAGGTTTGAGGTGGGCTGATAACACGAGGCCAAGCTGATGAATGCTGTGAAGGTGAGTCAAGAGTTCAGGGCGACAGAAGCAGCGGACAGGTGCGCTGAGCGAATATGCGATTTGGGTGCGAGAAGCAAGCAGTCGCCCTGTTGGTGTTCATCATGTCGTTTTACATAAGGCGCTTGGCAGCCTTGCTCTCTTGCTCACAGAGAATTCAGCATCATACTGCATTGTCAGAGTATGCTGGAGGCGGCTGCGATGGCTGCTCGTCCTGGCTGAAGTGCGGATCCACGACGCTGCGGCTGTGCCTCCTCTCGCCCTCCATCCTCGCCGCCCACAAGGCAGAGCCGGCCGAGGTCGTCAGGAGGAAGAAGAACGACAGTATCGGTATCAGCTCCAGGATCATCGCCACGGTCCCGAACCAGACGTAGTCCCATGTGAGGCTCCTGACCTCGCGCTTCGTCTCCTCCTTAGACAATCCGCGCAGCTGGAACCACCGGTAGTGTGACAGTTTGCCGAGGCGGGTGCCCGTGATGAGGATGAAGGCTGGCGTGCCCACGTAGGGGACGAGGTTGAGGGGGAGGAAGACGATAAGCTCGAGGATCTGGATGATGCTCCACGGTTGGTAGAAGGCAGGGCTGGTGGGCTTTCCCACCATGGAGACGGCGGTCGGCGCGTCGTCGAAGAGAATTCGGTGGGGAGAGACGATGTCCTTGAGTCCGAGCTTTATGAATGTGGCCTGCAGCATGTTAGTCGCCGAAGGAGTTGAGTTCAAGGTAAGGCATTTCACTCACATCAAACACGTCAACGCGACACTCGTCGACGAAGAAGCCCTCAAACAGCCCCTGTATTATCACCAAGCCCTCGCCCAGCGTCAAGACCACGGCGTTGACCCAGGCGCCCCAGCCGTGGAAGATGGCGAGAAAGGCATACTGCGGTAGGAACGCAAACGTGAAGAGCACCAGATATACAAGTAGGGAGATCATGGACAGCGGCAGCAGCCTGCCGAGGAACAACGGCCAGAACTCGCGGTTGCGCAGGAAGTACCAGATGCCACGCAGCGGGTACGAGGATGCGATGCCCGCGCGCGACAGGTACGTCACCGGCCGCGAGCTGCGTATGGATCGCGCGTCGATGCTGGCGGGGATGGTGCCGTCCATGGCGAAGGCTGGGGGTGTTGTAGGTCGGATAGTGAGGGAGGAGAAGAGAGGGTTGAGCCAAGTCAGGACATCGGATCGGGAGGTCGTTGTGTCCCGCTGTGACGTCACTTGTGCAGGATACCGGCCCCACGTACCAGTCACTGGGAAGAAGTGCTGCTTGGATGGTGAGACGCTGCTGGAGATGCAGTTTTTAGAAGGGGGAATTCAATAAGATGAGTGGATGGATCCCACGATATGCAAGTAGCAAGTCATATTCCAGATCTCGTGCACATGGGAAATGATGGAATTACACAAGTGACATCACTGGCGCTGCACCCTCTGCTTCAACTTGGTCACACCCCACGCCTTTCATGCGGGTCGACTTGTCATCGCAGCTATTTACTAACAACCAAGACTTCAACCGCGGACTCGACAATGAACTGAGCAATTGACTCCAATTCTTAGCATCCAGAGCTCCAGGCCGTCAAAGACTTCTCACAGCCGCTGGTTTATCTATGAACGCCTCTTCGCTTACGCGTCCCTGAAGCTCTCCTCCCCCACGATACTCCCACTTACAAGCTCACGACACCTTCACCTCCCACTTTACCATGGCCACGGCCACAAACACCAACCCCCGCGTCGCCTGCCAATGCGGCGCCATCACCTTCCGCGTCTCCCAGCCCCAGCCCCTTGCCCTCTACATCTGCCACTGCACCGAGTGCCGCAAACAGTCCTCCACCGCCTTTGGCACCTCCGCCGTCTACCCGGCCGCGGGGATGTGGCCGCTCCCCGCCGTGCAGCAGGCCAAGCTGGGCGTTTGGACGCGTATCTCGGACCGCGGCACCACGCTCGAGTGCTACTTCTGCCGCGCGTGCGGCGTGCGGCTGGTGCACCGGCCGCTGCTGGCGGACGGGACGCCGGGGCCCACGGTGACGGTCAAGGCCGGGTGCGTGGAGGGCTTGTCGCTCGAGGGGGCGAGGCATATCTGGGCGCGGTCGGCGGTGGTGCCGGTGCCGGAGCAGGCGGATATGGGGGAGCCGGCGGATGTTGAGGGTGCTTGAGGTACTGCCTTGTATTTGCAGTGTTGGCGTACGAGGTAGGAGATGGGAGTGATGGTTGAGTGAGGTGGATGGATGGGGGCGTCGAGGAGTAAGGCAGTGTTGCAGCAGCAGCAGCAACCACTACATCCACAAAAGCTAAATCATATGTAAATCTTGAACAATTGCACATCTTGAATTGATCTCATTCTGTCCCGTCTGTGCTCGTCCTGCCGGCCGTGTGCGGAGCATCAGGATTACCGGCCGTGAGCCAGCTCCGACCCTGCCTCAACATCCGATCCGGGCTTCGTTTGGTTGCCTCTTCCGAGGGGCACAATCTAGTCGACGTATAAATGCCGCATGCCCAGTATTCTTGACGTATCCTAGGCCGAGTGAAGGCAGTCGTACACGCGAAGGCTACGAATAGAGGCATCGTTGAAGGATATATATAAACCACAAGATAGCAAGCTTAGGCAACGGGAATTAGATACCATGTCAATCATCCAATGTCCGCACTAATTACTTGAATGGCTCCGGATTGAATTTGCGTCATCGCCATGTCCGTCCTCTCCCTGCTCTCCCAGACGTGACACTGGAGACGAACGACGCTTCATCATCCCCCGGGGCAGATTCGGATGCCTACCCAATGACATCAAGGCGGCGCTGGAAGAGAAGGATGAGGGTGGAACAGGAACAGCTCACCATGGTTTGTGCAGTGGTGCGAACAGGAAACGCGCGCCTTTCGGCGACGGCCGCTGTATGTCATGTACCAGCGTTCTAACCTTGCCATTGTATTTTAACCATAACCAAACAGACTCTATCCAAACATTCGAATCTCAGTTCCCAACCCAGTTCCAACCATATCTGATGTATCTAATGCGCCTCAATGGCCTTCATAAACGCCCTGCTCTCGTTCCCCTCAATCACCTTCGCCAGCGGCATCAAGTGCGCATCATCCAGCTCGCCCTCCACATGTCGGATGTACGCCTGCGCAACCGACAGCCACTTGGCCTTTTCCGCGCGGCTAGCCCCCTGGCCCTCCCACACCCAGATGGCCCTGCCCGCGTCGTCCAGCAGGAAGACGTCGTTGCCGTCGAGGTCGCCCTTGGAGATGCGCCCGCCGTCCTTGACGAGGTCGAATGAGAGCTGGCCGGATGCGTCGCTCAGGCGGAACAATTTCCTCGGGTGGCCGCCGTCCGAAGCGCCGCCGGATCGCGCGCTCGCGGCCGCAACAGGGCGCTGCTGTTTGAAGCCGTCGCGCGGCGTCTCATCGTCCCCGCCGAGGAGATCAACCACCCGGCGCGACCGCGACTCAGCCTGCGCGACGACCTCGACGTCAATGTGTTTCGCCAGCGTCATGTCGTGCACCACCTGCGCCGCCTTAGCCTTCTCCATAGGGCTGCAGCCCCGCCCCTGCCACACCCAGATCTTATCCCCCGTGTCCAGCACGAACACGTCCCCGTCGTCAAGGCTGCGCCACGCGGGCTCGACCTCGTGCACCACGATCCCGCCGTTGGCCTTGAAGACGCGCAGCAGCGTGCGGACGGTCTCCTTAGGCGCCCCCTCCTCGATGTGCCGGAAGCCCGAGCGCACGCCGCCCCTGCGTATCTACACGCGCGGGAAGAGACTCAGGAACTCGTCCGACGGCGCGCTCTGCACCTCACGATGCTGCGTCGCCGCGCCGCGCAGGAACTCGTCCAGCTCGACCGTCTTGTACGCCGACGTGCCGGCCTCGTCCTGCGTCGTGTGCGCACCCAGCCAGAAGAAGATGTCGTGGCCGAGCTTGGCGGCGTCAGCGTCCTTGCCGACCTTGTACGAGAACAGCACAATGTAGCTGTCGCCGTCGTAAAACTCGCCGTAGCGCTCGCGCGGCCAGGGCACGACCTGGAACTCCTCGATGCGCCAAACACGCAGGCCGGGAGCCTGGCCGACGGCGCCGTCGCTCCAGGCGGGCTCGGTGGCGGCCGAGTTGTGCTTGACGCGGTGGTCGATATCGGACCCGATGAGCTCGATATTGCTGTCCTTGATGTCGTACTCTTTGGGGTGAACCAATCCCTCGTGGGGCGGCATGGCGGCGTATGCAGCTGGGTCTGAGAGAACGTAAACTATGTAAGTAAGCAAGCTAGGCAGTGTCTAAATGAATTGATGAGCTGTTGCTGTGTTGTGCGGATGGAAGATCGAGGTTCGAGGTCCCCTCCCTGCCCTCTGGAGCTCCCAGGGAGCTGTACCAGCGACGTCACAGGTCCGGGGCGTGGGGCACGGACGGATCCACCCGGGCCGTTTGCTGAAACGATGGTACGGAGTACAACGCTCCCGACGATCAGCAGCGCCCCAAACCATGGCCACGCGCGTAAATCGCAACGACACGCCCTTCACCGACAAGCTGCGGGACACTGACGCTGCCAGCACTGCCCTCGCGCTGACCACGTACCGACAGGGCGTCGAGGACGGCTCCCAGTGGGAGCTGCACCCGGACAGCACTGACAAGACGGCTGTTGCTGTCATTGATATGCTGCACCATACGAGGCAGGGAACTGTGTGCCGAGTAGTTTGAGCAGATCTGAGTTGGGGCTGCTAAGCATGCCCAATTCTCCTCTAAGCTGTTACCTCCCCAGATTATTCACCACGCTTCCGACCATGACGGCAACCTCGCGATCCCAGTTCACATCCGCCGTCTTGCCCTTGCCCTTTCCGCCCAGCAGAGCACTCGGCGGCTGGCAACCCTTGATGACGGCATGTCGAATAGCATCTCCCACGTTGTTCTTATTCGTCTTGAGCGTGCGGGCAACGACGCCGCCGCGCCCGACAATATCTTGGACCCGCGTAGCCAGGCTACCAGCCATTGTGCGCCAAAAGTACGACGCGAGGGAGCCCGTCTCGAGGTAGGTCAACAGCGGCTGGATGAGGCTTGATTGCTTCTGCGTCGAGGAGGCGGGCAGGAGAGGGTGAACGGGCGGCTTGGTAGATTCGAGGACGAGTTCGATGGAGACGATGTTCTGGCACTTGGCCGTGACTTCAGCCAATACTCTGTCGAGAGACGGCAGCTGGCCCAAGGACCGCGAGAGCGAGGTGATGCTCATCTGCAGCGCCGAGCGGATATAAGTCTCCAGAGACTGCAGGAGGAGGCGCGGCGTCCAGCGGTCTGGCTTGACGCCCAAGGTCGGCGACAGCAGGTACAGCGTGGCCAAGGCAGACTCCATTTTCGCGCGCGCCTCTTCGCCTTGCGAAAAGGTCATGCTAGTGGGTGCGGAGAACTCGCGGACGAAGCGCTCTGCCGTCTCGCGGACTGATCGCTCAATGGGCACAATGACATTGTCCTGCAGGCTTCGGACCGCATCCACCCTGTTCAAGCCGTAGCCCTCCTCGCCTTGCGCTTTGCTTTCCAGCACCTCACGTAGTGAAAGTATAGTGTACGAGCAGCGCAACAGCGCTCCGTGGTCCTCCTTGGCGCCTGGGCCACCGATTTCCGCGTGCTGGACCTCGAGCTGCCTCCCCAGCTGCAGACAGCGCCCCACGGAGCGGCCCAGTCTGAGCGTCTCCCACAGCCGCAGCGCGACCTGCCGCACCTCGTCCGCCTCGGCGTGCTTGTCGATGACCTCGCGCTCGAGCTGCTTGTAGCTGTCGTTGAGGCTCCGGATCTGGGCGTCGAGCTCGGCGACGATGTGCTTGCTGGCGCGGGTCTGCGTCTGCGTGTGCTGCAGCAGCGGCACGGCAGAGCGGGTGGTGAGGAGGTCGATGCGGGAGTCGAGCTCCTGGGCGTCGAAGAGGACGCGCGAGAGCGGCGTGGAGAGATCGAGCGGGGAGTCGTTGGGGTTGTTGGTGGCGACGACGAGCGAGTTGGCGAAGGAGGCGGGGGTGAAGTCCGGGGAGAGGAAGGTCTCGTAGTCGATGTAGGAGGGCTCGTCGACGTCGTCGTCGCCGCGGCCGGGGGCGCTCGAGGCGGTCGCTGTGACCATGTTGCTCGACTCGCGACGTGCCGATGCCAATGCTGCCTCTACGTGTCTGTTCAAGCGCCTGGTGCTTCCGGAGATGGATTCGGGGGCGCCGCCAGTATCCTCCACCACGGGGCTCCGTCAGATCACCGTGCCCGGGCAGGGTTTCCGTCCGCCGCCGTCTCAAAATTCGGCCGGGATCGGGACGCTCGATGTACTATGATGGATGCTGTCGGACTGCCGCGGCGATATCCAGAGCCTTTCCCGGCATGGTGGCTGGTGGGCACATCGGAAAGCGTCAAACGCGAGAAACGAGGAATGGCGCCCCCACACTGTGCCGGAGCCGCCGGGGCCTATCCCGGTGGCAGGTACGCACTCTTACCAGACACGGTCTAATGCAGCGCTACGGGGCCGATAATTGCCGCAGCCCGCCGAAATTTCTGGCAGGCTGGGCGACTTCTCGAATGCGTGTGAGGTCATGGCCATGTGCGGACTCGATCCGTTTGGCACTGTCAGTCTTCCTACCCAGCAACTGACTGTACCGACGCGGCTGGCTCGGCGTCGCTTGTCGGTTGAACGCCGTTCGTTCCGTTCCATTCGTCCAGCGTCGCACCCCTACCGCTTCTTCCTCTTGATATTTTCCCTCTCTTCATGTCTTCTTCATCCTGCAGTCCTCTCCATTGCGGTCCTCCTCTGCCATCAACCGATTGCTTCGGGCTGGTCGAGCGTGGTCTTTGACATAAACACCAGCAACGGCATCACCGTGGTCGAATTGCGCTTGCGCTGCTGAAGCTTTTGCGACTGGACGACATCCGGAGCCGCCGAGCCCTGCGAGGGTGCGCGACAAAAAGCGGGAGGAGGAGGACGACGACGACGACAACGACGACAACGACGACGATAGCCTGCCCCCACTGGCGACCACGGTCCCACAACGCCAGGCACAATGGGCATCAAGTTCGACGTCTTCGACGCCCGTGACCTGCTCGCCTTCCCCGGCGGCGACAACAACACCGACACCGTCTTCGGCGGCATCCACTTCAACACAACCACCCTCAAATACTGGAACTACACTTACTACAGCAACCAGACCCTCTCCAACGGCTCCGAGTGCTGGCTCACCTTTCCGCCCTACGAGCCCCAGCTGCTTCTCACCAATGGCAGCTTCGTCAACGCCACCAGCTGCTACAACTCGATCCTCCCCATCCGCTCGCGTGGCTACACCGGCATCGGCTTTGCCGTCTTCTTCAGCCTCGCCCTCGTCCTGACCGTCACCCTCCTCGCCAAGCATGGCGCGCTGTACCTCCCCAAGGAGCGCCGCTTCTATCCCATCGGCCGTCGCTGGCAGTGGTACTGGGCCTGCTTCGTCTGCGCCTGCGCCCTCGTCAGCCTCTTCACCAACGTCGACATCGACCGCTACTACCTCCAGGAGCTGCCCATCATCGTCTCCGTCTTCTTCTGGTTCCTCATGTGCCAGGGCACACTGGCCCTGACCTGGGAAGCCGTCCGGCACTGGGGCAGCTGGCTCGAGAGGCAGTACGTTGACCCAAATCCCTTCATCTGCCGCGATGGCGACAGGCGCTCTCAGATTGAGTTTTGGATGCCCCTCTGGTTCTACTTTTGGTTGTGGATGGTATGTCCCTAGAACAGCACCCCCTAATGTCCCGCCAATGCTGACTTGTTAGAATTTCTTCCTCGTCGTCCCCCGCAGCTGGAACTTTGCCTCGTATCAGCGATCGCCAGACCAGACGGCGGAATATGCCATCCCATCCGCCACCGGCGGGCGCTTCAAGGCCGCCGCCTTTTGCCTCGTCATCGCCTGGCTCACAATCGTCTTCTCGCTGCGGCACTCCATCAAGCACTACAAGCCCCGCAACCGCGGCATCTTCAACCGCGCCCTGGGCCTCATCCGCGCCGTGCCCCTGCGCTTCATCCTCATCATCCCGCTCTCCCTCGCCCTCATCGCCTACCAGGCCTTTATATCCTTTGTCTGGGAGTTCTCCATCATCCGCTTCGACGGTGTGGTGTCCGTCATCTTCGCATGGGGCTTCGGTCCGTCACTCCTCATCCTCTACATCCAGATTACCTACGGGTACGCCAGCCCCAACGAGGACAAGGAGCTCCTCCGGCAGCGGCGCGAACGCGGCGACATGATCAACCGCGAGCTCGGCTTCGTCAAGAAGCCCGCGTGGTGGCGCCGCGTCCGAGGCGAACACCTCGGCACCCTGCGCGACAAGATCTTGAGCAACGTCAACGAGGTCGGCGGCGAGCGCGGCGTCGGCCGCAGGGTCGAAGACGACATGGAGCGCCACGCGCGCGAGGAGGCGGCGCGAAACGCCCTCGACGACAACGGCAGCATCGAGCTCAGCAGCATCCACCACGCCAACCCGTCGGCCAACCCGCGCGTCGACCGCGCCGGCGCAAGGGCCGTCCCGACCTCGCTGCCCTACACGGGTAAGAACGAGCGCCGCCACACGGAGCGCGTCGTGCAAACAGCTGCGAGTGTGCTCTTCCCGAGCGACATCGAGACGCAGCGCGCCCAGCGTGCGGCGTTCCTCATGGAAATTGGCCCGGCGCCACCCCCGTACACCGACCAGCAGAGGCGCGAGTCGGACGCCGGGCATCCGGTGACGGCGCGGAGGACGAACAGCACGTCCACGACCAACTCTTTCAACGGCCCGCCGCAGCAGGTACGGAGTATGCTGGACATCTAAGGCGTGTGCTGGATGTGTAAGGAAGAAAAACCGATGTGGCTCAGCCGTGGGCCATGGGAAACGGAACGCTGCGAGCATTTGCTTTTGGACATGGCTTTTTGGATATGACCCTGCATCAACTGGAGCATGGCTGGCGGCGATGCACGCATGTAATCTTTGCTCGTGATTTCTGTACATAAACAATCTAACAATGACCTCGATGATCATCTGTGGCAGGGGTCTTTGCACAGCGGGTATGTACGACGGTGGCCTCGCGCGGGCTTGGAGCCCAACAAGAAATGGAGTGGAGCAATAAACCAATCTAAAATGAAGACATGTTAAATCGTGGCAGCTCGGGTGATTGTTCCGACGAGCAGCTGCTCGCCGTTCTGCTGACCTACCCCGTACCCAAGGTAGACAAAGGAGCTTACGGCGCCTTGCAGAAGACACCCATATCGGTTCAACGCCCGGATCCCGCCCTTTATGCATGCAGCGCACTGGTGCACAGAGTGCCGTACGCCGGAGGCAGTGCGATCGGAGGACGGGCGGGCGGGCCCCTGGTGCACGGTTGACATGCGTTGCTGGCTTTGCGCGAGGCATGTCTGGCATCCACGTTATTGGTGCCTTTCTCGTA
>LFRF01000021.1:296643-331730 GCA_001189435.1 Tolypocladium ophioglossoides CBS 100239
AAGAGACAGGGCTTGGGGGGCTTGGGGGGCTTGGGGGGCTCGTGATATCGGAAGCGCCGCCGGGCCAAGGATGATGAGGTGGATTAGACGTTGTGCAGAATAGGAACTGGCGGTGAGAACAAAGGATTGATCCCACGCATGGATGGATGGATGGATGGCAGCCTATAGCATCCGTAGAAGGTATTCGTATGTCTGAGACGGCATTAACGAGGACGACGGAGGCAGTCATCAAACGCTGTGACCCTGTGCGAGGGGCGGCCAACACCAACGGAATGCCATAGATGGCCACGGGGCTGGCTGCGAGACTCACGGTCGCCCTGCGAGTTGAGAGCGAGTGCCTGCCTGGATATTTGTGCTTTTGGGCTCAGACCCGGAAGCATGAGGAGGCGAGCCGAGGATGCGAGGCTGGGCTGCGGCTGGCGGCTGGCGGCTGGCCAAGCCGAGCCAGCAGGGATATGGCGGCTTAGATCCCCTGCTCGCGAGTTGCCCGCCTTGGCCCACGAGAGCCAACATCATGGGTGTTGTGTATCGCCGACTCCGGGCTTGCAAGGAAGGCATGTCGGTCATTTGGATCACATCAGCCACACCCTCGCAGCCTCTGCGTGCTTCGTGTACGAGTACGCATTCGCATCTGAGCATCTAGAGCGGGTCTCGGCCGAGTCTCGAATTAAGGACGTCAAACGGCCCGTTGCAGATCGTCGCCCATGGCAGCACCGGGGTTCCAGCTTCGAGGCTTCAACACCGGCCGCATTGCTGGAGCACAATGCGTAGTGCAGCCATGCAGCGCGACGGAAAGCAAGGGGTGCACAGCGACAAAAGCCAGATTGGAGCAATTCGACGGCTGCAGTTGAGGCCCTGAGGGTGGGTTGGCTGGCTGGCTGGCTGGCTCGTGAAGCCCAAGAAGAGCATCATGGATGCCTGTTTCGCTCGTCACTTGTCATTATTCGGCTATCTGTCGATGCCTGCAGGGCCAGGCCGCCAGATTTCAGGTGCAGCCGTGCGAAAGGAGCATCCAGCCAGCGCCAAGGCGGCTCCCCTCCGCCGCCTTCATCGCCGCCCTCGGTGGCTGAGAGCCTCCTCACATTCATCCTCACATTCATCCTCAACTCCCCGACCGAGTCGAACGCACTCGAGAGCCGCCTCCATCGCGCCCCGGACGAGTAGTCGTTGCCGGTATCCGCAGCCTGCCTGCCAGCCGTCGCGGACCATCTCCAATGCTCCACGGCAAGGTGGTGCGGAGGTGATTCGTCGTCGATGTGGCCGGCTTCGCGAGGCACACATGGGGGCGCCGATGTGTGWGTGCCAGCTTCCACCCTCCATCCCAGTCTCCTGGTAATTGCCGGCTGGCCACTCTTGGGCCTTGACGCCACCGAGAAGTGAGGTCGCACGAATCCTGTGCTACAGTGCCCCGTGCCTCACCCGGTGAGAGAACAGACAAAGGCCCTGCCGGCAAGCACTGTACGGCGGGGGTCGTCCGCGCTGTGTTGCAGCTGCTTCATTCGAGATGCCCTGGCCTTCGATCTGGAATCTCCCGTCAAGGATAAGATGCTTGGAGACACCACCGGCCGGCGTCGTGAGACGAGAGGGAGGGCCGAGATAGCCCGCACGCTTGTTGCAGCCAACCCAGCATCATGTCTTCCATGGCCAACGKGCTGCGTGGAAGGGGTCCCGTCGGTGGCGGGAAGACACTGTCCTGCGGCTGCTTCCAAGTGCTCGGAGCTTGGAGCGCTCGGAGCAGAGAGAGCACGGAGAGCTCAATGGCCTACCGGCATTCCAGCCAGGTACCCAAGGTACCTACTTTCTGTGGCGGTGCGAGGTACCTTGTACCCCTTGTACCCTGTTGCCACCTGGGGAAGCTGTACCACTCGACGATCAAGGCCGCCGTACCGATTGAGGCGAGATACGCTTTGCCTCCTTGCCTCCTTGCCTCTTTGAGGGCAGTTTCATGATCGACCTGTGCCGTTGCTGGCAGCTGGGGACAGGCAAGGGGCGTCACAGACCAAGCCAATCCCTCCCTAGCATTGCGGATCGTGGACTGCCTCGATGGCTGTTGGTCGCCCAGACCCGGCGCTCTGCCGTCCAACGACGCAGCCGACTGGTCCGCCGCGCCCGACAAGTATGACATGTAACGCACTCAGAACAGAGACATGTCAGCCATGTTCTTCGAGTCGTGCAGCCAACGACTCGCCAAGGCCAGCACCTTGACGACCCATCAAAAGAGGAAAGCCAGATGCAAGGAGGAATGGAAGGCGGGAGAGCCGGCAAGGAGACGGACTCGGTGCCGATGAGGCCGGATGCCACGGGTGCGCATGGGATGAAGATTCAACACCGGACAAGGACTAGCCGTCGCTGGACGCCAAAACCGTAGGCGATTGTGGTCGCTAGGTAGCTGTCAATCGGAGGGTACCTTACAGCTACAGTACGTACCTGGCTGTACCTTTGCTGGGTTCCCGATCGGTCCAGGTACACATCTGTGGCGTGAAGCTGAAAGGTGGAGGAACGGAGGCGGAGACGGCTCTGGCTACCGGTCATCCCGCAAGCCGTGGTGGTGATGGTCACGGCTGGCTGGAAGCGAACAGAGAAGCGAGGGACACAGTATCGTGGCAACCACCAAGTTTGCCATTCACCACGGCCTGGGGAAAACGAGACCGACGTCGCCAACGGCACGATGATGGAGAGCCAAAACCCTTGCTCCCCCACGATGGCATCCCGGCGTGCCTATTTTTATAGCGGCCAGGGACGGCTACCAGCCTACAGGGGCAAGGCGAGTCACCACGCAGGTCACAAGCGCATCGTGGTCCGCCTGGATCCGCTGGGATGCGACGTTCTGGGGACATGGCCCGGGCGGCGCCCCTGGGATGAGGGCATCGGATGGGGACACGGCACAATCAAGAGGCAGAGGACGTCCATGCATGAATGGTTGGAGGGCTCAGGGGATCCGTCAGTCCAACACCTGGCCATTGTGCCCTGGCCATTGTGTCGTTGACTGGCCGTGGCGGCTGGGTTGAGCCACCTTGGGGTCTGCGTCCGTCTGGGCTCCGTCGAGGTCACTCGCTGCCCTCGGGTGCATCCACGACCCAAGCTCGACCCTCTGGCAGAACGCCTCGTCAGCGAGCGAGCACTGGGATGGAGCACTCTCTGGGCGACGCGACCCCCACACCTCAACAGCGCCATCCAAGGCACGAGTTGAGAGGCTGGCAAGGGCTTGCGCACGTCCTCGTCCACTGGCCGCCTTGTACCTGGACCCCGCCCGCACTAAGATGCGCAGATGACCTGTACCTTACGTCTACAGGCCCGCTCTTTCGGCGGTTTGAGGCATCGTCACTCGCTCAGCCACCGGTCTTGGGCGGATGGCGGCTTACAGGCAGCGCAGACAGGCAGGTGCTCAACGGCACCGTCATGGGCAACCACAGGGCGGACGAGGTCGGTCCCTGCAGATTCTCGCCGGTCTGGACGCCGCGGCACGAGGCGAGGGACGTACTCGTACTCGTCCTCGTCGGGGTGAAGCCATTGCAGGGCGCTAATGTTCGGAATCAACCACAAACACGGATATTTGCTGCGATTCACGGCGCACAGCCCGTGCTGCTATGCCCTAGCGACCATAGCACAGCTAGAATCGGCCACCAGGAGATCACCGTTATCATCGTGGCAGGCGACGCCACAACTTCGCCAGTCGCCTACCCGGGCGCTGTCCAGTGGAGATGCCCTCGAAGTCAAGCCATCAACTCTGTTTTGCCTCCTCGTCGMCGGCCGCCGCCGCGCAACAGCTCCACGCTGGCTTGAAGCTTGTTCCTTTTTCGCCGACCGTGGTCCCCGACTCCCCGTAGCGCCCCCTTGGTGGCCCGCGCCTGGTGATGCTTTGGGCTGCCTGCTTGCTTTTACCTTTCGTTAGCCCTGTGTGATGGAGGCTCGAGGAGAGACGGAGCTCGATGGTTGGGCCCAGGAAACGACGGCGCCGTCCCAGGCCGGATCCGGGACCCCCACCACCACGACGAGACCGGCCCATGGGCCATGCCACATCCGTTTCGAGGGGAAGAGGAAACCACAGGCGGCATCATCAGGCTCGAGCCTGGGTGGTCTTTGCAGCGGCATTCCGCCAGTCCCTGGCCATCGCCACACGGCCCTGCAGTGCCTCTACCCCCCCCCCCTCCTCCCCGTCCACCTCCCCCTTGCCGCCCCCTCCGACTCCGACGTGTCCTGATCAGCGTGTCTCATCAGCGCGGACGAAGTACGCACATACGAACATCGTGCCATCCATCCCTCGCCCGTCTTTGCTCCTGCGTGACCACAAGCACAAGAACATCAACCTGTCCAGAGAGGTTGGCTACATGTGCCGTGGGACGTCGCCTTCATCTCGCCCGCACCTTGATGCATCGCCAAGGCCCCTGAACCGATTGCATTTGCTTGCAACTCGCTTCCCGTTCCTGCAGGCACCGGGCGACCATCGACGCAAACGCCCTCCATCGACAAATCACACTACGAGTACACCGCACTGGGCTTGGAGCCAGTCAGGAGCGGCTCAGTAAGCTCACTGTCACTCGAGGACTCCGTAGTCCGTTCGGAGAGCTCACCCAGCTCTCAGCTCCACAGACAAACCGATCACCCATCATCTCAGTGACTGCAACCGCCCGTGTGTGCCCCGCCACCTTCGCATGGCTTGACTCGAGCAGGCAGCTGTGATCTCACTTATCCACTGCCCTCGTCACTCATCCGCCCCTGCTCCTCCTCCCCTTCTTCCACTCTCTCACACACGCACACCTGCACCCGCCACTCACAGCTGCGTTTTTCCTCTTGTTGATAGCTCGGGAATCTTGGCTCTTCCGTCGCACCGCAGCCCTTGGCCTCAGACTCAGAGGGCAGCAACTTGCAGAAACTCCAGGCGGACAGATCCAACAAGCCAAACGCCGTCTCGGCTGCATCGCTAACCGCTGGCACCCGCCCCCGCGCCGCCTCAGCGCCCCTCCCTGCTGTCTGCGCCGTCGCACCATCTTCAGCCTCACTGGGAGAGAGGTTGGTCGCCCGCATAAAGCAAACCCCCCCGTTTTCCCCTGGCCGACCATCCTCCACCCCATCCTCGCCCATCTGCCTCCGTTACCACCGTCGGCGACCTCTTCGCTTGCTCCCCGTCGGCGTGCAGCGGCATCCAGCTGTACCGGCGTTGCCGTCGTCCATCGCCGCCCCGACTCTCGCCGCCCCCGGCCACCATGGCCGCTACCTTCCGACCGGTCAACCCCAACCTCGTCGCCGAGACCATCAGAGAGGACGTCATGACGCCATCATCGTCGGCGACGCCTCGACCCAACACCGCACCGCATCCACATCCTGCCATGTCTCCCGAAGACGCCACGACGCCGACGAGGGCGACTTTTAGCAGCGGGGCCGCTGGCCAGAAGCCGCTGCCGACGAGCCCCTTTCCCCAGGCCGTGCAGGTACCCGATGCCGCCGACCGACCGCGACGAGATAACTCGCAGCATTCGGCCAAGTCGTCGTCGAGGAGGGACTCCATGGACATCGACATGGACGACTCGGATGGGGAGGGAAATGCCGACGACGGAGCCGGCTCCGACGACGAAAGCGTCAATGCTGACGGCACCGAATCGAACAAGAAGAAGAAGTCGCAGCGCTTCTACTGCACCGACTACCCGCCGTGCAGCCTGAGCTTCACAAGGAGTGAGCACCTGGCCCGACACATCCGGTGAGCGCTACTCCTAAAACAGAGTTTGGTCCCTCCCCCCCCTGGTGCTAACACGTCATGGCAGAAAACATACGGGCGAGCGACCGTTTCAGTGCCACTGCTCCCGGCGCTTCTCGAGGCTCGACAACTTGAGGCAGCATGCCCAGACCGTGCACGTCAACGAAGACATCCCCATGGACTCGCTGGCCGCAACCGGCTCGAGGTTCCAGCGCCAGATTCGGACCGAGAGGGTGAGGCAGGCTGGCAGCAGGGCACGAGCGTCCACTGGCGGCAGTGCTGGTGGCCCATCTCGTGGGCACTCCAAGTCGCTCTCCACGTCCAGCATCGCCAGCATCAGCTCCGTGGGGTCCTCGTACAGCACCCAGGCGGATACTCGGCGACGACCCCCACCGCTCGTGATGGCGGCAGACCCTCGCTCGAGGCTTTCTCTCGAGTCGTACCGCAGCGCCGCCGACAGCACCTACTCATACCGACCCGCGTCGCCCAGCGACTTTAGCACCCCGACCTCGGCTACGTTTTCGACTGCTCAGAGCAGCCCCCGATGGGCTTCGGGCATGGCGTCGCCCACGTCGACCCACTCAAGGTCCCAGAGCATGTACACGACGGGCAACAGGACGCCCGGACGTCGGCTGAGCGTTCCCTCCGGCGCGAATCCCTTCCAGTCTCCCCGTGGCCATGTGCCAGGACGGCCCGTGTTTGGCCCAGGACCTGTCAACAGCTCGCACCCGGCGGCTTTCGCGTCCTCCAACAGCAGCATGGTGACGTCGCCTACGGTATCGACATCTGGATGGTCGACTCGACGGGACTCGACGTCGAGCGCTACCGACGAAGGATGGCGGAGGCGCACCTGGCATCCTGATAGCCGCAGTTATAATGGCCAACCTCACCAGCTAAGCGCTGTCGGAAACCAGGCGGTGCGGCCGAACCCGCCGCCGCCGATTGCGAACCCCTCCAACCCACAGACGTCCTTCCGCCTCCCTGGCATCGAGTCGTTCGACCCCGTTCCTCGCCGCAACCCGTCTCCAATGGCCGTCGACTCGGAACACGTGCGTCGCCCGGTGTATCAGCCCCCGCCCACGGAAGCGATGCAGCCAGAGGAGCGTCGGAACCTCAACATGTACGACGCCAGCCTGCAGCGTGGCCTCACACGCCTGGACATCAACCACAAGACTCCGCCCCGCGACAGTGCCGGGGCCTGGGCATCCGAGGTGAACAAGGCAGTCCTGGCTCAAGCAGAGCACGTTCGGCAGAATCCACCGACGGTCCGGTTCCAGGACCAGCTACCGCCCTCTCGCCAGAACCCCAGCGCCGGGGCCGGCCGTTCTCTGCACCAGCAAACCATGTCTGCCCCCTCGATCGCCACATCCAGGGAGAGCAAACGCCACGGCTGGTACCAAGGGCCGGTGATGCCTCAGGGCAACGCACCGGGCCCCCAGGACCCGAGGGTGGCTCACGTTGATCGCATCGTCCACCCCAACCTTAATGGATTCAGTGGCTTCCCGTCCCGAGAGCAGCAAGTTCAGCAGCAGCAGCAGCAGCAGCAGGATCGCCCTGCGAACGCAGACCCGCTGAGACGCCTGGAAGCCCTGGTCGCCGTTGCCACCGGCGAAGGATCGACAGCCACTGCCTACTAGGCATACCACCATCGTTGACAGGTGCAAGGCCACCTTTTACTCATCACTGCAGCCCTTCCGCCTTGACGGCGGCTTTGGACGCATGAGGCAGGGTCTTTTGCCTCGGCCTTCTTTACGAATGTTATGAATTTCTTTGCCATGATACTTGGGGTTACAGAGCGCTTATGACATTTCCTTTTTTGGCACGACACTGGACTGCCCATCGATGACTTATTTTGCATGATCATGGGTTCTCATCGCTGCGGCATTTTCATCGCCTCTTTCACATTGGTCTCCTTCAAGACGACCGCTTCGGCTCAGATTTCACTCTGTCTAGACGCAATCACCACTCATACCGCTCGCTGGCAATTTCCGGTTTCTGGGTTACTAGATGGAAGTTATCGGAGGCGGATGCTCTGCTTTCATGTTTCATTTTGTCTTGCCAAGCGTGTTTTTTTGTCGTTTCGGGGACTATTGGGAACTTTGACGACGTGATGAGATACCCCCGCCCGTCATTGTGAGATGGGCTATGCACGGTCCCTGATTAATGGCTCGGGCAACGGACGGCGGGCTCGCGACTACTAGACGAAGATATCGAAGACTCACGTTAGGAGCAGCGGCACCGCGGGATGCCTGGTCACGAGGACATTGGAGCTATGCCCGCGGCCGCGGCCCCTGCGAGCCGGCTATGATGGATAGTGATTTGATACCCTGAGATTTGAAAGCAAATACGGGAGGGAACTTTGTCTTTTCACATATTTGCGCTTGTTGGACGGGTTTGCTGGGCGTTGGTCTCATGACTGCTGGGCTGGGCGGCAAGTTTGACGCTACGTGCATGATGACTGGATTACAGGCTGGGTATGATAGTCGGGGAAGCAACATGGTGTTGGCATGCCTTTTGTCGTCGAGTGACTAGGTGTGAGCTATCATGTCTGCGCTGCTCAAGGTTAGTTGTACGTTGCCTACGTATCATGGCCACCCCTATCCCACCGTTGTATCTTGAACCTACACGTCGACGGCGGACAGGTAGCTAGGGGGCTAATATGGATGATGATGCTGCTTGCTGGGATGGGTCTAGAACGTCAAGACTACGTAGATTTAGCTAAATGGTGGCTATTCTCATGCTTGCTCTCAAAATAGTGAACGGAAACATGCGCCGTCTGTTGAGATGGGTATTGTGGCGAACATAAATGAGCCCATGAGTCGTCCAGACGTCCAGACAACTCTTGTGTTGATAGTCAAAAGAAACGAGCCCCCAGCTCCTCGCCGGGTCGCTGCAGAAACTGGAGGAACGCCTGCCATTTGAAAGAGGGGAACTGGCCACGGCGCCTACGCATGCCACAGTAGGTAATCAATATCATGGTTCCGGATTCGGTTTCCATTCACTTGCCCTAACTGGCCACGGGCTAGCACCATCATCGTTTCAGTTCAACTTCCTCCAGAGCGGCGGCAGTGTGAGTGGACGTGCGGATAGAGACAGCAGGCGGGCACGAAGCCATGCAGTCAAGCAGGCCATATGGATCCATTCGATACGTTTCCCGTGAGCTCTAAGGCTTCATTCAAGCTGTCCTAGACCTCTGTAGGTGACAGAGAATGCTGTGTCGCTGCAGGGCTGACCTACCCTACAGCTGCCTCTGGCCAAACCGTGGAACCAATCTTTAGTCTGACTAGGAATTTGCCCTTCCATAATTTCCAGTCGGTTTCCCAGACTAGTTTGGATGATGTAGCATTGGCAAACACGCTTATAATGGTGCTTACACTGGCGGCTGGGGATGGCCATACCACCATGGAATCGGTGACTTACAAGGGCAGGCCATTTAATGCGGAAACGACAGGCTGCAACGCCCACGACTGCCCTGTAGAGACATTTCAGGCTTCAAAAACTGTGATTTGACGTAAAGTATCAGTTGAAAGTGCTGTAGATACTGCTCCAAGGCCGATTACGTCGTGTTCCTCACAACGCCGCCCCTAGATGTTTGACTCAGTCTGCCACTGTGACCTCTCATATAACAACTCCATTGCGACGCAAAAAGGAAACACACCGCAGCAAAAATTGCGTGACTACTTAGCATTACCTTTCAGGACTACTCCGTCTACATTACATGCAGGGAATCTGTTTAGTCGTGCTGCTCGGTGGTGTTGTCCAGCAGTATCCGAGAATATGGAACCTCTCAGCATGTACCGGCCACCATCGTGACATCTACTCCCTCGCCAGCTTCCAAATCATCTCCTCAAACCCCTCCGGCTTCCTCCCAACCCCCCAGAGTCCCTTTCACTGCCGCCGTCCCCCGCCCAAATTGCCTCCTACGCAGCCGCCCACGTCCGCGCCAGCTTCGCGGACTCAAACACGCTCAGCACCTGCTCATGCTGCGTCGTATGAATTTGTGCTTTACTCTAGCAGGTGCGCGGCGGGCGTCTAATCTTTGTGTGGTACTCGTGGACATGGCCCTGTACGAGATCAAGAAGAGCACGTCAATGCCTGCAAACTCGGTTTCAAGATCGTCGGGAGTGGACTCTTGAGATGCTTGTCGGGTGTTGGCTCCATTGGCGAGATATGTCTTGGGGGTCTTTTCTGGGAAGCGGCTGACGAGGATGACTTTGTCGTTGGGGGCCTGGGCGAGGAGGCGCGTGTATGTGCTGTGCTGGTGCCGAGGGCGCCCCAGGCTGGAAAGACGCAAATGGTCTTCATGATGAAAGTATCGCGCTGGGTGGAAGATATATATGTGGCAGAAGATGCAGGTCAAGTATTGCCTCATCTTACAGCAGATCATCGACTGCACAAGACGGATCCGACATCATTTCTGCGACCGCCGCCATGTCCGACCGCTCCCAGGACTCTCTAGCAGCGGCGTAGCAGACGTCAGAAATGAAAGCATGGAATTACAAATCTTTGCCCCTTTTCTTTTGTTCCTTACCGCCTGCCAAGTGCGTGTTCAACGCCGTGCGGTCGCGCCTTGCCACGGGGGCGCGCTCTCCGGGGCGAAGATCTTGGGGCGCGGACGGCCGGTGAGCTGGCTCGTGACGGCGGTCTTGCGGGCGCATATCTGGCGTGGAATAGTTGGCAGTGCGAATGACGAGGAGTGGGTGTTAGGAGAGGAACTGAGGAGGAACTTTGAGAAGCTGGGGGCGTGGTGCGTGGGTGTGGTGATGGTGTTTCGGGCGAGGCGGCAGAGGAGGCGCGGGACGATGGGCATGCGTCAGGGGTTCGACCTTGAGGAGATGGGTATACCTTAAGAACATATGAGCTCGTACGAGCTGGAGTTGTCCACCATCTACGAAGCAAAGCGAGTCGGTCTGTTGGCTTGCATTACTGAACCTCCAGCCTCAACCGTGTAAGTCGCGACACATGCCGTGCCTCGGCGTCAACTCCCCATATTCAGGAGCAACACAGCAAGCAAGCAACAGCTGCCAAGAGTGTGTCGACAGAAACAACTTGTCACCTCCGCCATCGCTTCCTTCCCGGCGTCCCTACAACTACCACGGCAGGAACACCACCCTCCCATCCCCATCTCCGGCACAACCTCACATCACAACAACCACGCCTCACCACCAACACTTCAACCGCCCTCCCGCAAACAAGCATCTCTACACCCACCACCCGCCACCACCATGTCCGGAACCCTTCCCAACACAAACAGCGGCTTCACCCCCGCCGCCGTCACCGCCTCCGAGACGGGCACCACCGTTCCCATCCCGCCGCGCCCACCGCCCTCCCCGCGCGCCGTCTTCCTCTTCCGCGCAAGCGCCCTGCTACGCATCGCGAGTATGATCAACCCGCTGGGCATCCTGATCTACGACGCGGTGTTCTTCGACGATGTGTGCGGGCACGAGGCGAAGGAGTGCTGGTTGATGTGGCACGCGACGTTTATCATTGTACGCGGCGCCGCCCCCCCTGCCCATCTTACATCTTCTCTGGGAGGGCCCGCTGGTGCTTCCGAGGACTAACGCCAGGCAGGCCCTCGTCGCCCTCGCGTGGGACATCGCCGTCGCCGTCTCCCTCGTGCGCATCCTCCGCGGCCGTCGCGGCATCCCCTACCTCGTGCACGCCAACGTCGCCGCCCTCGTCGCCCTCGGCGCCACCGCCTGCTTCGGCATCGTCGTCTTCCAGATCTCGCGCCGGGTGCCCAAGCAGCCGTGGTTCGCGAGCTTCAGCATGATCGGCCTCATGGCGGTGCTCATGTAAGTCACCCCCTTCTCCTTGATGGCTATGCTATTGGCGGGTTGGGGAGGGGGGCATTACGAGAGGCACGGCTGACGATCCTTGGGCAGGATATTCTGCTGGAATGACGTCGTGTGGGCGATATTCGGGTGGAAGTGGATGCGGAAGCACAAGGTCGAGGTGCACGAAATGTATGGCTCCAAGGATTGAGGCATGGTGCTGCTACGCTCATTGTTCGTGGTCAAGGGGCTGCAGGCCATCAATGATGGACCACATCCTTCGTGTATTACCCTGCTCCCATCATACCAAGTATTTATTTCATGTATTATTACACGGCCTTGGTCCGTGCCAAAACCAGAATCCCACGTCTCTCCATGTCATGTCTCTCCATGTCATGTCTGTGCGGCCAGAGACGCTGTTGCAAATTCCGCGACGCCGCGCTTACAGGTCCCCGGCAAACCCCCCGTTGGCAGCGAACCGCAGCTGGTAGTCACGCAAGTCTGCCCAATGCCGCAGCTCCTCTTCCTCGTCCTCGGCCGTCATATGGCTGGGGTCGGATGCCCTGCTCTCCCCTGCCGGGCCCGTCTTTTCGAGCTTCACAAGCACGTCAATCAGCTGCGACAGCGCCTCCTCCGCCTTGACCGCAAACGGACCCTTGCGCTCCGGCACGTCGTTTAGTAGCGTCAACGCGACCTGGCGGATCTTATTGATGAGAGCACCGCCAATAGGCTCGAGGTTCCGCTGCGAGATGGACCCCAGAACGGTGAGCAGGTTCTGCACGATGAGCTCCCGCTCGCCAGACATGAAGTCGAGAATCTCCTTGTCATCTGCGTCCTGGAGAGCCTTTTCTTCCTCCGACTGGCCCACGGGGTTGCTGTGCTGCTCGTCGTTGAGGTGAACGTCGCGCAGGTTAAAGTACAGCTCGACAAAGTAGGATCGCGTGGCCAGCTGTGAGACGAAGATGTTTGCTTTTTGAATCTCGTACTGCAGCTGGCGGCGCCGCGGGGGCTGCGCCTTGATGACGTTGCGCAGGTCGTGGGCGGGCTGCGTGTTGGGCCACACCGGCGGCACGTACTGCAGGCCGGCTTCGTCAAGGCTGGCCATCGAGTCGGCCTCGTCGGCGTGGTTGCCCAGCTGGAGCTCTGGCGGCAAGTTGTCGATGATGCTCTTGGCAGCCAGCAGGCCGTCGCGCAAGAGAAGCCGCTGGTCAGCCCACGGCAGGGTGCTCATACCGTAGGCCAGCTCCAGGCTGACGACGCCGTTCATGGTCGTGTAAATGTCGATGCCAAAGCGGAAGCCGGTCAGCAGGGTCACGCTGCCTTCGGCCTGGTGGATGATTTCGTTGGCCAGGACACAAATGTCATCCACATTCTCTGGGTACGAGGGATACGGGAGGCTTGGTGTCGACGGCGCAATGACCAGGTCCGTGTGAGATGCGCCGAGTTGCGAAAAGGAGCTGCAAGAATCAGTATACTTGCTTCATGTAAGAGCTCGAATGGCGAATACTAACCGCACGCCGAGCAGCAGACACCAAAAGATGCGCTTGCCAGTCTGGTCCTTGACGTGGTTGAAGGGCAGGGGATCTGCAGAAAAGTTGTCGCTGCCAAAGGTGGGCAGATCTCCCGGGTGCTTGGGCCGGCTGAATCCCAGCTCCCGGATCAGCGTCAGCGTCTCGGCCATGAAGTGGCGCGATGCGTTCCACTGGTGGGTGTGCCCAGAGGCAAGGCCAAGAAAGTAGCTGGTGGCGGCGTCGTCGAGCGTCTTGGGCTGTTTGAGCACCCACTTGCTCCCCCGCGTGGCCAGAGCAATGTCGCGACACTTTTCAATCATGATGATGGCTTTGGGAAACAGGTGCGCGCTGTGCTGGGTCTTGAGGTGCTCCCTCACGCTGCGCGGAAACGACGCGACCAGGGCGGCAATCATGCTCGCCAGCAAGCCCAAGAACTCGGACTTGGTGCGATCTTCGCGGTTCGCGAACGACTGCCGAAAGGTGGGCTCGTGGGGGAAGGGCGCCAGGGGGTGGATGTAGGTGAAGAAGTCGTCGATGAGCAGCTCGAGGACGGGCATGGGGGCGATGGCCTCGGCGTCGAGGACGCTGTCGGACGAGACGGACGAGATGTTCATGAGCGTCTTGGCCGCGTTCTGCGGCGAGGGCGAGGCAGGGAGCCCGGGGACGGGCATCACAGCCGCCCCCGGCCCGGGTCCCGGATCCAGGCGCGCCCGCTTGGCCGCCTTGGCCGCCTCGGCGTGCTTGTTCGGCGGCCCGCGCCGCTTCGTCTCGCGCTCGTAGGTGCAGTCGACGCCGAGCTCGCGGCACGGGCGGCACGGGATGTTGCTGTCGTCGCACTTGACCTTGCGCATGCTGCACATGTCGCAGGCGCGTCGTAGGCGCGTCAGCTTGGGGTTGATGGTCGGGTCCCGCATCATGCCGCCCGACCCGGCGATGAGGTGATGCGGCATCTCCGTCGCAGTCCCCGTCCCCGGGCCCGTCCCCGTGGCGGGCGGCAGGGCCTCTGAGGCCGCGGCCGCCGCATTCTGGAGCGCCTGGGGGTTGTGGACGGCCTGCGCGGCATCGCTGGCGGCCTGGAGGATCTCGAGCCCGTTGCTGGCGTAGGCGTGGGCGTTGGCGTGCTGCTGCGAGGGCGATGGCGGTGGAGAGGCCGACATGGTTGCGAGCCTGCGATGATGCCGACCAGAGCTTCACGATGGCTGATTGTCGGCGGATGTCCGGATGCTGCGTGGCGCGTTGAAGCGAGGTGAAGCCGACGTGCCGACAAAGACACGAGAGTGTGGAGTGAAGTGGAGGTGTGGTTGTTGCAGTCACGTGCGCAGTCAGTTGACCAAACGGACCGCGATGACCATACCAGTAAAGTGCTTTCTGCCTCAAGCTGTCACTGGTAGAATTTATTTCTTGTTAATTTGTCTGGACTCGAGATTGTCCAGTGTTGTTTGCTATATGTGGTGCACGCCGTTTGTTGCGCGATAGGTGCTTCGTACGAAGCAGGCAAACGGCCATGGATAGCTGGAACACCGACAACTGCGCCAGACGAGTACCCAACTGCGCCATGCACCATGCTGGTGAACGGATCAAACCAGGCGGAAGACATGCGACCTGCTCGCCGCGTTCACCGTCTTTTTGTCAGCGGCAGTGTTGGGACCGGACCCACGGGCGGCAGAAGACGAGGTGCTGTGAATGCAGACCCTCGCACGCGATGTCATTGGGTGCATTGGATGCATCGGAAGAGCCCAGACCAAGGCTTGGTGGTTGTTTCGATTCGTCGCTAGTACGGGGGTCCCCTGTTTGTCTCACGGACCCTGCGAAGTGGCTCTGCTGGAGATGTTGAGCTTCAGGCTGGACGGGCAGGCTACGGTACGGTGCCTGGTCATTGCAAGCCTGGATCCTTGCGTGCACGTCTTTTCTAACATGGCGACAGTTGCCAGAGAGAGCAACATGCTGGGGACGGGGACTGGTGGCGCGACCTGGGCTGGCCCTCGGTCAGACAGAGAAGAGTCCATGTCAAACAGCAACGTGCCTGCAGAGACATGCTGCATGCCGGCGTCTGGCCGACGGAGCCCAATCACGGGCGCAGCCGCAGCACGCTGATCAGGAACCCGCCGCCGCTGGCGACGCCCGTGGCTGCTTTGTGCTGCGGGCTTCCAACTTTCGGGCCGCCGACTGCGGAAGACGGACCCCGCCATGGCCCATGCAGCAAAGCAGGATATTTCTCATGGACCCGAGGCTGATCTGTGCCAGCTTCACGGGGCATCTCGTCCGGTGCCCGCATTTTGGCGTGCTGGAGGTTGGAAGCACGGGCCTGATCCGTTGACAGCAAGTGTAACGTCGGCGTTGTGCGATACTTCATTGTCAGCTATATAGGTAGCGTTTCTGCTCCGCTCGACCTTGATTCACCCGTCAGCAAGTGCATCGGCTCTCTCGACGGATTCCTCGCCGGCCCAAGTTCCCCAACGCTGGGATTTGACTTTCACCTGCTGCGTCTCCACCAATCGCCTTTGTTGCCAGCCTGGAAAGCTTGTGGGCCATGGCGGGTGAGCCGACGACGGGTGCTGCGGGCCAGGAGCTGCTGGGCCGCAGACATGAGCTCCATGAGCAACCGGACAAACAAGACGAACATCGCCGCCAGAGCGAGAACCAGAGCCAGGGCCAGAACCAGCACCGGCACCAGAACCAGCATCTTCAGCATCAGACCCGACAGCACGACGACGGCACCAGCAACGAGCTTCCCAGCACCTCGCCAGCTGTGCCGCCAGTGGATGCTTCGACGGCAGCGCCGGTGAGTCGAACGGGGCTGTTGGACTTGCGGCTGGGTCTAGCCCAACAGCAGCAGCTTCACGACGCCGTCACCCCCGGGATCCAGCCCTCGACATACATCGACCCGTCTCCTGCCGAGACCCCAGCAGTAACGCTGTTCCGCCCCCGCGACCAGCGATCGAGGGATATTCTTGTCGGCGCTGGTGGTGACGGAGACGCCAATCAGGGGGCGTGTGATAATAGCAGCTACTTTCTGCCGCGAGTGGACCCCAGCATCGTCATACCCCTCATCCACCACCGGGGCCACCCCAGCGACCACAGCGCCGACATCTCGAGCGCCCGCCGCGAGGCTCTCCTCTGCAACAACCGCTCCTCTGCCCTTGATTCTGCCTCTGCCCCGGCCTCAGCCTCCGCCTCCGCCTCCGCCTCTCCCTCTGTCTCTGCCTCGGCCTTGCACCGCACGCTGCGACGCTCCGGAGCAATGGCGCGTCGCGAGTCGCTGACCGACATTCGCGCCGCCAACCCCGACCTGGCCCTCAGCGGAAACATCATCTCGGCCACCTTCAACATCCCCCACGCCCTGACCTACCACAAGGGCGCCGACTGGGTGAGTCCTCGCTCCCCGAAATGTCTCTCCTCCGTCTTCTGGTCCGGTGCAGTGCTGACATCTCCCAGGACCTCAAGCCCCGCCGTGGCCAGTCGGCCCTCTCCGACTCCTTGGCCTACCTCTCCTCCGACGCCACCCCCTGGAACCACACCGTCGTCGCCTGGACCGGCGAGATCGAGCACCCCCACGATGCCACCGCCTCGCCGCCCGACTCCCCTGGCATCGCGACCACCGTTGGCACCTCGTCGCTCAACGCCCTCTCCGCGCCCGTCCCCGTCGACGCCGGCACGCGGCTGCTCACGCCGGCGCCCCTCGACGGCCTCTGGATCTCCAAGGACGACCAGACACGCCTCGAGTACCAGCTCTCCCACAGCAAGACCATCCGCACCATCCCCGTGTGGCTCGCCGACGACGCCGAGGCCTCCGACGACGGCGCCATCAAGCTGCGCGACCAGGCCCGCTGGCGCAAGTACGCCCAGCACGATCTCTACACCCTCTTCCACTACAAGCAGCACGAGCCCACCGACGGCCGCAAGGAGCGCGTCCAGTGGGCCGACTACTTCCGCATGAACCAGAAGTTCGCCAACAAGATCATCGAGGCGTATAAGCCCGGCGACATTGTCGTCGTCCACGACTACTACCTGATGCTGCTGCCCAGCATGCTGCGCCAGCGCATCCCCAACATGTACATTTCCTTTTTCCTGCACTCCCCGTTCCCTAGTAGCGAGTTCCTGCGCTGTCTGCCGCGCCGCAAGGAGGTCCTCGAGGGCGTCCTCGGCGCCAACCTCGTCGGTTTCCAGTCCTACAGCTACTCGCGCCACTTCCTGAGCTGCTGCACCCGCATACTGGGCTTCCCCTCCGACACGCTCGGAATCGACGCCTACGGCACCAGGGTCCAGGTTGGCGTGTTCCCCATCGGCATCGACGCCACCAAGGTCGAGAAGTTTGCCTGGGCGGAATCCGTCAACGAAAAGTACGATGCCCTGCGCAAGATGTACGAGGGCAAGAAGATCATCGTCGGCCGCGACCGGCTCGACAGCGTCAGGGGCGTGGCCCAGAAGCTGCAGGCGTTTGAGCGCTTCTTGGAGATGTACCCCGAGTGGCGCGAGAAGGTGGTTCTCATCCAGGTCACGTCCCCCACGAGCGTTGACGCCGAGAGGGACGACCCCGAGTACAAGATTGGCAGCCGCGTCAACGAACTGGTCATGAAGATCAACGGCCAGTACGGCAGCCTGGGGTTCTCGCCCGTGCAGCACTACCCGCAGTATCTGAACCAGGACGAGTACTTTGCCCTGCTGCGCGCCGGCGACATTGGCCTCATCACGTCGGTCCGCGACGGCATGAACACGACCAGCCTCGAGTACATTGTCTGCCAGAAGCAGGGCCACGGGCCTCTCATCCTCTCCGAGTTTAGCGGAACGGCCGGCAGCCTGGGCGACGCAATCCACATCAACCCTTGGGATCTGAGCGGCGTCGCCGAGAAGATCAACAGCGCGCTGACCATGTCCGACGAGCAGCGTACCATTATGCAGCAGAGCCTGTTTCACCACGTCACGACGCACAACGTGCAGTCGTGGATCAACAAGTTCATCCGCAAGGTGTCCAGCGTCCTGGGCGAGGCCAACACGGTCAACGCGACGCCGCTGCTCGACCGCGCCACCTTGCTGTCACAGTATCGCTCAGCCAACAAACGACTCTTCATGTTTGACTATGACGGCACGCTGACTCCGATTGTTCGCGAGCCCAGCGCCGCCATTCCCTCGGAGCGCATCATTCACTCGCTAAACCTGCTGGCGGCCGACCCCCGGAATGCGGTCTGGATCATCTCGGGGCGGGACCAGGAGTTCCTCAAGCATCATCTGGGCCACATCTCGGAGCTGGGCTTTTCGGCCGAGCACGGGAGCTTCATGCGGAACCCAGGGTCGGAGGACTGGGTGAACCTGGCGGAAAAGTTTGACATGGGATGGCAGGCAGAGGTCATGGACGTGTTTCAAAAGTACACAGATAGGGTGCCAGGTGAGTCTCCCGCTATTTTGGCCGTGCCATGGCGTTGGAGCGTGTTACTGATGTCTGCAGGGTCGTTTATTGAACGCAAGCGCTGCGCGCTCACCTGGCACTACCGCCTCGCCGACCCCGAGCAAGGCGTGCACATGTCGCGAGAGTGCCACAAGGAGCTCGAGGCGGGTGTCGGCAATAAGTGGGATGTCGAAGTCATGCCGGGCAAGGCCAACATCGAGGTGCGGCCGACGTTCATCAACAAGGGCGAGATTGCCAAGCGCCTCATCGCGACGTACCACAACCCGAATGCGGCACCGACGGAGCAGGACCCGAACCCAGGCAAGGTCGAGTTTGCGCTGTGCATGGGCGACGACTTTACCGACGAGGACATGTTCCGCAGCCTCAACGGCGCGTCCGGGCCGATATTAAAGGCGGACCACGTCTTTACGGTTACCGTCGGGGCGAGTACCAAGGTGACGCTGGCCAAGTGGCATCTCCTTGAGCCCGAGGACGTGATCGAGTGCGTCTCGCTGCTCGCCGGCGCCGAGGGACTGGGAGGCTCGGAGCGGATGGGGGAGGTCAACCTCGCTGCGCTGAGCACAGTGGAGGGCCAGATTCCCCTGGGGGAGAAGTGAGGGCGCCTCAAGAAGGGGACCCCCTCTGGCGTTGGCGGATTACAAACGGGACGACTTGGAGTAGACGGAGCGTCGGAATGGATAGACAGGCATAGACTCGACTGGTGTGCGGCGCACAGGGTACTGCGGTAGATGGGCGTGCACGGGGAGGCGAGCGTTGCATTGCTTTCGAGCAGGGGACGGTATTTTGAGCGATTTTGTTGCATAGCTACAGCAGATTAGACGACAGCAAGACGGAGAAGAGAGCGAGTATGAAAGGCTGCTGCTAGTGGTGACTGGGACTGGATAGCGACACGCGTCTTTAGATTCTGGGATTGGGGGTCGTGACTCTGGACTTGCGGCTCTCGTTTCCTGGCTAAAGCATATTCTGTGTTGATCTGTTGTCTGAGAGCATGCAATATCCATCCTGCGACCGGCAGCCTGCAAACCCGGCTGGTTCTGGATCTTGGCGACAGCCGATATGACACAAATGAGCCCTCTGAAGCTGGAACAATAAGCGAATCAAAGATAACCAAGTCGACATTTCATTGGGTTCTCTGGCGAGGGTACTTCGTGCACTCGTCCAAATGCAACCATTGTTGATGCACTGCTAAGCGATCGTGCTCGACGACTAGCATTTAGCGTTGTGGGGGAGGATTGGAAGGAACCATATTTGAACCGTACCGCTGGCAACCGAGGTTAGAGGGAAGAAGCTCGTAATGTGCGAACTCCTTGTGTGATGAATTGTTAGGGACTGTCGCTGCGAGATATTCGTCGAAAATATGCTGAGATGAGATGTGTGGAGCTCCGACCAAGTTATCTTGATAATGTCTTTTTAAAGATCCAAAAAACACACTAGCCTCTGTAGCTCAGGGGTTTAGAGCGTTGTGCTTGTAACACAAAGGTCCATAGTTCAAATCTGTGTAGAGGCTTTTTTTTTTTTTTGGATTTACCCAGCAGACTGCTCTCATATCCATTCCATCTACTGAACTGCAAATGGTCGGTTGTGAGGCTGCACTTCGAGGTGGCTCACCCACCGGCCCCTTGCCCCGAGTGTGCCTGGACCGCGCCGGCCGGCGAAGGCGTCACGACTCATGGCACCGGACCTGCTGGCCAGGCCACTGCAGAGGCAAACGCTCACCTGAGCCCGTTAGACGATCTTCTTTTCGTGGACCGGTGCGCTGGTCTTGTGACAGGCAGCTCCGTTGATTGGCACCGGCTCAACCGGGGCGTGGAAGCGAGACGCCGAGTCCTCTGCAAGCCCATCGTGGTGGATCCCGGCTCGGCGCCTCCACGGCGAGGACGTCATCGTCATCGGACAGTGCCGGGCGCGCCGGGGCCCCGGTTTTTGCCCACGGCTCCACCCGCGACGGGCTTTCATCATCAGTCCCGCGACTGAGGGCCCTCGTGCTGCCTCCCGTGCTGCCTCCCCAGGGGGAAACGGACCGATTCCGATGCTTTGCTGGGGCGGCGCGCTGCAGAGTTCTGGAGACCCCGGCGTTTGGGCCATGGGGCTCGGGGTTGCATCATCATTGCATGATGCCCGGAGATGCGGCCGAGGCCGAGCCTGCAGGCTACCCGCCATCGTCTATGACGATGTAAGCATAGACGATGTAAGTCGGGTGTTTTTGCTGCGGTGTATATAGTTCCGCGTCCTCGGCCGCGCTCCTCGTCGTGTGTCCTTGGACCTGCCGATGCCGCTTACACCCCCTTCCCAGTTATCCCATCACACCCATCCTAGCGTCTCATATCACACACTCGCATCGTTGCCGCTTGCTCTGCGAGATCGGTGTCTCGGCACCACACTGCTGCCCACCATGAAGAGCGGCGTCATGACCGTACGCTTCGACCAGCATGACCCGTCGTCGGAGAAGCGCCGGCCGGAACATGTGCGCGGGTCGCTCGCCGGGCTGGACTACTCGCCGCTGCCGCGCCTGACGGGGCGGTCGCTGGCCATGGGCGCGCTCGTGTCCATGGGGGGACTGATGTAAGTGGACAGTCGTATACCGGACCCCTACGTGATCCGGGGTCAGTCTGAGTGCTGACGATGAAGTGTGCAGCTTCGGCTATGACACGGGCCAGATCTCCGGCTTCCTCGAGATGCCCGACTTCCTCGACCGCTTCGGGCAGACCAACGACCAGGGCGAAAAGTACTTTTCCACCGTCCGGTCCGGCCTCATCGTCGCGCTGCTCTCCATCGGCACGCTCATCGGCGCCCTGACCGGCGCGCCCATCGCGGACCGCATCGGCCGGCGCGCCAGCATCTCGCTGTGGTGCGCCGTCACCTCCGTCGGCTTCGTCGTGCAGATCGCCGCCGCGTACGCCTGGTACCAGGTCATGATCGGGCGGCTCATCGCGGGCCTCGGCGTCGGCGGCTTGTCTCTGGTCGTGCCCATGTACCAGGCGGAGACGGCGCCGCCCTGGATCCGCGGCGCCATGGTGTGCGCGTACCAGCTCTTCATCACCATGGGCATCTTCCTCGCCGCTTGCTTCAACTACGGCACCGTGACGCACCTGCCGGACAGCTCGGCGAGCTGGCGCATCGTCATCGGGCTGGGCTGGGTGTGGACCATTGTGCTGGGCTTTGGCATCCTGCTGTTCCCCGAGACGCCGCGCTTCGACTACCGCCGGGGGCGCGCCGAGGCGGCCAAGCAGACGCTGTGCCGCGTGTACGGCGCGACGGAGCGGCACTGGGCCGTGCACACGCAGATCGAGGAGATCGAGGGCAAGCTGCGCGCCGAGGACAAGGTCAAGAAGGGCCCCGTCGCCGAGTTTGCGGGCATGTGGCGGGCTCCCCGGATGGCGTACCGGATCGCGCTCGGCGTCGCGCTGCAGATGTTCCAGCAGCTGACGGGCGCCAACTACTTCTTCTACTACGGCACGACCATCTTCCGCTCGGTGCAGATCGACAGCTTCATCACGCAGATCATCCTCAACACCATCAACTTCCTCGTCACCTTCATCGGCCTGTACCTGGTCGAGCACTACGGGCGGCGCAAGTCGCTCATGGCGGGCTCGGTGTGGATGTTCATCTGCCTCATGGTGTTTGCGTCCGTCGGCCACTTCCAGCTCGACGTGGCGAACCCGGCGGCGACGCCGACGCCGGGCATCGTGCTCATCGTCTTCGCGTCCTTCTTCATCCTCGGCTTCGCGACGACCTGGGGCCCCATGATCTGGACCATCCAGGCGGAGCTGTTCCCGTCGCGGTACCGCGCCAAGGGCATGGCGCTGGGCACGGCGAGCAACTGGATCTGGAACTTCCTCATAGGCTTCTTCTCGCCCTTCATCTTCAAGGCGATTGACTTCCGGTACGGGTACGTCTTCGCGGGCTGCTACTTTGCGGCGGCGTGGCTGGTGTACTTCTTCGTCATCGAGGGCCAGGGCCGCACGCTCGAGGAGATTGACACCATGTACCTAGAGCACGTGACGCCGTGGAAGAGCACGAGCTGGGTGCCGCCGCCGGCGGAGCAGATGGCGAGCATCAGGAGGAAGGCCGGCTTGGATCTGGAGACGACGGCGAAGGCGGAGAGCGAGGGGGCGTTGAGTGGGGATACGGAGACGGAGGGGAGGAGGCAGGAGGGGAGGAGTGATGAGCTGCTGCATCAGGAGCATGCGTAGACTTGTAGATGATCGTGTACGAGATTCAACCAGCGCTTGGACCTGGCATGACATGTAGATACGACTGGCGTTGGTTAGCATCGCGATTTACATCTTGGACAACTCACTTTGAATCTGTTAACACGGCGAAATGTCAGTACAACTTCATCAAGTCGGCCCATGCCATTGGTATTTCCAACTTTAGGCATGCAAACTTTCAGGCCATGGTTAGTAACTCAAGCAAAGCGAATCCACCGCGTCTCTCATCGGCATGGATGCCGTTGTTTATTTGCGGGGCTATAGCCTCTAGCCTCTACGACATCTAGACCGGGGGGTCGGGGGGGGGGTGCGCTGAAAGAAATCCGGCAGAATCCGTTYATGAACCTCTACCATCTAGCCGATTGCTGAATGGCAAGATTGTCCCTCCGACATAACGCGATTTCCCTATTCCACTAAGCCTATCTCTTCATGGAAGAACTGACCCAGGCATTAGGCGAAGCAAATATGAAGCTTTGATTCTCTCAATTTGATCGTGTGGCAGCTCTTCGTCGGAGCAACTGTAGCTGAGTGATAGTCTGAGACAAGAACTTGGTTTCTACGCAGGCTTAGGGGCATATTCTTGTCGATGCAAGTTTTCGACTGAAAGGGGTAGATGAGGTAACTGACATGACAAGGTGTTCGTGCTTTGGGAAGTTCAAGCGTCTATGGAAGAAATAGGCCTATCGTAAACGTACCCTGCCTATCGTAACTCGCAATCTCAGTACAGTCCTGTCAAAGCCAACATGTGCGTGGTCGGTTCAACTGATAATTGAATACGGTTGAAGACTCGTTACATATTCTATCTTATTTAGCACAATGATCGCCGCACAACAACAGTATTGTGCTATATTTCATCCCGTCAGTGGCCGGTGTCTTAAAGATGCAGCTTAGAGGTGCAGGGTTCGGACGGATTCGATGGATTTACAAAGTACATCCACCCTAGTCGCTCTATCGTTCTACCCACCCTCGCTACCACGGTCTATACCGTCTATACCACCCATATATGTCGGCGAACAGGCCGCAGCGTGCATGTTCGCACTTAACATTGGCATAGAGACTACTAACGACGTTACGGCAATATATGGCGATACACGGCCTCCTTGTTATGACTGCCATCAACATGAATTATTGTATGGCTCTGGAGCCTTAATAGACAAGCGCAAAGCTTTTTATCAAGGACATCAAGCGGTTCTCGTATAAGTAGGATTCTGGGACACAGGCATCCTCGTAAAGCATTTAAGCACTGTCTCTAACTGCTCCATGGTTTCCATGCTGTCACGATGATGGAAGACCATTGCATTGGACGACTACTGAGTGCCAGTAGAATGGTGAAGCACTGATAAAAAGCATTCAACAGAATGCCTACTCAGACAAACTATATCAACGACGACAAAACGCCACTCCGCAGCTAAGCGCACTCCCATGTACAGTTACATGAACAACCCCCCCTAAATACACTAGTTAACTCGCTGGGAAAAGACATCACCGGGGATCGTCACCCTCGTAAGCCCAATAAGCCTCAGGCATTCGGCTGCGGCCACTATACCCTTGCGCTGGCTGCCGATTTCTCGACGAGCCACTGGGTCCTGGTACAATGCCTGCGCGGCCAGCGGATTGCCTCATCCGCCTCATCGCTCGCTCTCGCAAATTAGTCATTTCTGGCAGCGCTCGCCGGACTTCGGCTCAAGTGATCCGCCGAGGCTCCTGCGGCCCTAAGACGGGCATGTTAAATACTGGAGTATCTCGAATTAGCAACAAAATTGGAGTTTTGCGAGCATAGATTGGTTCCACTCACACCCCGAGCGGAAGGACTCCAGCACCTCCCTTGGGACTCTCGCTCCCGGTGAGTTTGCTTGGAGGTCCTCAAAGATGTACGGAATGCCGGCTTGGTTGACGTCGTTTCTGTCCCGAGGATCCGCATAGAACTCAACAATACCTCCAAGCGCTGCCACTTCCCAGTACGTTCCCGCCTCGCCTTCCGCTGGGCGCCCCTGCATGCCCAAAACGCGAGCAGTGTTTGGTGTCACGGGCATTGCGACGCTAGATAGAAAACCGGTAAGGAAGTGGCCAATTTCATGTGAAATAGAAATAGCCATCTGAAAAAGAAACGTGCTGTAAGCCTCATTGTTGCGCGAGCGGATCATGTTGTTGATTATCTGCCAATTGAGTGTTTGGTTAGGCTTCAGAAGTGCAGAAGAAATCAGAAATACGCACTAGTGAGTTGATGACCCATACTCCTGCAAGCGGGGGAGAGTATTGTGACAGCGTCTCTCCGTTGTTTGCCCAGTTCTATCTGCACGTGGCTGCCTCTCCCAGAGTGAATTGAAGTTCGACATCCGGGAAGTTACCCCTCATGCGTCGTAGGAACTCTATGACAATGGTAGGAAGCTGGGATAACGATGGGTCTCGCCGATCGTACAGGCACCTTGTTCCGTCTCTCCATCGGCCAAGGATTATGCGTTGTGCAAGAGTTATGAGTGCTCGTAGCCCATTTTTAGTCTCGAGAATTCTTAAACCTCTGTCGATGCAATCTCTGACTGTCCGATACTCTGTGGAACTTGGACGAAGGGCAACCCACGTGAAGGGAGAACTTTGTCCCTCGTTGGTCAGGGGGCGGAAACTGCGGAGAGCTGAAGCACTCATGTTGACTTATCTACGTAGTGATGTGATTCAAGCGCTAAGAATTAGAATGATATTGAACAGTGAATACGTTTTGATGGCAGTTCTGGTGATTTTGCAACTCACGAATACTTTCAGGGTTCGCCTTATTAGTATGGCCAAAATCTGACCAAGCGCGATGGATTCGCAGGAAAAATGCTTCTAGCTGATCAAGAGACAAGTAGATATGACCGTTATCGGCTCTGCAAAATAAGGTATGAGGATCTCTAGAAAGAATTGCCTCGTTTTTATATCTCATAACTAGAACTCAACCGCTGAAACAGGGGAGGTCAAATGATCTCGTCCCCCAGAAGGGCTACTGATACTGGAACCAACAGCTATGCGACCGACTCTTGCTGGAGGCTCGCCCGCCTGAATTATTTGGCCATTGGGCCGTCGCAATTCTTTCTATAGAAACGCAAGGGGCCATATCCTTACCAACTGGCCAAGCTGATGCCGCGCGGATGGTTGTGTGTTCTGATAGGGCCGAGCAAGTCGTATTGGCCTTAAAGGGAGCCATGCTACCAATTCGAAACATATGTTGGCCTGCCAAAAGGGAGACGGGCGGGGCGTTGGGCAACGGCACGGAGGAGAATCAGCATTGTGTGGCTGCAACTAGGGATTCAGCGCTTTCATTCGTTACCTCCGCGCCTTGGCCAGCTTCTTTTCTGCCGCACAACCGCCCACCCTTCCCACCAAGTTTCAGGTTGAGAAAGAACCTGAGACTCTGGGTCATTGGTTGGGAACATTGTTCTGAGGGTCAGCAGGCATTTGAGGGCGGCTACGAAGTATATGTAGCATCTCATTCGCTATTCACATCAATCATCGCGCTTTGCTTTGCTAGCGCATCTAGCCACCTGAAACCTGGCTAGAAGGAGTGTGGCTCATAGCTACAAATAGGTACGAGTAGGTGACAGCCGCCACGAGGGAACTTCATATCGTAGGCATCACTGGACGCCGACATTTGAGTTGCCGCGCGCCTGTATCCCGCCCTCGCGCCTTCCGCGTTACCCCGCCATTACTTCGTACACTACTTCGTAGGGGTGACCGAACTTCCGAACTTCCGAAAAGCCCGTTCTTCAGCTTCTCCGCGTCTTCCAAACTTTCCGGCCTGACTGAAGTCAAACGAGCTTCTGTACATTCTCGCCAACACATAGCCACGATCGAGCAACCGGAAAGAGTTTGGTCCCCAGCAAGCATCAGCGTTCTTGATGACTCGAATTTCGGGTGAGCGCGATGCTCGCTTTAACAAGCTCTCGCTGGATTGCCTGCCTGGACGACATCGCGATGTCTTCTCGCGAGCACTATCGAATGTTCTCTACACGGAAATTGCGGAGCTCACCTACGCACAAATTGTTGATGGACTCCCTCTTTCTAGCGTGCAAAAAGATGCCTACGATTTCGGTCTCTATCTCCCGGGTCGACATCCGCTGCACGATCGGCACACTGAGCTCTGCCCTGGGGTTTTGGAGAGGACTCGACAGATTCATCGCGAATTCAGCATCGAGTCTCTCGAGTGTGATTCCAGAGTCAGTTCTCCTTTGTTTGACATGGCCATGATATTAAAACCCGATGCTAAGTGGAACAGTTGATGCACGCATACATGGCAGGGTCCCCAGGCTCTCGTGCATTCCAAACGCGCCTAATTGAGCTCGTTGCCGTGGCAGTTCATAGCGTCGCTGTCGAGCTTCACAAGAAGACTATGGATACCAATCCACACAAAGGCGATGAACTGTCATTATGGACACCGCCCACAGAAGACGAAGTCTGGTGGGAGTTCCATCCAGATGGAGCGCCTCCAACACTTTTCCGACATGAATGGTACTGCAACTACGACCAATATCCACAAGGTGTCTCCGACGGTGTGGGATACTGGGCTGAAGCGCGAATTCTCGGCGGTGTCGTCCTGTTTGACAGACGGGACCCTGAAGCTGACGGCGAGGCCGAGGTGCGTACCTAATATCCCGTTGTAATGCTACTAGTGGTTTGCTCACACTATTAGCCAAATGCAATATACTCCCACTCAGATCGCCAGGAGGTGACGTACCGAATCTGGCAACTTCTCGATAGCCAAAAACAACGGCTGCTTGACTTCCTCCAGTCAGAGCATGAAGATGTACAACTTGCCTCTCCACTTCCGATCCTATGCAGCGATGATAATCGCAGGAGAATAGATCTGGAGGAGCCAATTGAGCTGAAAAAAATATATCGAGATATCTGGGAACGCAGGCCGCTATCTCCCAATGACCCGGATCGCCGTTTGAGAGATGTGTATACTAGCCTAGACTGGCCAACTTTCGATGACTGGAACGAGTCTCGTCAGCTAGCATTCGAGAGAAAGTGGGAAATCGACTATCCCGACTATACTAGTGGTTCGGACTGGTGGGTATATTGCTTCTTTTTACTAGAACCTAAATAGATTTACCTTCGACTAGGTACCACTCCTGCCTTATTCTCCAAGAGACCGACGGTGATGGCGGAGTGATACGCTGTGCTCTGCAGGCGCATTGTTGCGCGCTGCCGCTCATTGTTGGTTTGCATTCAATGCTGTGATGAATCATTGTTAGGCAAGGTATTGTCGGATGGTGTGTTGGGTAGTCCTCCCTACTCCGACCTCCGTGCTTCGTACATGAAGGTCTTTTCAGCTCTCAGGCCCACATAATGCGGCTTCTTGGTTTGGAAGAACAAACCCCGGAAACTGTAAAAGACGACGGGAGACCGGGTTCTTGTTATACATAGATATACAAAGTTAAGTGCATCGAATCCGTCAAGTTTCATCCTCACACACGCAGCTACCCCGCCCGCTAACTGTACTTTATACTTCTAACCCGGGTCAGCTGCACCGGTTTCGTGAAGCCATCTTATCCCGACATAAGAGGATTAGGCTGTTGGGACCTATTGCGACGACTAGACCCAGGGACAAAGCGAGATGGACGGTCCCAACCACCATCCGGATGAAGCTTATGAAGGCGGCGACGAACCGGCAAAGTGCTAAGAGTGTGCATAAATTACGTGGCTAATCTCGGACTAGTCTGATTCTAATGAAGACTGACCAGCCCTCCTGTGCTTAATGTGGTATCTCGCAGACACTATTGAAGCATGAWGAAGTCTGTGAGTGGACCATGATTTATATAGGTGAGGTGGAAGTAACAGTTAGAGCCTTGCACGCCAGGGAGACTAGCCTTGCTAACCGTTGCCCACCACGGCTGATGGCTGGCATATACGCGAAGCATAAAAATATCTGACACCTGTTAGTATGAGGGTTCCTGGCCTGCGTGAGGAAGACTCATTCGACTCATTTGGCTGTCATATGTCACTAGCTAAGATAATGAGCCGCAGGTGCTTATTTTTACGCGAATAGATCTCCTAAATACATTTCGCAGCCTAGATGAATGGATATGGTACACTATTCACCCCTTAAAGTCTAGAGCCACCCAACGCTAACTTGCTAATCCGGTCAGTGGCATCAAGGGCTCCTTTTCCCTTTTCTACAATTTGACTTGGTGTGATTGAGAATGACGGCGGCACGTCCAGGACGGGGTTACACTCGAAGAAGTGACGCGGGCGAAGTAAGAGGGTGATTGGCTCGGCCGGCATGACGGGGAAGTCTTCTGGAGCGGGGAAGTGTGTAATTCCAAAGGTGTGCCACAGAACTATGTCTGTGTTGTCCACGGACTCGTTGCCGTTGCCGATCCATTCCGTAATACCGCGGGACGGCTCACCAGAGGTTTGGGGTACGTAGTCTCCCGCAGGGTAAAGTTGGTCGTCGGCATCTGCAATACTGGTCAGCGTTTACTGAACCGGTCAGTAGTGGAGAAGGGGATCATGGCTACATTTGGTGACATGTACAGCATGTCTCGCGAATGCAGCTCTCTTCCAGACTAGAGACCCTTCCTTGGGTAGTAGACCGGGAACCTCTCTGCTGACCAGCTTGTACGATATCGGCTTTCCGCTGTGTGGATTGAGTTTGTTCTTGTTGAGCATGTCCCACGTCCTTGATGTGGCTCCATTGTAGTCGGTCATAGCCTGAGCAGCCGTCTCGAGCCTTGTGCGCTTGGCATAGAAGGCATTTCCGTAAAAGTTCTCCGGACTACCAACTGGAGCGCTTGACGGAACAGCATCGACCATGTCGACCGAGTTATTCGAACCGTCAAGATTCGGATTGATGCGAAGGCAGAAAAGATGCTGGTGATTGTGGGCATTTACCCCTGCTCCGAATTAGAATGACTCTAGGATATTGTATGACCGGGAAGCAACTGGAAAGCGCATACCGCGGTGTACTTCGGTGCCCCATCCGTGGGTATCTTCACCGGGATGCATGACGTATGTATTGAGAATCCCCGTCAGCCTAATATCGGGTTGAATAGTTCCGTCTTGCTACTGTAGTGTCAGTTGCGTGATGCTTTGAGTTAGAACGTCGTCGACCGCTTACATGAAAAGTCCACTGGTTTCCGCGGTTAGCTTCCTCATGGTGCAGCAGGGGTTTGGTTGACCTACCTGGACGGCATATTCATAGTTTGCCGCTGTGAACACCTGCTGCAAAATGAGCTTCCTGGCGCGGGTTACGATGGTAGAGTCGTCCCTGAAGTCGGAATGCTTGAACAGAATGCCGTCGTCCTCCTCGTGGATACAGATTGCGTTCTTTATTTTCCGGACTGCACCTGTTTGAGTAGGCATGTGGGCGTCGAGGTAATAAATCGTGCCCTTGCAGTCACAACCCAAAGACAGGCTGTTTGTCAAGTACCCGGCACCATATTCACCAAGGTCGAAGGCGTGCTTCCGGTGGTGAGGCTTTTCCGGATTACCGCTATGCATTCATGAACATTCAGTAGGCGGCCTTTTCAGCGCAAAATGAATGTGGACTCACTAGGGTACGACCATCTCGGCAAGAGACATCCTGTAAAAGATGGGCCGAACGGTGCCCTTGTCGTTGAAGGTGATGTTGTTTAGGACAATGCCCTCCCGATAGTTAAATCCGATGTGGAGGCGCCAGTTCTGCCACTCGAGTTCTCTCCCGGTTCCCAAAATCTTGAAAGAGACTCCCTCAGGCTGCGTGATGTGGATAGGCTTCAAGTCCTTCCTATAGCCCCCCTGTCTCTCGATCGCAAGATGGTGGTATTCCAGTGGCGGAGATCTGACAACAGGTCGTCGGATCTTGGGGATGTCAATGGCAATGACCTCCTTCTTGATCGGGTCCCAAATGGGACAGAAATCCAGAGGATACTGATACTGGCAATTATCAACATCTGGTCGGTAGTACATCAGAGCCTGCTGTAGTCGTTGGTCGGTGCCAAATCGCTCATCGTAGCCGATTGTCCAAGGATCGCAATACACTTTGTGCATCTCATCCCGATGGATACCGCTGATGAGGCATTGCTCGATCACCTTGGGGTCCTCGCGACAACCATGCTCGACTGAGGAAAGCTCGTCCAGCGTGATCTACACCATGTCAGCACTCAGACTTCATGCTCTGGATCGGTAGACTGACAATCGGCTGCTGCCCATGAACTGGCTTCCATTTTATGATTCTTGGCCCCGAGATGTTGACTAGACCTTCAAACACCTTCCCATCAGGCTTGATAATAACCACCTCGGCAACACGAGCGGGTCTTGCAGCTTGCCGGGGATCCTCAAGCCAAGCCTTCATCTCGGCCTTCCTTGGCTCTTGCAGCGAGACGACATGAAAGTTAACGTGGCCATGACCTTTTCTGATGAAATTAACAACCAATTCAATCTCTGGTCCTGATAGCGGGTCGAAAGGGTGGGGGACGGCGTTGGACATGATGGTAGAGGGGTAATAGGCCGCGACTGGTGCTTGCAGGGTTCAATGTTGCTTGATGCAAGGTAGTCTGACAGGAGATTATCAACAGAGAGATGAGAGAAGGCCGCCGGTTATGTACTGGTGTACGCTCTCGAGGCATGCTTGACAGACTCCACTCTTCTTCAGTGGATTCAGTGGATAACAGCGGAGTTCTTGGATCAATTCAGCAGCTAAGTGTCACAACGCACGCCTCAATTCGATAAGGGATGTCCATAGGTCAGGTTGCCGTCAAGAACAGTTCCTTGCGTTCGCAAAAGGCCGTCGTCCCTCGGGAAGACCTCAATCGCCAATGGCACGGACCACGTTTCCCCGCACTTAAGATAGGGAAAGTACGCCGTTGACACAAGACAAATCGGGAAAAAACACGCGGCAGAAAAGATGACGCATTAGGAAGAACGCATCGAGGCCCGGATAGAGGACATCTAGCAGATTTAGGATTGTGAGATGCAGGCAGGATTTCCGGGCTGGGCTGCTGCTTCATTCTCGCAGCTATGTCCATTTATAGTATGACTTCGATATTTCACCCGTTCAACAGAGGGAGCCCTCAAGGGCCTCTCGCTAATCTATTTGCAGTTCGGTGTTTCGATACCTGGAACCCCAAAGCCCAAATATTGCGGCACGAATTCTCTCTGTCGTGGATCGGATATCTTGACGACCTTGTACGAGTAATCAACGGGGTACGACCGTCGACCGTACCGCCAAGATAACGACTGCTGCCTTGATGAAACCCATGGCCCACTAACGTGATAAGACCCCGGATTTAGCCTAATTCCACCACCGTAAACATTATCAATCCGCCTTATCCAATGGCAAGCTCGGAAACGCGTGCAAGACTGCTCTGCACACGTTCAGCATCCAGTCGGATTGTGACCTAAATTCTGGGTACCTTCCGAGTTCGGAAGTCATTACCCGGACGCGAGGACAAAAGAGGAAATTTCACACGGTGCCGCATGCGTTACAGGCCCACAACCACCGGATTCATTCTCTCAAGCACACGACGTGACGCGCTATTGCAGAAAGTACAAAAGATGGCCGGTGTTCGGCATTCAGCCCCAGGGTTGTTAGTCATCGCTCACAATCGGCAATTGGAACAGCAGGAGCGAGGAGGTCGGGGCTGAAGATCTCAGTCGCCTGACAGGGGCACTGGACATTAACTTGACAAGACGACGGTTCTTAGTTAAGTGGGAAGGACATTGCTCACCTAGGAATGTACAACTCGTGTTGGAGAGAATTAGCAGCCGAGGCAACGGACGAGCAAGCCCTGCCACATGATTGCTGGAGTGTTCGCCTCAACCATGTTGGTGTTCGTCTTGGCGCGTAGATGGTGAGCCACTGAGAGGGGTGGAATAACCAATAATAAACTAAATCCTGCTCTAACGCTCCACCACAGGTCAAGGAGAGCGGGAAACCAGGCAATCCGGCATCCCCTCGCCCGACTGCCCCGCGTTTTGCCACCCGGAAGACGCGGGATATTTCTTCGGTGACTGACATTCGCGGGCGGGGCTTTCTTCATTACCATCTTTTTGTGTTTATTCCCTCCCCGTGTCTTGCCATGTCTTCGACCACTTCATCTCACCTCAGCACCGTCCTCCCCGGTGGGGGTCGGTTCCTAGTCTTGGATGACCTGGTGATTCCCACGTCTCTGAAGAGACCTAGTAACAATTCCAGTCGCCGCCGGACCAAATCAAGGTCTGGTGTGTCTGCACGGTCTAGGTCGGGATGCGTGACGTGCAGGGCCAAACATGTATGTTATGTCTTAGCTCGTATACTCTGGAGTTACAGAGACGTTTGGAAACTGACTTGAACAAGGCAAAATGCGATGAGACGAAGCCAGAGTGCATTGTGTGTACTTCCAGGGGCGTCGAGTGCGGTGGGTATGCTCGCGGTGTCCGATGGTCTACAAAGCACGAGAAGAATGAGCGTCCAACAAAGGACCAGACTTCCAATCAGTCCGATGCCGGAAGTGTGAGTGGAAGTTTAACGAGATTTGGAAGCCAAAGCCAATCGAGCACCATGTCGGCAACTTCAACTTCAACTTCAACTTCGATGCCTATTATCCTCGAGCCTGGATATGATGCCGGCGACAATGGCTGGGAACTGTACCAGCAGTTTATCTTTGGCACAGGCCCGTCGTTGAATCTCGGTTGGAACAATCAGTTCGATAGTCCAGTCGACAACGCAGAGCGGGAGAACTATAGCCAACCTTACCCACAATTGAGCTACAGCACGCCAGTATCGGAGGCTCAGATTAGTCCAGTGGCTCTGACACCAACCGAGAGCGCCGATGATATTCTATCGGTTGACTCTGCAAATTATTCACTCTCTCCTATTCAACAACAATTCGAGAGTTCCGCCATTCCTCCCACACTCACACATCTCCCGACACTCCTCATCAACTACTGGTTTCAAGAGGTCTGCTCTGTGTGGTCAGCATATGATTCTCACATCAACCTGAATCGCACGATAGCAACTGCCCTCTGGCCCAATTCGGAAATCGTGTTGACTTGTCTTCAGGGCATGTCAGCCGCTTTCCTAGCGACAAAGATACCCTACATGAAGCAGACGTCAATATCCATGATGAAGAGCGCCACGGTGGCCATTAAGACAGAACTGGCTGTGGTAAAGCTCTGTCCACGGTTCATCTCTATTCCCATGAGTCTCCTTTTCTCTCTCTTCTGTGTCGGCACGACGATCTGCTGGCTCGATGCAGGTCAGCTGGGGGCTCCTTTCTTGCGAGAAGCCAAAGCTCTCTTGTGGCGCGTTAACCGGCAGAAACGAAGCCTTTGCGAAGAGGACCGCAAATTCTTGAAGTTTTTCAACAAGAGTTGGATCTACTGGCGCATGCTTCTCGCGGTGGTTACATACAATGATCCGCAGAATCGAGCAGATGAAATCGACGAAATCGAAGATCCCGGCGCCGACGACTCGCCTACCGCCGAGCCGGTCCAACGCGACACCGATGAGGTACCACACCCTTGGACCGGCATCTCTACCACTGCTTCGCGACTCTTTACGGGAGCAATGAACCTATGCCGGAGCTTTCGGCACAAAATAAAGCACCAGAAGGGAGTTACGGCACATACCCTCAGAATTGCTCTGGGACAGATCGAGGAGGCAAAGGGTATTGAAGAGCAGCTACTGCGGCTAGATTTCGAATCCGTGGAAATTGTGGGAGAAACTGGAGATGAAAACACACCATGTCAGCACCTTGTCAAGGCCGGCGAGGCATACCGGCTAGCAGCCCTGTTGCACCTCTATCAGACCTTCCCAGACTTGGTTGCACTACGCCTACCAAGACTCCTTTCAGAGAATAGGAATGGACAGGTGACTTGGGACGACTGGATCATCCCTCTGAGTCTTCGTCTGGTCAAGATTCTAGAACAACTTCCTCCGGAGTCGGGCAGCAAGATGGTTCAACCACTACTCTGCGTCACGGCCAGCACCGGACTCAGACTCAACCATCCAACAGCTCACCCATGTACCGACTCTTCCCTTCAGCAGGTTTCAGCCGCCATGAAAGCGACCGGCTCCGGTTCCCAGGAGGATTGTGATATCTCAGAGTACATCAGTCGCCTCAGCCAAGTACATGAAGCCGTCGATCACTTTACCACACTGACCGAGTCGTGCCTAGAGGTTGGCAACGCTCGCCATTTCGTCCTGAAGAGGCTCAATATTCTGGAGACTGTGCTACCGCCGAAGCCGATCATCATGGCGAAGAGTCTTGTTCAGGCCATCTGGCAAGCTTATGATGATGAGCCGCCAGGTACCAATTCAGTGCATTGGGTGGATATTATGGAAAAGCAAGATCTGCGCTCGCTCTTTGGGTAAACTTTCGTTTTCATTGTCAGGGTGGCCATTCCAACTGAGGATCCTACCTCTGAGCATGTAGTGTTGGACTATTGGGAAACTTCCAATGTAGTGCTTTAATTCCAGAAAGCCGGCCCCATCGGCCGTGGATGTGGATAAATTAATCTTCCAGCCTATAAGCAGGCAAATAACCGTCATACCAGGTAACA
>LFRF01000021.1:342210-405978 GCA_001189435.1 Tolypocladium ophioglossoides CBS 100239
TGCCCCGACTTACCTCGTGCTCCATTTCGGTGCTCTTCCATGCAACAGCTTCGTGAAACCTTCATAGTTCGCAATCTACCTCGTGCTTGCTTCGTCCAGAGTACCTCAACCAAAATACCTACTATAAGTCAGCCCCATTACATGCGGCTAGTCCATTGTTTTGGGCAGAGCAAGATAGTCGTTGCATTATTTCGTTCGGCCGCAAACTATCACAGGCGTGCTCTCTAGGTGGTATGAATACCACTCGAGCCTGGCCAGAGGCTGACGGGACGGTGCCTCCGTCTATCGCTATCTCAGGAAATGGACGCGCCAGCATGTGTTCAGAGAGGCAATATCAACCTTCCAGGGCTTTGTAACACTGGAACATTTATTTCTCGGCCGTGCATCTGTATACGGTCAGGGGTCATCCACACCTCACTCTCGCTTTGCCGATATGCTGCCGCCGACGATTAAAACAATTTGCATCAGACACAACGATCAAATATCCTTGCCGCAGGTAGCAAGGGGCCGGGACCTCGTCGAGGCCAATAGCGGTAGGCTAGATTAGTTGCTCAACTTGCAGCAACCAGAGTCGATAAATTCGCTGCTCAGCTCGATCAAGTTATTTCTGCTTCTGATCTACTGCGTACCGCGGCTGTCGACTTTACGTACAACATATGGCCGCCGACGAAACCAACTCCATCCTCTTGCTGGCGCGAGAAGCTGCCGTGGATAGGTCCCCGTTAGTTAGGGGCTCTGTATCAATCGCTTGTGAACTGATCCAACCAACTCGGAGAACTCGAAGAACGTTTTAACCGACCGCCAGCGACTTTTCTCGCCACGCGAACCTGAATAACATGCCCGTAAGTCTACGCAGCTATTAGATAAGTAGGAAGGGGCGCCGCCGATATTAGTGCCCGTGTACGGGTGAGAGTGAAGGTCAGGTAATGAAGGGACTTATAGAATTTTAGGTGCGTTTATTAACTACTAGACTAGATAGCCTAGCAGGGAAAGACAATACTTCCACCCAAACAGCCATAACAGGGGGCTTTGAGCGTGCCGTCTGAGCCGAAGTGTAACCTCACTCATCCAGCTGTCTAATGAATTTAGTGAGGTGTATCAGCTCGACCTGCAGTCTCCGAACCGTCGGTGCCTCGGTTCAACATCATTAGAACAGTCTTAACGCCGTCTGTGCTTGCCAGCGCTACATATGGTAAGCTTCATGCCGCCGCCAATCTTGTCCGCGTTAGTGGAAGATGCCACTTTCGTCCGACATCTTTCATTGCTCCCCAGGATAGAGAAGGCCGACATGTACAGCCGAGACAAGCAATCATAGCACCACTTGACCGCCGCGACGCCCTCGCGTCATACGCCGTGACGGCATGGCCCGCTATCGTCACACAAGGCCCGGACACGCTCAACCGCCAAGAGAAGGCTGCCGTCCTTGGCATCGACGAAAAGGTTGACATCGAAGTCGACAACACGGACCGCGAGGGTTCCGCATCAGACCTCACAGTCGACTAGGGTGGCCGCACGATGTACATGCTCCGCAATCTCGACGGCGATGAGGGAGATGGTCTCGGAGGACGACCCCCGTATCGAAGACCTCCCGGGCTATGTGCGCCGCATCGTCAGCCTACACGATGACTCGACAGAGCCTACGCTCACATTCCGCTGCTTCCTTCTGACTATTCTCTTCGTCGCACCCTGGCGCTTTCCTCTCGTAGATGGCGCCGCGCGACCTTTGCACCGTACTCCATCTTCGTGCACATCGCCTCGAACTACGTCGGCGTGTGGCTCGCTAAAGGGCTCTCAGCTTGGAAGATGAGAATCCCGTTCATGAAACGCAGCTTTAGCCTTGACCCCGGCCCGTTCAGTACAAAGGAGCACGTCCTGGTGACAATATCGGCGGCGTCGGGCGTGACGTACAACCTCGAGTACACACCGATCTCCATGTCCGAGCTGTGCTTCGGGCAACCAATTCATGGAGACATTGCTGTGGCTTTCATATGAGCAATCGTGTGGATGTGTTATAGTTACGGCTGCAATTGCCCGCAATCTCTTAGACTTCGATCCGTAGCATCCATGGTAGGATGACACGTGACACTAACATAATTTGTAGTTTGCTAAAGATATTGATAGGTTCCAATAGTAAGTTTTTATAGCCGATATACTGCTTCAGGATCGACGGATAGAGTTAAATCATAACTAACACACACAGCCTCTGTCAAACCGCCCTCTTCGAAACCCAGCGCAAATAACGCAAGCACCCAATCCGTCTCTCACGCAAACGGATTAAAGTCTTCACCGTTCCACCGTTCTCATCGCCGTCATCCTGTGGCAGTCCCTCTCCTTATTCGTCTTCCCGATACTCTGCTCGCTCGCGTTCCTCTGCTGGGTAGCGCCGCACAACAAGGTGGCCAACTTTATCGGCGGCGGGTTCGGCGGCATGGGCTTCCTCAGCCTCTCGCTCGACTGGTCCAGCATCTCGTCGGCGGCGAGCCTGTTCTTGACGCCCTGGTAGACGCAGGTCATCATGTTTTCCGCATTTGTCTTCAACTGCTGGGTGCTGCTGCCCGCGGCGAAATGGGGGAACCTGGTCAAGCGGGATCCCGCCCTCATCTTGAACCGCGTCTTCTAGAGTCCGTCTCAATCCTAGCACGTATTAACACCTATGACTCGTTGATAAGAAACTAACGCGAGTGTTTTAACGTAGGAAACGGCACCGCGTACTCCCTCACTAAGTTCCTCACCCCTGACGTACACCTTAATCAGACGGCCTACGATGAGTACGACGAGATCTACGTCGGCGCGCAGTACCGGTGGAACATGTTCTTCGACTACGCCAGATACGCGTCCACCTTAGTATGGATGGGGCTATTTAGTTACGGCTAGATCAATTCGAGCTTCACCGAGCTTCTTGAACGCCAGCGCAGCTCTGAGAACGGCGGGGGAACGAAGGTGACAGAGCAATATTTGGAACAGCTGAATGTGCTTCAGCGTTCGTACGACGAGATTCCGTATTGGTGGTTCTCGGCGCTCTTACTCGTATCGTTTGTTATTATTACTGCGATCTTAGCTACGAACCAGCTGTTCATCCCCGATGAACCTACTTTGTGGCTATGGCCATGGGGGCCATTGTCGTGGTGCCGCTGGGATGGCTGTACGCTCTTTCCAACTTTCAGCTAGTGAGGCCATGCTCTTCCTATATAGATGCTGGAGATTATAGTCCATTGGAACCGCCAAAGAGCTCTGGTACGGCCTCATCATCAACGCCGTCCCCGGATACAAGGATCCCTGCGGTGCATCTACGTATGGTACCATAGTAGGAGATGCTTGGTATAAAGGTCAATTATAACTGCAGGACGCCAATGCGGCTCATTAAATGCATATCCCACCCAAGGCCGTCTTCTTTAGACAAGTCTTCGGCTCCCTCATCGGCATCCCCATAGACTGCGCCGTCATCTAGTGGGTGCTCGACACAAAGTCCGACTACCTGGAAGGAACGCTCGAGAACCCGACTCACCAGTGGACAGGCTAGTCTCTTGCCAGCACGCTCACTATGGGCGTCCAGTACGTGCTCGTCGGGCCGGCGCGGCTCTTTAAACAAGACATCTACCTCATCATTCCGTACGGGTACCTCTTTGGCGCGGTGGCCGCGGCTATCATGTTTGCGCTGCACAAGAAGTCCCCGCGAGCCAAGTTGCTCTCTTCAAAACGACCATCTTTTTCAGCAGCATGTCCAACTTCTACGGCAACATCAGCACCGGGTTCACGAGCTCGTTCATCGGGAGATTTGTAGTCATGTTCATCTATTACAAATACAGGTATTGGATTTTTGCCAGATGGAACTACATCCTTGCGGTGGCGTTTGACGCGGGGTTCAACTTCAACATGCTGCTCATCCTTCTCTTGGGGCTAGCAAAGTAGTCATGATGCCGAACTGGTGGGGGAACAACGAGGAGAGTAGTGAGCGGTGTTTTGCGCTGGACGGTTGAGACGCCATGGTAGAGCATAGACAAGGTGACGAACGAATACACTCAGTCTGCTCGGTCGAGATCAAAGCCATCTGACTGGACGGCGGAAAAGAGTCTTGATCGCCCGGCAGATTCTTGCTACTGCCACAAGAACGAAGTAGGCGAGATATTCGGAGGCTTTGAAGTGGTGCTAATGATGAGATTCTTAAGATCTACAGGGCAACGCAACGCACCGGCACGCCTGACGGCGGGCCAGAGGCTGCACTTGCGCTTCTGAAATGAGGTTGAAAAGAGAAAAGGGAGCAGTCAACCCTCGATCGCGTAGCCGCCCGCGCTACCCCCCGGGGCCGGGGGCCGTACCCCTACCCGTACCGGCTCGCACCGGCCCGCACCAGCCCTTATATAGGTAGCCGTTCTCCGAACGGGCTCCGGACGGATTAGCAACTCACCTATAGCGCCGCGCTCCCACGCCGCTCGCTCCCACATCGACACCCACCGGATACCAGGTTGAACCAACCGAGGCGAGTAAGGTAGCGCTCTCGTCGCCAATTTCAAGTCTTTGTAGACAGCGGGAAATTACCAGGCTGACGTCCTCCGGCAAGAGTCAGGAAGTACCAGATTCCGCGGTAATGATGTCGGTGAACAGTTCAACGTACTGCCTCAGGGTCTTCAATCGATCATACAGCGTGTCTCCTCTTAGTCTGCGCCGGTTATATCCTGGGAGATTGCGCGTTCAATTCATCATGGTTGATGAAATGTGGTTGTTGCTGCAAGGTAAGCAAGCATCTATACGAGTGGGCTCCCATTCCCCAACCCGGATTCTGCTCCCACCGGCACTTCGCCAGCCTTACGAACAAACACCAGGTTCGCAATCCTTCAGCCATATCCCAATTTACGAGCGATTGGCCGTGTCGGACCCGCCACCAGTCTTGTCTGCCTCTGCCATTGCGTGTAATGAGACGCGCAGGATGGTCACGGCACGCGGCGGTTGAGGATGAAGGTTCGTCATTGAGTGCTAGGATTCATATAGGTTTACCGAGTTTAATGGAGATAGAGCTAGAGAGTTTCCGTGGCGCGCAAGGGGCTGGGCTGGATGACGATGCCCTGATCGTGGTAGAGGTGATTATTGCCTCTTGTGAGTCCACGAGCTACTCACAATAGCCTCAACTTCTCGACAACACTCATAGCCAGCCCCATCCCTGAGCCACGATGCCTTCATCCACCCTCCTCGCCACCCTCTCACTCACGTCCGCAACCCCTCCCCCCGTACGTCCCCCTCCCTCCATACTGCCATCACAGCCTTTACCCCCACGCTCGGCACCTCCTTCTCCGCATACCTCCCCACCAGTGGCCTCTTCATGGCCGTGAATTCCATCCACGAGCGCAGCCCGCTGTTCACCTACCACCACACCCCACGCGTGATGTCTGGCATCGGCATGTGCCGCATCGACGAGCACATCGTCTTCCGTGTCGGGAAGCGTGAGCAAGCTCGTCGCCGTGCTGACGGCGTTGCAGAGCGGGGAGGTGGACTGGGATGCATCGGTGCTGCGGTATGTGCCCGAGTTAGTGAGTCGGATGGCGAGGTATGGGGTAGCTCCGGTGCCGTAGGAGGATATTCCGGGGCGGTCTCTGGCGGCTCATCCCTCCGGCCTTGCGACAGATAGTAAGTCCTCACTTCATCAGCTACTAGCAGTACACTAACAAGGCCAACACAACTAGCGACCACGAACCTCTCTGTGTTTCCCACCCCCTGTACAAACCTCGACCTCCCGGATATCCTCTGCTCCCGGCCATCGCCGCCTCACCAACCCACTGCTTTGATGTCTAGCTAGGTTAGCGGTGGAAAGGTAGGCATTCCTCGGCTGTGTGTCGTGTGATGACGCCACTGTTGAAGCTGCTGGCGATGTTGCTGCAGGAGCCGCTGCTGGTGCCTAYTAATCCGCTGGCGATGCCCTTTGACAGTCGTGACTCATAGGTACGCGAGTAGAACGGGTCGCGACTCGCGAGACAGGTAGGAGGTATCATGAGCCATGACCGCTACTAGGTGCTAAAAGCATTAACCGAAGATTGAGTGCTGGCAGGAGCTGTTGGTCCTCGGAGCTCATCAAACCGCTACCATAGACGCCGTGTTTTTCTTTTCCCTTTTCTTCTTTAAGTAAACCGTTAACAATAGCGCGGTAAGTCCAGTCAATCCTCCAGCATCACCCTCCATGTGCCTAAGCTCATCACTAGAATAGCTATATAATTGCCGAGATCTACGTTGGCCCCACGCCGCCGCTAGCGTAACCACCACCACCMCCGCCACCACTTTTACCACCCTGGACCCCTTCCGTCCACCCCGCCCCTGGCACCTCTCCGGTCGTCAATGGGTACGTTTCCACCCCTTCTTCCCTTCCAGAAGCATGTACAGTATAAGCTAACGTTTCCCCCTCTTCGTAGGGATCCACAAACCTCAGGACCCACCCCGACGGTTCGGCGAGGTGGCAGTGGTGTCGAGGGGCGGGCCTTCGTCATCCAGGCCGGGGCCTGGGGAATCGTCCTGTTCGGGATGGTATTGGTTGCGGTGGTGGTGGTCGCGGCGGTGTGGGTAATACATCATTAAGGGTATCCTTAAAAAGGATCGATAAAGAAGCGTTCCGGGTGCACGGAGTTAAGGTCCAAGTCATGTTGCTTGTGGGTGTTGCCTGTGGGTGTTGGTCGTCATGGTTCAGAACCGGTCTCACCAGCCAGCCATCTCACTGACTTGCTGTCTGGCTAGTCCAGCTGGAAGGGCGGGCATTCAGCCGTCTACGAGGTTCTACGTTTGTCGAGGGTGTGTGGCGTCGAGCAAGTTAGGTTAGTGTCATCACCGCTCCTGCTCCGGCTGAGCTCAGTCTTTGGCCGGCTCGAGAGCAAGTGACATCTGCCGGAGTCCATGGTTGACAGACGCACCCCAGAGCCGGCGGCATGTTCTCTACCACAGCAGACCTTATCACTCTCAGCCAAGCCATCCTCCAGAACCGCCTCCTCCCACCCGAGGCCACACGTCTCTGGATGCAGCCCGCCTCCGACACCTCCATCGGGCAAGCCGGCGGCACAGCCTGGGAGACCCTCCGCAGCGACACCGCCTCTTCGACGTGTGAACCAAGACGGGCGAATTGGGGCTGTATCACGCGCACTTCGGCATCGTGCCCGACTATAACGTTGTCATCAGCGTCATCGCCGCTGGGTGGAGGCGTCGGTTGACGCGCACGCCAGGACCAAGATCTTCAGCGATGTCCACTGAAGATCCCAAGATCAGCACGCGGATGTATCCCACCGATGCGATGAGCCGAGGTGTAGGAAAGTGCAGGAACGGCGCCACGGAGGTCGCCTGGGGGTCATAATGGACACGGCGACGGATGCTGAAAAGAAGGAGCTGGATAGCCAGCTGTTCTTCAAGGACCGGAGCGACACGTGGTTCATCATTGAGGGCCTGGCGTACGATTACTTGGCCCTGATCGAGTTTGCCTTCATTATGGGCAAGGATGGGGCTGCAACAGACATCAAGAACCTGACGTTTAACGTGACTACGACCAAGGACAGAGTTTAGGGCGGATCACTGAGGTGCATGCAGTGTAGGACAATCTAATTCAGAAGCACATATAAATACATACACATTTTTTTCCTCTAGGGGTATTTTGCCATGTTTGGCCATTCATTCCGTCGTCGTGTTCAACAACCCTTACGAGTACAATCTAACCGTTATATGCTCCCTACCCATTCCCAAATGACACGAAAAGACAACCACAATGTGCATTTACGACCCGTCCGACCTGGCGCTCTTCATGTCCATGACCGGCATATGCACCAGCTGCACCTCGTCGTTGTCCCTGTCGCCGTGCTCGACCGCGTAGGTCTTTTGGTAGGTGATGTGGTTCGACTGAATCTCTGGCCGGTGCTGCGACCGCTCCACATGCCATGTTGTGCCCGTCCCGCCGAAGGGTCGGCTCTGCCAACCCGTTGACCGGTTTGCCCCGCTGGCGTACCTGGTGTAGTAGCGCTGTGTCGTTCCTAGCAGGCACGGGAACAGGCGCACGAGCAGCAGGCGCAGCGAGGGCAAGCACACGCAGATGATGCCGACGTTGATTTCCACGGTGGACCAGATGCCGACGTCGAAAAAGTCCCACGTAGGGTTCGGGGTGTCGGAGCCGAACTTGACGAGCGATCGGAGCCGGAGGATACTGACAACGGTGACGCTAGGACGGTCAGTTGGTGGTAACTTGCGCGGTATAGATGGGTTAAAGACTTACAAGGTACCTGTGCAGAACATCACGGCGACGCCAACCTTTTTCCTCCAGTCCAGCCTGAGGCTCGTCAGCTGCCACAGGGGAATGGCAAGCATCCAGGAATCCACGGCAATGCTGATGGCCGCGTTGGACCAGCCGATGGCATTGATGTCCAGACACTTGCCCTCGTGTTCCCTATCCCACCTAACCCAGTAGTACGCAATTGGGGTGCATTGAAACGTCGCCGCGAATACAAAAGTAACGCCGAAAAGGCAGACAAAGACAATGGTGCCCCAGAGCAGCCGGCGCACTCTAGGACTCGGGAAGATGCGCACGTAGAAGAAGAGTAATGTGAGCTTTAGGAGAGCAACCTCGGCAAAGTAGACGATCTCCATGATGTAAAAGTACCGACCAAAGTTGGTGATCTGGTCGTAGGTCAGGGTCCAGGCGTCACGGCCCATGCCGTTTGGCGCGACACCATGGGCGTTGAAGACGGTGTTCGGCACACCGCTGATAACCGTGATGAGGGTGAACCAGTCATCGGGTCCAAAGTCGAGCTTAGCCCAGATCTTGTAGCCAAAGCGCTGGACGATGAAGAGGGCCGAGATGATGCCGAAGGCGTTGGAGATGGCGACGTACTCGGGCGATTTGTCGCGGATGGGCTCGTTGCAAGTCGTCGCTGTGAGGTTCTTGGTTACTGGAAACTGGTTAGTTCGCCGCCATGTTAATGAGGAAGTGATACGTAAACACACAGAGGGCCTCCTTGATGGTGCAGCTGCCCAAGAGGCAGGTAGTCATCAATTGTTGCAGTGTCTGATCGGTACAGATGCACGTCTGGTTGGTCGCGGAGCATTCTGTCCTGCCGATTACCTCTCCGAGGCACGAGCTCTACACATGTGAACCTGTCAGCAAGGCCCCAGATCACCCGCAAGGGACTGCAATTGAAAGTGATACGCACCGCACACTTGGGAAGTTTAGACTCAGCCGAGTTCAGCGATGGCTCCTGAGCCATCGCTGCCGGCAAAGCCACCAGGGCAGCTGACAAGAACAACTTCCAACACTTCATTGTTGTCGGTAGTGAATGTCGACAAGTAACCCTTTGAGCCGGGGCGGAACCGTCGTCATGTATATTGTATTTCGCCAGCGAGGTGGAAGCGTGCTGAAACTGGGACGGAGTGGAGAGTTACCCGGTTTCTTGGCCAGCTAGTGAAAAAGATTCGCAATGGGTCGTGCTGAGCGAGAGATGCCGGATATGTCGGAGATATGTGCGCCGCCACACGGCAGTGAACCAGACCACAGCTCGCTAAGACCGAGACGGAGCTGTGGACTTAAGGTAGAGCGAGGTAGATAGGGAAAGAGCATCAAATCCAGAGAGCCGGCACGCCGGGCATATAAACGGCGTTGCTGCAACGATCTTTAGTGGCACCAGCATGTTAGTGGGAAATGGTCGTGTGTGCGCCCGTCTGTTGTAGAAATGGAGGCCGAAAAGACCCATCTGTCCAGCTGCGTGGGTTTCGAAGCACTCCAGCTTTGGCCCCTGTCCGCCCACCAGCCGTTCCCAAACGCGGCGTGTCATTCACCCACGCTCGACATTCGGCCCTTCAACTGAACAAATGCACTTGGCCACGAGCCATTGATGCAAGCCAAGGCCCCACGGGTATCGTTTCGGCGTGGGGAATCGCTTCGAGAAGCACCGCTGGCGGGAGAGCGACGGCAGACTAATATGACTCGCCCGACGTTTGAGGTGTTGGACCGGCCCAGAATTTCGTCGACGAGCGGAGAGGTTCGAAGGACTGAACTTCAGACCCATGTCGAGCGGCTCCAGCTCGGCCGAGCGTTCTCCACAGCGGGAACAAGGACCCAAGGAGGTGTCTGTGGACCGTCTCTAGCAGAGCCTCGGCATGGTTCGCCTGGGTGGCACGTCAGTGCCTCGTGGACCCTGGAACGACCAGAACGACCTTGGCAAGGAGCATCTCATTCTCCGTCAACGGCAGACACTCTTGGAGGGCCTCTGCCATGATAGGCCATGACTGTTTCGTGTCCAGCGTTTCCTCGCCTTTCGTCTCGTTACCAGACAAGCAGAAACAAAGGCGGTGCACATGGCTTGCATGTGTCAACGAGGCGGCGGCCCGGGCTTGCAACGCACACGCCAAGGCGGAACGGGGAGCTCGAGTTGCGCATATCGCCCGCAGTCTCCTAATCTGCACTGGCGGATCGGAGAGGCTCGCAGTGGACCGATCGAGGACCGAGTCGTGTGGCCGTCCGGGCTGCCGGCGCACACGTCCGTTTCGAGCATAGGCGACGCCACCAAGCGTGTCGCAACAGCGTTTGGGGTTAGCATGGGTCATAAGAACTTGTTCGCCGCATCAAATACGACGGCTCAAGAGACTTATCTACCGTGGGCTGCCGCGCCCGCCATCCTTGGCTGAACTTTGGCCTGGCGGGCCTGGGAAATGGAAGGGCGTGACGGGCCCTTGTCGGCGAGAGGCGGTTAGCGGACCGACAGCGAATCGGCGCAGCAGGCTGGCTCCGAGTGCGGCTTTTGATCTCTGCCCTGCGTTTCGTGAAGTGGCTGCTGGTAGGGCTGCGTTTATTGTGGCCTCGACTGTTGGGATGAAGATGTTGGTGATGATGGAGATGCAGGATTCGGAAAATTCGGAAATCTTGGCCCTAGACCCCAGACTTGTCTCCTTCCTCCCTAGATACGATGGCTGTCTTGGCATCTGCAATCCTTGCTCAACACTAGCTTTTCTCCCATAAGACACCTACATAGCACGTGCTCTCTATAGCCGTCGATGTGCAAATATTGAGTTGATTCCATGCTCGCGGTTCGCGACGCCCAACAGCGGTCTTCTGTTATGGCCCAGTCCTTTCTGGAAATCTCGAATGGCTGCGTAGTCAAGGTGTCGGAATCATCATTCTCGTCTACATTCAAGCTCCATCCGCCCGCACTTTTGATCAAACGCAACTCGTCCAATCCCATCCGCCCAGGCCTCCCACGGCCTGCGTCTCGAGCCTCCCTGGATGTAGGTCCTGCCTGTGTCAAACCCTCATCTGCATCATGGGATTACAACAGCGTCAAAGCAGCCGGCCTCTTCATTGGCTTCGGTGCAAGGTAGCCGATATTCCCTTGCCCGGGACCAGTTCTTCCCTCCCGGTGTTAAAGACTGGTTAGTGTCTGGATTGATCTCGCCGACGACTCGCTAAGTTAGTCATGGCTTCCCAGCCGGCTTCAACTTGGCATCAATAGCTGTCACCACCCTGTTCCTTATTGGCTCTGCGAAATTTTTCATGACGAGCAAATTTTGCAACTATAGCTCCTATGCCGACGTTTGGCCAGCCGTCTCGTGTCCCAGACTTTGGGATGAGGGCAGTGCTCAACCAATCGTACGTACCTCGATCCGAGAGATTGACAGCTGCCAGTGCGGCACCGATGTGTTGAGCCCGAGGCCAGCTGCCGTTCGGCTCCACCGGCTCCGAAGCATTCGAGTTCGCGGGGGCCGCGGCAATGTATCGTGATGATCGAGGGTCCGAGCGGACGTGGCAGTTGGTGAAGATCTCGTTTTGGCTCCAGCGCACGGTCGTCACCCGAGAGTGGACTAGTAATCCTTTGACATGAAGCTCTTCATTCTGGTGGCCATTACGAGTACCGTGAAACCTTTCCCTATGGCGATTAGCTTTTGGGTTGGCGCGTTGGGGGTTTTCGCATTTACCGCGTCCAAGCACAGCACGTCCGGCACCTTTGCCTCCGCTTTGGGCCGCATCTTTGACTGCCAGCACGGGCGAGACGAGCGTATCAGCATGCGCATGGTTTTTTAATTCGGGTTGTAGAGTCCGTCGGCAAAAAAACGATAGTGACGGTTCATCCGTCCGCCATTCTAGATATGGTTCGCGTGGAAGGGGGCTGAATCGGATCGATGGTTGGGACTGGGGAGTATCAGCTCGAGATGGATTGTAATTGTCGGAGATGAAATGTTCCCTTTTGCCGCATCGTCTTATCGCTTCCACTAGCGCAGTTCGTGTGGAAACTGTTGTTCGATTGCTGTATTCACTGCCTAGCCACGAACCGGTGCTAACGGCAACGCTCGCGTTATCAACGTCGAGATCTTTGCATCTAGCGGGATATAATAAATTAAATAGACTTATTGTTGAAATGGCCGGCTTAATAAGTTGGTACTAGACTCTGCTTGTTCAACGCGCATGTAGCGCCTCTTACGCCCCTGGTTTCTCTTCCAAGCGATCGGGGTATGAAGTAGTCGTTCGGACAACGGTCGCCCGCTCTCCTGAGAATCGTTCGTCTGCAGGAGTAGTCGCCGAGTGCGGATAGATTCGTGTTCTCGGCCGACCCTGCGCAGGAGATGGCGATGACAGAATATCCTGCCAAGAGGGCATTGGCTGGCCGTAGACGTGTATATCCGTTAGCGGTTGGTCGGTGCAATAGATGAAGGAAGTATGAATGAATTAGATTATAATTAATTCCTTTGTTCATGCGCGATATCAGCCAGTGCTTTGTTGTTGCTGGAGGGGTGTTTTGGCTGCAATGAAAAGCTGTATTTACTACCCCATCCCCATAAGACGACAAACCACAGAGGTATGCCCTCATCCCGAAAGCACAAAGTATACAAGTTAAAATAATACCAGTAATATGCTATAATCTCCGTATTAAGATTATTCCCAGCTCCTGATTTAATACTCTCAAGTAATGATGCCATGATTTCCTCACGCCCAGACGCCTACGAGGCCTGATCCAGAAGCCCACCACGAAAGGACAACGCAACGGCCTGCGTCTTCACATCTACGTTCAATCAGAATCAAGTATACAATCAAGCTAGGGAATAGGGAAGCACAGATGCTCGTTCACTGGGCCACTGGCTAGTCAAGGGCAATAGCCCCGATAGGGAAATCGAAGTAGAGCAACCTAGCAAGCGAGACACTTCACCAGTAACTCCACTACGGGAACGGACAGTGACTGGCCTCTCGACAACTGCTGAACTCCAATTTGCCGTCATTCCGCCTCCCGTTTGCTGCCGGGGCACACGCGTCGTGGGGTTGAAGCCCTCGCCGACAGAGGAGTTAGGGGGATGAATCACCGCTCTAGGGAGCAACGACCCCCCCCCCCCCGGTTCGTTACTGTGCGGATCACTCCCACGAACAGGAAATGTAAATTGCGGAMAAAATTCTTCTATCCCCTGGAAAATTTCTACCCTCTATCTAGCCTTTTGTGAGTGTTTTTATCCATCTTGCAGCCACGTTAGAAACTTGAACACACCCACATCACTAACGTAGCGTCAACCAGAACTGCGTTACTTCTATTTAATCACTGTAAGTACACCACAATGTTATTGAAACACCATCTGCAGTCTTCTCACTCGTCATAGGGGTGTAGAAGCATCATCATGTCCGAAGGGTCAGATGTGATGGAATTGGAGACGCATGAAGATAACGCACACATTCACAGCACTACCCTCATACCCGTTACGACTCAGTTGCCTCCAAACGAGGGCACGACCGCTGAGCAGCGTGCCCGGCTCGTCATCTTTGAAGAATGGGCGTCTCGGGCGACCATCCGGCCCTCGGGCTATCGAAGCATTGTTTCTGCTGGAGACCTCTCCGTCACAGAAGTCCGGGAGTGTTACCGCATTCTCGAGGCCTCCCTGATGGCCCATGGAGACACCTACCGTCCTACCCCCAGCATGGTGTAAGCATTCCTCCATAGGGTATTTCACAATTGGAACTCTACGCCAGAAATACTGCCAATGAACCCGGTAGTCTACCCGGTGTTTGTTGAGAAGATTGTTTCTCGGGGAGAAATTGCCATTGCCTATCACACCAAAAGTAAAGACAAGCCCCGAGTTATTGCGTTTCCTCTCCCCTGGCACTCCCAGACGCTGCATTTTCCCAAACCCATCCAGCACTACCTGCCTCACACGAACCTCTCCTGTCATCCATCCCAACAATGCGTCCCAGAGGCACGACGAGAATCAGAATGCTGACACGTACGCTCTCCCAGACCGCCACTTCCCGTTGTACCCCTACGCCGTCATCGGCAAGGGCATGAAGGATTGCTACGTCGGCCTGAAGGATGGCAACAACAAGTGCTTTCGGCAGGATGTAGAAATTACATGGCTGAGCCAGGATATTGTCCTACGGGAAATGAAGAAAACGCTCGGAAACCTGATCCGTGAAGTAGATTTCATATTTCAGCGCTCCAACGGCGGCCGAGCAATTCAGTACGCGCGCAACTTCATCGCCCGCAGCGCCCGCGGCCAGGTCCTTGACGAGGCCAATCCACCACGCTACGAGTTCGCGTGTACGATGCACCACCTTTGCCTCGAGTTTCCGATGCTCTGGGCGGCGGCGTGTGAGCAGCTGAACAAGCCGAGAATGTGGTTGGAAGGGGAGGACTTCGCCTGAGGGGGATGGACTTCAAAGCAGTGATGGGATATGGGAATTGGTGAAGAACAGCGAGGTACATGTAATTAATGCCAGCCTGCGTCTACAGCGGCCCTAATAATGTCACCGGTTGATTAACTCTGCAATTCAGTTCATCCATTGGTGACGTCCAGAAATGTACGAATCATGCTGCAAGTCGTCCTTGTGGTCGTTGCGCCAGTGGTCGGCGCGCGTCGTCACCAGAACAAGACAACTTCGGAGCCTTTCCACTAGTTTCCCTGCGTGTTGCGGTGCATGCGATGCCTATGTACAGCCATAAGTGAGTCCAACACGCTCGAGTTAGAGTCCGACACCTTCTTCGACAACTGCTGCCGCCCTTTCAACGCCCGTTTCGCTCGCCGCAATGCTGGTAAGGCTAATCTCTTGGCGATAGCACTTCAAGCTCTTGCCCCTGTCTAGAATGGAGATAAGGCTCTCACGATATCCCGCTGTCCCGGCGACGGAGTACCAAGAGTACCAAGACGTTTGCGACACGACTCAAGGGAATGGGCGGCGTGGTTCCTGGTGGCACGCTTCCTCAGCTCCTTCTTGGAGAGCTTGCGGCACTTTAGAGACATGATGACAGTGCAACAAATCACGGAGAAGAGATTTATGATTTAAAACAGAGGGATAAAGGCATTTCATTTTCACAGCAGGCGACGATCCCATCCAAGGTCTTAGCCAGCAACCACAGGTATCCCAGAGCCAGCTCCAGGAGCGGCCGCTTTCGAGTCGACTTTAAAGGTTTCAAGGCGTACAACCAACTCCGCCAGCTGCGAATAGTCCCTGCCGAAGTAGACAGTACGATTGGTGCATCAAGTAAAATTTTTATCTATGATTAAACAGTGATACATGCCAGGGGACGATGCCACATCTGACCATAAACTGCACTCTCGTTCTACGCCAACATGCGCGCATGCCATGCCCAGGACTTGCCCAAGTCAAAGTCACTTTGTCCCGCCAACTCAACAAAGCGAAGCTCAACCGCAAACCCATTCCTGAGGGTCCTTTTGCGGCTGTATTCGAGCCCCGCGCTCATGCTCCACCAGCGGCAACCGTATAGGTCTTCTTCCACTGCACATGCTATTAGCACATATCCATACAAATGTTAGACCATGCTATCTTGACTCACCTTGAGCAGAATGCTCAGTACAAAGGCCACAGCCGCCGCGACGTAGACCTGAACAAAGACCTTCTGCAGCGCCTCTACAATGGCGGTCAGGGCCAGGACCCGGTCGCTGGGGCTCAGGTTTGACATGAAGCTGCCACTGGTCCCCGAGACGATGGAAACCAGGGTCGTCTTGTCGATTTCCGGAAATGCCTCTGCGAGGTTTCTCTGTGCGAGGTTGATGAAAATGGCTCCCGTCATGGAGAGACCAAAGGCAAGACCGCTCAGCTGGCCCAGGGTCATCAGCGTGACGCCATGGGTGCTGTCCTTGGGATCGAGGTTGGCCTGGACTGCGGCGAAGCCCGCGTGGACAAAACATCCAGCGCCAAGGCCAAGCATGACCTGGTATCCATAGATGGCCGCGTTAGGGGTGTCGACTTGGATCCTGCCTTGACGGTGTGTCAGCCTATGAATGCCTCTGACGAGATTGAAGGGATAAACTTACTCATGAGAACAGCTCCAATGAGTCCCACCGCCGAGCCAAATATGTACCAGGGCTTGTAGTACCCAAATTTGGACATCAGATATCCATTGGAGAGCATCCCAAATATGAGGAGGAACACCAGAGGCAGGATCCGCTGCGCAGTCTGGATTGCCGTGTCACCCCTGGTGAATTGAAAGTAGAGGGGAACATAGTAGACACTGACGTAAGCCATGGTTCCGCCGCAGGCAATGAGGATAAAGAGCAAGACGACCTCTTTGTTGCGCAGGAGATGGACCGGGAACAGTCGATTCTCGTCCTTGACAAAGATGCAAAACGCCTGCTGAAGGACAAAGCCAAACAGCAGGATGGCGCTGATGGCATAGAGGATGATCAGAGTCGGGCTTTTCCAGCTGAACAGAACGCCGCCAAAGTTGGTCGCCACCATGAATGTGACAAGAGACCCAGCACTGAAGACGACCCCGACAAAGTCGAAGGATGTGATTTTGCCCTTGGCGGAGACCGCTGGCGCTGGCTGGCTGGAGGGAATCAGGAATATGTACGCCGGCAGGATGAAGATGCCGAAGAAGAGGTTGATGTAGAACGCCCAGCGCCACGAGACGAGTTCGAAGGCACCCCCAACGACGGGGCCCAGGATTGTGCCGAAGCCCCAAACCATGCCCCTGTAGAAAAGGAGTCAGCTATCGTCTAGTCTTGAAGCTGGGATGAAACGTACGTGAGGCTCAGGTAGGTCGGACGCTCTCTCTCCAACGTGTTAACCGTCACGAGATTCAGCAGGCCGTAGTACATGCCATTGCCTCCAGCACCGGCCCAAGCGCGACCAACTATTTCAGCTGGCATGTTGGGCGCTGCGCCGCAGAGAGCAGAGGCGGCCATGAAGTTGATGGCSAAGAAGAAGAAGAGCCATTTTCCGTTGTACATTGCGTATAGTTTACCGAGTGGCATGACCATGGCGAGACCACCGATCATGAATCTGGACAAGAAAGAATTAGCATCGTTCTCGGCCGGGTACGGGGGCTTGTTCGAGAACTCACCCGACAGCGAGCCATGGGAGCTCGTCGACAGCGTCGAACTGGTTTACGATGACCTAGAGAGCAGTCAGCGGATACTCGTCGGGCAATAGGGTGCCGGCAAAAGTCACCGGCTGGATGTTGGCGACAACGGTGTTGTCAAGTGCGTAGAGGAAGATCGCGGTCAGGGTGCTGAGGTTGAAGAGAGACCACTATTCCGCCAGTTAGCCATAGCACACGCGAAGCGGTACGACGGATGCTGCAATACGCACCTTGGCGCCCGTGAGCTTTCGCGTCTCCTTCTGCTGCTGCGCCTCGACAACATGTTCCTGGGAGCTGGTCAGAGAACTTGGAGGCTGGACACCTTCGTTCGGGGCGTCGTCCTTCTCGCGCGACGTCTCCATGGTGGAATGACTGCTGGTCTGTCAGGGGATGAGGAAGCAAACTGCGGCGCGATGAAGGCTTTGGACATGGGAATTCGAAGCTGGGAGCGTTGGAATGGGTGGTGCTTCGTGATGCGGATGCAGCCGCTGGCCAAACCTCGTGCCTTTCGGTGATAGTGGTGCACTCCGGTCCAGGTCGCCAGCTAGCAGGCACTGTGTGGGGCTGGAGGCACTGAGGTTCTGGAGGGTCAGACAGTAACGCGATACCTGTGGTTTTGAACAGGCAGCGCGAACGGAGTCAACGTTGGCGTCGTAATCACGTGCCAAAGCAGTAGAACAGCTGGTCAGGAATTTCGAGTATAGAGGTCGAAATAAGTATGTGTCGTGGCGGCCGAAAAGTAGTTTCAGCAACTCCGCAGCATGTGGCAAACACCGAGCCTGGCTGTACTTAGCCTGTACTACGCTAGCAAGCCTAGAGGTCCCTTTTTGCCCGATACAGCGAAGCCAAGCTTAGCTGCAGCCAATCAGAGGCCCAGAAAGCCCAGCGAGACAAGCGCCTAATGACACGCTGAGCCAGATGCAAGTACCTCAAACCCAGCAACTTTCTGCTAAAGCACTACAGCGCACAACGACCATCAGCAGAGCAGAAAAGACACCGAGGACTGACGTTGCATCTACTGAAGCACCGGGGTGCATTTTCATTATTTTCCACCGTGCGCCCCCAGCCAGATGGTGCTACGAAGTGCAGTGGCGACCAACAAGCCCGGCAAGCGTCGAAGCTAAAGACCGGTAAGGCCGCCCCTGCAGCTTAACGCCGCTTCGGCGATAAGTCGCGTCAGATCTGAGGGCACTGTGCGACGACATCACCTCCTGCCAGGCCGTGTGCAACAGCTGAGATGTGTTCATTGTACAAGCGCCGACGATGACATCAAGGAAGCCTGACGGCGACGTTAACGAGAGTGAAGACGCGACAGCCTCCGTCGGTGGTGTTGGCTCCGACGATAACCTCATATTGGACGCCCCGCCATCACGTCACATACTCTATCTCCACCTTGGCGTTCCCGTCCGCCATGCGCGCCACCGCCAACAGCCGATTCAGCATCGGCCCGTCGCAGGCCTCGACCACGAGCGCGACCTTGGACCTGCGCACGGCCGGCAGCTGCTGCTCCAGAACATCACCCAAGCCCATGTCCGCCGCGCTCAGCTCTCTCGAGGCGCCACGAGGCCGTGTCCGGATGTGGGATTGTGGAAACAACGGCCTTTGGAACAAGTTGGCGGCGTCCATGTCGTGCTGCTGGCTGTACTGCGCCATCTGGGGATCCAGGTCCTCAGCCGAGACAATCGACGCCACGCCCGGCGACTGCGACTGCGACGCCGAGAAGGATGCCAGGGCGGGCGGTGGACTGAAACCGGCAGCAGAGGAACTGCTCTGCAGCAGGTCAAAGTCGACTGCAATGTCCGTAAAGTCCACGGATCCCGGCGACTGGCACATGGCATCCAGCCAATGATCTCCGCATCCGTCCATGTCCATGCCGAAGCCAAAGCCCGTCTCGTCGTCTCCCAGCTGCATCCCGAGGCCTCCATCGTCCCCACCCATGACGCTGCTGGTGCCGAGCTCGAGCACTTCATGGTTGTCCGTGCTGGAGGACTCAGCACGAGGACTGTCCTCGGCTTCTTCGACCACGACGTCGACGACATGGCGCCGGGGGTCTGATGCTACCCGGGTCCGGGACTCGGTGTTTGATCGCCGGGTAAGGATTGTGTACCTAGCGGCTGGCGTTAGCTGATGCACCTCTGCGGACATATGGTAATGTCTCGACAGCACGGCCGTACCGGTTCTTAAGATCGTTGCGGGATCGGCCGGGGTAGCGGTCGTCCTGGATTCGCTTCCACTCTCTGCCGTACTCAGCCACGCTCTTCAAAAGCAGCTGGTCCTGTGTCGAATCCACAATCCATCAGCACCACGAGGCGTCCATCACTCCTGATGTGTGGTGGACGTACCTCTGTCGTTGACCATCTCCCGCGGTCGAGCTTCGGGTCGAGCTTGAACTGCCACCGCTTTGCGCACTCTTCAACACCACACTCAGCCTTACTAACTCCATTGAAAAAACGGCAGTCCACCCATTCAAATGCAGTAGGCAAGGACATGTGAGGGTTTCTTACGGTCAGGGCTTCGGGAGCCGACGTGGCTCGCAATCACGGTCCATCTGCGTGTGCATGAGCCACACTGCGCTCAGATCAGGTACTCTGGGCACTGGCAACAAACCGCGGGCCATAGTTCCCTATCGCCTCCAGCAAGAGTTTGTCCTCCTCGCGGTCCCAGGGTCCCATCTTCCGCTCTCCGCAGAGCCGGTTCACCCACCGCTTGCGGCAGTCCTTGTTGGTTCGCCCTGGCAGTGACGCTGCCACTCTGTTCCAGTCCATGACGCTCGATGCTCGGCTGCTGGCTGCCCCAGGGACGCCGATTTGGTGAGCCCACGATTGACCATACTAGCGGCATGGCGCCGCCTAGACCGGGGACGCTACGTACACTGCTTCAATACTTCGTTTTGTAAGACTGTGTCTTCTCCATCAGTCCATCGCTTGGGGATTCTTTTCTCCGAACTGGTCATCGTATGCGGCTTGACAGGAGCGTGCCCGTGTCACCAGACTGTGGTTGCTGTGCACAGCTCAAGCAAATCTGCAGCTGGCCTTGAAGCACGGCAACATAAACTCTGCACACGGCACTCTTTTGTAAGATGCCTCTGCTGTCACTCTCAAGATAAAGACACAAGTAAGACGCGGCCGAATCCACGAGCACTCGATGCGACCTAAATGATCGCCAAGCCTGCAAGCAGGGTCTCGTCCACGTTTATTGATCTGTTGCCAGCCGATGGCGGCCCAGAGGTGGTGCTTACAAGGCGAGTGCATGCACTGCAACTCGCCTTGGAAACGTCGCAATTGCATTGTCCCGAGGCTAAACAAGTCCCCATGCCGTACCAAAAAGCCAGCATACCGACCGCGAAACAGCTAGTCATTGTTGGCTTCGCCGGTTGAGCCATTGGGGGCTGGATGTAGGGCTGTGCACGAGCGTAAGCCAACACAACGCAACCTTGATGTCATGAGCCACCGCATCCGACCACCGGAGTCAAGAAAAACATATGGAGGTAGCATGTCTCTTTGTCGTGAAATGATGGCTTTGCAGAGCCTCATACGTGGAGTCAAGTTGGCGCAGTTCCCGTTCTCGGACCGCCTCAAGGATCATGAAACTGTATAGCTATATTTTCCCCTCTTACACCAAGTCTATCAATAGTTCTAGCAGACAATTGCGGCCATATTGTCGGAGAAATAGCCTCTCGTCAAGCTATAAACCGCATATGCCTTGATCCTCCAGGGCATACGGAATCTCGTTCCGCGCACGCCCATATCGTCCGACAAGAGCATCAAAGGGCCTACAGTAGTGCAAGTAGAGTCGTATTCCACTGTGGCGGCGAGGCAACTTATCTAGAGAACCGTGTGCTGAGTCTCGCACACAGGTGAAACACAACCTGACTGCAGGACACAAACGCATCTCGCCGAGAGGATCCAAGATGCAGAGCACGTTTTCTGCGGTGGTTCAGCTGGGGTAGTACTAAATGCAGCTTACGCCTGTATTTCCCGAGATGGCATCCTGTGGCAAGAGAGGACAGCTTTATATTGGTTGGGTTTTCTTTCATCGGCTCCCTTGCCTAGAACTGGCAAGGAACGTGCGTGGCGAAGCTGCCAGGCGTGGCGAGCGGCGGCGGCGGCAGTGTGCGTATAAAAACCTACGCGACCCGTGGCTGCCGTGATGATGCTGGCGTTGCATTGCAGGAGCGCACAAACCTCGTTCAAGCTGTTTTGGTTGTTGTACGAGTGTATGGCGCCATTGACCTTCCCTTTGTGCAACTGACTATTTTGCTCCTACGTTGTGCAGACTTGGCTGGAAGATGTACTCTGTACGTTCCAGTAAGGGTCGTTCTGAATAAATAATACCAAGATATTGCTACTCTTCAGCAAGTTTATCGGTAAGTCTCGGGGATTGTCACTCATCGTGTAACTCGTTCACAGCATGTCACGATGCAGTCCTCGCGGGCAATTCCCTTCCGCCGGCGAAACTGATTTGCATGTGCGTTATCGGGGTCCACAGCCGACGTCGCGCAGTGAAACCATGGTGAATACCCCTTTTAAAAGCCCCGAGACACAAGTCGGCAATGATGTTGACCCGATTACCTGCCTCCCGCGTGGCATTGGCATTCTGCTAGCCATCGTTTCAAGGCAATCGCTTCTTCCATGTCGCTGAAAGCTCAGCCGTTACGATAAGATCTTATCTCCAAAGCGGGATCGATGAGTGGGTGCGAATCTGAGAGATCGACCACAGTTGCGAAGGTCACATTCGGATAGATCTCGGGTTAGAGCGTGCTATTTTGCCTGCCGGATATGATGTGGCTCCGCATGTACCGAAGGCTCGTATAGAGCGCACTGATATCCCGGGGGCTTGTAAAGAGTCCGTTCGTGCGCCCATGGGACTGGTTGGGGAGGTCGGCGATGTAGGCATCCATCCGGGGCTGACGGCTTCACAGCATGAGTGGCAAGGGGAAGCCTCCGCTTCGGTAGTCCACTGCCCAATCTCTGTAGTGTCCTCTAAGGCAGTGGCCGTTCTCCATGTTTTAGAGTTGTCGCGACATGGAGTCAAAAAGGCCGAATCCTCGGCTAGGGTGTAGCGCGTTATCTCCAAAGACCCTTGGGATGCTGTCGTGGGAAAAGATGCAAGATTCAGCCCAGCACATGTGACCTCGCTTTTCCAATCTGGTTGCACAGTGACGATATGTACGAACTCCAGCACATGTGAAAGGGGCTGTGCGGACAAGCCAACCCTGAGCCGGCTGACGTCAGCGCCGTGCTGCGGAAATCGTCTGGGGCCCTGAAGGGGAGGGGTTTCTCCGATTCACCATGAGACATCAACTTGAACATTGGATTCTGAGTGGTTGCGGGACCGCAGTGTTCCGGTGGGTATGCCCTGGTCCGTGATGTCTCTTCTTGACGGTTGCCATACCGTCGGCCAATCCGTCCACTTTTGTCGTTTCTCGATGGACCACCAGCGAAATACTTGAACGTGCGCCGAAATACCCTAAACGGACGTATTCTAGGAGATATTTGACTATGGCTAGTTGATCTTTGTCTGATTGAGCCGGGTTGCCACATCCCCTACCCTGGACAACCCGAAACTACCCTACGAGTCCGGGAGGACCATCTCTACAAGCCCAACCTGGCTGCGGCAGTCCCATATCTTCCGTAGATACAGTCCAGCACGTTCAGCAAGAGCACGGAATTCCTCTGGCTTGCGCTCGATGCCGTTGATGATCGCCATCATGGCAAGGTCGCGTTGGTGTGAGTATCGCGTAGAGTATCCCCAGTTGGCCAAGAGGGGAGCTGGAGCCGGAGTCAGCTCCCGACATCCGCTAGTGGTGTTCATTACTTGGTCACTGTCGCCCCATAGTTAGCTACCGATTTGACACTGGCTATCTTCAAAAGTCTTCCGCATTTCGTGTCGCACGGCGCGTTACACATAGCGGTCGCCAAAGGACGAACTCACCAAATCAAGACGCGGCTTCGAGGGCCCATGCTCTCCTTAATCGCACCCAGGATGCGAACACAGTAGTCATCGGACCAATTGTGCAAGACATACCGCAGCCAGTAGACGTCTGCGCCTCGGACCGGGTTGACGTCGAAGAAGTCGTGGACCTCAAAGTCGATTCTGCCAGATTCGAGGGCAGCTGCATTCTCTCGCGGCCACACTTCCGACCGGGCCTTCTCGATGGCATCGCCGCGGTCTTGGAGCACAAACTTGAGGTCTGGGTAGAGCTGAGACAACTGGAGGCAAAACCCACCTGTAGGGCACTCATCCATTAACATTGACTCGCTCAATACTCGGCTGTTTCCCCTTGATGGCGACTTACCTACTCCGCCGCCCACATCGACGACGGTGGCTGATCCGAGAGAGGCCCATGGGAAATCTGAGTAATTAATGTAAGCCTAAATATAACGGTCATGCGATCAAAGTCAAAGTGCTTGGGTGACTTCCGGTGTCGATAGACTAACCGTGTAAGTGGGCACGACCTGTTACCTGACCACCCCCAACCATGGCCAAACTAAATATGGCATGCTCAGGTCGTTTGATGATCTGGTCCCTATTGTCGGCAGCGCGACTAATGGCGTTCTTCAATTCGGACCCAAAGACTCCCGGATAGGCGACTGTGGCTCTCGCGTTCCTTGAGCCACTGGAGAGTTCCACGACGCTGATCGTCTCCTCCAACCAGTCCCATCGCGGCTTGGTTGTCCCAGTGGCTTCCTGCCACGCAGTCTCATCAACCTTGTATGACGGACCCTTTTTTTCATCGTAAAGGGTCTTTGGGAGGTAGTCGGAGCTCGTGTACAAGTCCAATGCACTGGCACAGGTCAGCGCTCTAATTGCGACACTCGAGATATCTATCAATCACTCACAAGAGCAGGATGTATGCGCGAAGAGGCTCGTTATTGACCAGCAACTCGGAGATGGCATTGTTTCCAAAAACGTCTGGTCCAATTTCTTGAAAGATGTGGATGGAGCAGAGGCAGCGCATGATTCTGGCTAGAATGTTTGCATGACTTGTCAGCATCTTTGAACAAGCCGAGTCACATCGCCTTTTGAAGTACCGGTGAGGAATTGTAGCGCTCAGAAGTCTTACAGAGTTTCCGCGACTCAATTACAACTCTGCTAGCGAGGCTATCTATGTTGAGTCCTCTATGGCCATTTTCAGCGAGTATGTCGGGGATCCTCGCATCGGCGGCAATGTGAAGTGCACGCGCCTCAAAATACTGCGACGAGACCTCAAGAAGACGGCCCCGAGGCTCGCTTGCTAACTCGGTGAGCGTGCCGGCAGCAGCGAGCAGAGTACGCTGCGCATTGAAGAGATCCCACTCCGGCAGGTTAGTCGTGGAGCGCTCGTCAGATGGCCGGCCGCGTCGCGAGATTACCAATTGAGCGATAGAGGTCTGGACCAACTCGCTCACTTGCAGCAGCTTCTGCGAAACGGGGTCTAATTCTTGATCCATTGCTTGGATTGAGCAGGCGAAATCTTGGCAAATTTGGCACAACGAGGTGTTTTAGCTGGAAGGAAGGGCGTTGAGACCAAGGATGGGGTCAAGTGCATGGGTCGTGATTTCCAGTTCATGGTGGCTTAGGTAGTCACGCAATATGACTGTACAGGATTGAACGGGACGATCGGGTCTGGCTGTACGCTGGCGGACCGGAGTAGGAACCCGCGTAGCTAGCAGACTCGTTTTGTATGCGATGGCTTTGTCCAGACTGGGAGGCTACGAGGACCTTTGCAATTCACAAAGTTATTCGCTTGAAGTAAATTTAGATAGCACGCGCTAGTGTCAACGTGAGATAAAAGCGGCCGGCCAACGTATCAATAAGAGCGCAAGGTTTGTGTTCGCTTGATCTGCCCCGTTCGCTCACTAGACTGTTACAATGGCGACAAAACCCCCAACCTACACGTGGGAAAATGGCTTCCGTCAAGTCACCTCCAAGAAGGCTCCGTGGGATTCCCCAAGAAGCAGGCGTCAGGATGAAGAGAAGGACGGCGAGGACGGCGATGCCTACGTCACGCCTCCAGAAGTTGAGCTCGTGTCCTCGGCATCGCACAACTCGCTCGGCATCAATGTCATTCGAAACTGGCCAACTATTTACAATGGAACCAACAGCCCTCATGGGCTCCCATTGTGGTGGCATCCGCAGAGCGAGGTGGATGTGCTGATTTGCGGAGGTGGGGGTTCTGACTTTGATCACGTAGGCGGGAGCTGACAACATGCACACAGCCGGCCCCAGCGGCTTGGAAGTTGCTGTTAGCCTTGCTAGGCAAGGCGTATCGTTTCGAATCATTGGTAAGGCGACGTCTTTGCAGGCTCCGTTCCCACCAAACTAGGCCTAGACATGACCGCTGACTTGTACTGGTAGATGCCGCCGACACCCCATTGATCGCCGGCCGTGCGGATGGCGTCCAGCCACGCTTCCTGGAGACTGTCTCACAATGGGGTCTCTCAACCGAGATCCATGAAGAGGGACCTCTGATTGAGCGGACAGCCATATACAAGGATGGCAAGAAGCTGTTCTTCAACCGGTCGCACCAGTCCGACTCGCGATACCGAGGCCTGCATATCATCACCCAGGGTCAGATCGAACGCATCTTCATTCGCGACTTGCTTCGCCATAAGGCGCTGGTTGAGCGCAGCAGCGTCATCAGCAGCTTTGGCGTGGATGACGACGCGTCACATCCTGTGCGTGCCACGGTGCGCAACAAACGCACTGGCAGAGAGGAAGCCATCAAAGCAAAGTTTCTCGTCGGCAGTGATGGAGCGGCAAGCTCTATTCGAAAAAAACTTGATATCCCTTTTGACGGGGTGAGCACTGACATCTACTGGGGCATCATGGACTGTGTCCTTGAGTCCGACTACCCGCACGCATGGGTATTTGGGTGGGTGTGCCTTTTCTTGCAATAATAGAGAAGCAGCCAAATATGCGTTCAGGTCTGACTTGAACTTCTTTAGCTCCGTGATCAGCTCCAAGCACGGCGGTTGCGTAATCATCCCACGAGAAGACGGCTACATCAGGTATGTAGTTTGCGATCTATGTGAGAGCCTAGCCTTCTGACACTCTGCAGACTCTATACACAACTGGATGTGTCGCATACCGGATCAATCTCGCAGTCTCGACAAGCGAGAGATCTAGCGTTTGCAGAAGCAGGAGGCAGAGTTGAAGCGCATTCCATTACACCGAACGAAGTCCTCGAACAAGCCAACCGTATCTTTGCTCCCTACAAGCTCAAGTTTGCAGCCCCTCTAAGTTGGTTCGCAGTTTGGAAGAGTACGACTGTCGCAATTTCCGATAATGAAGAGAAAGAGGCGTTGACCATGAGCTCTAGTTTCGGAACGAGTGGCGCGGTCATATTCATCGCCAGACATGAGGGTCCACTTGGTTGGTGATGCTGCGTCCGTGCCCCTCAATGATCACACTTGACGATAGTCCGTAGGAGTTGCTAACCTTCTTCTCTAGTCATGTGCACAGTGTCATGGGTGCATTTGGACTGAACGCTTCCATTCTTGATGCTGCGAATCTGGCTTGGAAGCTCGGCCTGGTCGCCAGAGGCAACGCTAGCCTGGAGCCTCTCCTCGCCACGTACAACAACGAGCGACGCAAGCACGCAGTCAGGATTATAGAGGTATCTGGGAAATATTTGCGTTTTGTTTGTGGCTCCAGTCTCGCAATTCCAGATCTCACGGACATGGCGGCATTGGAGAAAGGCCAGCATGACACGGAGGAAGTGAACGACTTGGCCCCAACAACCGTAGATGCGAATCACATGGAGACAAGCGCCGACAAAAGCCACCCAGCAGAAAGTGGAGTATCTGAGGGCTCTCAATTTGAGGACTTGGAGTTTCTTTCTGGGTTTTACAAGGCTCACGGCCAGTTCCTGCTGGGTGTAGATTGCCCATACGATCCATCCGTTCTTACCCCAGTTGCGGAGCCATCACGTCGACAGCAACCAGCAATTCGCGTCAAAAACGGCGTTCGTGCCCCCAACCCTCGAATCTGTTTTTCGCAGGCTCGCACGGGATACCTGTATGACCAGCTGGCTGGCCCTCCCTGCTTTCACCTCATCATATTTGGTTCATCGTTGGTTGGTGTCGAGGTGTGCCGTCAAGTCACTTCTTTCTTCACCTCACTGGCAAAAAAGAAAAGCTTTTACAATCGCTTTAAGGAAAGCGACATGTTAAAACTCGTTTTAGTCGTCAAGATGTCGCCATTTGAGTGGGATGCTACCACGCATTTGCGACAGCTGTATATCAAGGGTACCATGCCTAGCGGAGTTTCGGTGGTGTTCGACGACAGGGCACCCGATGAGGATGCACATACTGCTTGGGGTGTCAATCATACTACGGGCGGAGTAGCAATTGTCCGGCCAGATCTTTGGGTCTCGTTGACGGCTTTCCCTGACGAGGTGGAGCGCTTTTCTGCGTTCTTTGACGCATTCTTGAAGGAGGATTAATTGGAGAGGCTGCTTCGTAGCTTCATGGCTTTTTGTAATGAGCTCGTATCAGTTATTTGCTCGCGCATACCATTTAGATTCATTGAAGTCTCTGTCGTCTCTCTGTCCAATTGCCATCGAGATGAGCATATGCAGTTAACCTGCCAGCGTTCGTGATATACAGGCGAGCTCAGGATTCTCTATTATACCTACAGTGTTAGGGTATGCTGTTTCTGATCTAGATATTCTTGCTAACCCAGCCGGCACTGTCGCAGTCTGCAGTAGTGGCGGCCAATGTGTGGGATAGACCCGTACCATTGCAGATGGCACACATTGAATGTGGAGAGAGAGTAGGCATCCACGGTGAATGACAGCCCTACGTATTCATCTGCCGGGAGTGGGCCGGCGGTGATTTCCACGGTGACATATGACGATCCCCTAGTGAGGGCAGGACTAGCCCTCGCTTCGTACCATCATTCCCACTGCGTAAAGCTAAGCTGTCTTCTCTAAGATATTGAAGTTAATGTCTGTTTCTTGGTCTAAACCTTCAGAAAACGTGGGGATGGTTATGGAAAATGAATGGCGGGCTTTCAATCTTGAGATTTGATAAGATGGGGTTGAGCTAGGTCATTTAAAGAGCCAACAGGCATGCAACATGTTCAGAAGTCTGATACCATACTATAATAACATGCCAGAGAATGAACGGCGGTGAACCAACAAAACCTTTGCTAAATTCGTGCCGCGTCGGATCTTCCGCTTTGAGCAAGGCAAGTTTAGCTAGGGATGGACAAATGGAACATCGGACTACTCGAGGAAGCCTTCTCTCTGCCACCTCTTAGTGTATCTGACAACCAAGTCTTTGCCTACACCCCCACTCCCTCGCAGGGTCTTGGAGATTGCACGCGAATTGGTGGTATCAAGTGGTACGGAACCGCCCGCCAGGGTTTGAAAGTGATTCCTGAAGAAATCCTCCAGATCCCCGAATCCATCAGCATCGGCCACGCGCTGCAACCATTTCTCAAAAGGAATGGCTTTTGTTTCATGCAATCCGAGCTCATGTACCATGATAGTCGCAATATCGGCCAGGCTCTGGCGGGTAGGATTCTCCAGGTGCAGAAAGCCGTTGCAATTGCCCTCGTAGAGAGTCATCTCTATGAGCGACCGTGCCGCGCGATCGACGGGCAGCCATGAGACAGTCTAACATCAACGTATGGCAAAACTTTAGCATCGGTTTCGAAGTAAATGGAGACTGGGAGTCAAGTTCAAGAGACACGTCAACTGACTTACCCCTTGTAGAATCGGGAATGCTCCCACCATCTGACTGGCGCGGACAAGTATTGGAATATGCTCTGACCTTTTCCAAACGCCCTCGGTGCACTCTGGTCCACTGAGCTGTCCTATGCGAACAACAACAGGCTCAACTTGGGTCCCGAACTCGCGTGCGACCCGAGCCATCATGCGTTCGCAAACCCACTTCGCTTCCGCGTAGCCCATTGGAGTTGTCGCCTTTGGGTCCTCAATCGCCGCCTCAGGAACCCCACTTCCATCGCTTGGCTTGGGACAAAGGTCTGGAAAGTTCCTTACTACCGCAATGGACGACGCGAACACGAGTCGAACGCGAAGAGACGGCCGCAGCGAGTTTGCTGCCCGAGCCAAGTTGATCAAGGCCCGCACCTCATTGAGCTGCGGACGGAAGCTCTGCAGAGTACGATGAAAGTCCATGGGCCACGCCAATTGCAGCATGTGAGTGACGCTTCTCGTAAGCTCTGTCAACATTTCGGTTTTTAGATCGGATGGCCATTGTGCTGGGTTGGACTGCTGTAACTCAATCTTTAGCCAGTCTTCCGCGGGTACGGAAAGACCAGCCGCGGTCAGGGCGTTCTGGACGCGCTCATATGGAGACTTTTCTTGAGCTTTGTGGCGCAAAAGGCAGATTACTTTGCGTACGCGAGAGCTGCGCACCAGTTGTGCCAGAACGTGGGCTCCGAGATTTCCAGTAACACCTGTAAGTAGGACCACGTATCCCGGTGAAGGAGCTGCACCCTTGAGGGCAGCGTCGTCTGTGAATTCTGCAGCCATCTGTCTCATTTCCAAAGCACGATCTCTGCAATCGGCTTTATCACCTTGTCTGTGTAGGATACGCTCGAGCGCTTGGCACAAAAGGTGGATCGACGGATTGGCATAAACAAACTCTGCCGAAATATGACGCTGGCGGTCCGAGAGAGGGATTTGTTTCGAAACTGCGGGACTTAGCAGCCTCGCGAGCCTGGTTGCTTCAAGGGAGTCCATCCCTCTCTGGAAAAAGTCGTCTTGCGGCTCTAGAGTCCTGACAGAATTTTGTAGCCAGCTGCCTGCCACTGTTTCCACGAGGCGACGCACGCCAGACACAATGTCTCCGAAGTCGAAAGAAGCTTCGCTCCGGCATGTGGATGTTTCCAGTTCCAAGTAGACAGCATCAATTTCCCGATTGAAACGTTCCATCACCTCTCGTCTCATAATGGAGCCTTTGTCGGACACGGGAAACGGCTTTCGGGGGTCCTTGATGATAATGGCTTGCTGCGACGACACTCGGCCATGTTGGTCCAAGGTTGGGTTCAGTTCTACGATTAATTGCCACACATGGCTTCTGATAGCCTGGACATCATCCGATGCGACAGTCGATGGTTCAATGAGAACAACAATCTCAAAGTGGCCACTTCCAACACATACCGCAGTCCGGATCGCGGGATCATTCATTAGCGCCGTCTCAAGAGACCGCGGCATAACCTTTTCGCCCGACTTGAGGACAATCAGGTCATCGGTGCGTCCTAGTATCCGCACCTCCATTCGGTCCGAGAGTGGGTTGCGTTCCATCTCATCATTCACCTCGAATTCGCTGTCGCCACCAATAGGAGTGCAGACTAACTTGTATCTGCTCGAACCCGGAATCTTGCGTAGCTCAAGATTAAGGTCTTCGCGGAGACGTAGATACTTGGAGTCATAATCGGGACCTGGACAGAAAATGGGGGCGATAGCGCCAATTTCGGTGACTCCGTAGTGATTGAGAAGCTTGATTCCGTTCCGCACAAGCTGGCTGCTCTTTTCAACGGCCATAGATCCTCCTCCGACGGCAATAAATTCGAGAGACTTGAGCAGGTCCGTCGCCGAAAGTGCTTCTGCCCCAGCGAGAGATAAAATATCGTCGACAATGCTCGGAACTGTCATAAGAGACTTGGCACCAAAAACTTGCAACAGTTGAATCGTTGAGCGAGCGGCTGGAATGATGGTTGCGGGAGGAAAGCAGCAACTCATTCCAACAGACAAGCTGAGACATGGCGACAAGAGGCCGAATCCGTGATAGAGTGGCAAGGTGGAAAAGTTGCGCCAATCAATTTCATTCTGGCCGAGCTCGTGGCAGGCAGCATATCCAAGAAGATATCTCTGAGAGAGATAGATTGGCTTCGGGAGGCCCGTGGTGCCTGAAGAGTGGAGAATGAGACTGCCGAGGCTCATTCCGTCGTTGGTCATCTCCCGGCTTTCCCTGTGAAATCTCGCATTCGCTTCGGGGGGTACGGTAGCTGATAAGCGGTTCTCGCTCGTGAACGACTGCCATGGATCTACCTCGATCACGGTGGCCACTTCGGCGAGTTCCKTGTCTAGCGAGGCTTTTGTTCTATGCGAGACAAATATTGTGCTCGAGCCTGACTCTTGCACCAGATGCTGCACGTTCGAAGGGCTCAGTCGTGCGGATATCAAAAGCACCTATTCAGGTTATGTTCAGGGCCTATTCAGGTCATGTTCAGGGACATTCTACCAGCCTGGCGGCGCCAGGCCATGAGATGACTTACAGGAATGCGCAATTCCAGGAGAGCTGCCAGGTATATGAACAGTCCAACATCACTTTCGGTGTATAGCGCGACTGGTTGCTTATCAAATTCGTCCAATGCACCGACGATGGGCTGTAGCAAATCATGGACCTCCGCTGCACAGGCTTTGATTGCATGGGATAGTTCCTTGTACGAGATTTTGGTTGTGCTGAAACCGCGATTCTCTGCGGGCTGTGTGTCTGATGGATGTTGAGCCTCTGCCTGCAAGCAAAAAATGTGATCCGCATTGTGTTTGGCGCTAAAGCGTACAAGATCAAGCAGCGACGTGCAGTGATCGAGCGCGGATGTTTTGTTCCCACTTTCAGACGGAAGCGCCTGAAACTTGGGCCGCACGAACGGTCGGGGTATCTCGTGGTCCATGGTTGCCTATTTTTTTTCGAGTTCAAAGCGTATTGCGGGAAGAGATTCCACAGATGGGCCGATTTCAACGAGGCAGTTCCCAGGGTGATTATGACACAACTGAAACCACGCGAAAGACGGCGATGATTTTGCTCGCTGCTACCGCATTCTTGTTGATGCTTTTCACAATACTCGGATATCTCGCAGATGCTGGAGAGGAATACCGAACACGAATACGGACCGGAGTAGGGTGAGTGGATGAGCCCGTAGCACTATATCTACCGGCAGTACGCAGGGCCGCCGGACCAGAGTATTTGAGTACGATGACCCTGAATACGTGGATCCCAGTCATATCGAAATCTGACAGATACTCCAATGCCCGCCGGTGCTGCAATTAAGAAGCGATTTGAACATTGTGAAACCATATTGGGCATTATCGAATTCTGGCTGCGAAGTCGCCTGTGTACCCCGTGCCACACCCAACGTCCTGCATTTTAAAAACTCCGGTATTATTTCGACACTTGCCGAATATCATGGCGTATGGAGACATTTTGGTCTTCGCTGGTCAAGGTTCGGACAGCCATTTCTCTGATCGAGAAAATTTGGTAAAACTGCGGCACAGGCTGGATGGAGCCCGGGAACACTTCAACGCATTCCTCCGTGGTTGCAGGGATGCATTCCATGAAGCTTTCGAGAGTCTGCATGCGGAGGAAAAGGCGGTTTTCGAACAGGATACAGCCGAACATTTTCGAGATCCAGAGAACCTCATACTGCCAGGCCCCCGGTTCCAATCTCACCCCGTCTTTGAAACGACAACGCTATATGTACGTCAAATTCTGGAATTGATACTATATCTGCAAAGACATGACAAAACCTCGGAACCTTTGGAAGTTACTGGTGTTTGCACTGGTATTCTTCCGGCGATTATCGCGGCCGCGTCGCCCTCCTATCTCTCCAAGCCCTTCATCAACAATGCCGTGGACGGCTTTCGTGTTGCATTTTGGATAGGTCTGAGGGTTTCTATTTGGTGTCGGACGGCTTTGGCGGACCGATGGACTTGCCAGCCATGTCTGGTGACTGTCTTCAGACTGTCTCCGCATGTGATCGCTGGTTTCCTGGAAAGCCACAACGAACAATATGCGGTGTGTACCTGGATAATGGCAATAGCCCCACGATTAGAGGCTGACTCTATTTAGCAAGAGGCCATGAAAATACGAATATCTGCAATACTCGATGACGAAGCCGTGTCTGTGAGCGGTCCCGGTGAAAGCTTGGGTCTATTTCAGTCTACTCTCCAATCCGTGGCACCTGAAGCCAGCTGTCGCTGGGGGCATGTTCATGGATACTACCACGGCAGCGATCAAATGAAACGGGTGGTCGAAGAGGTCCTAACAGATGTTCAGAGATGCAGAATTGAGTTTCCGAGTTGGAATTCCTTACATTGCCTGGTGCGCTCCGCAACCAGCGGCAAATACTTTCACTCAGATGACGAGGCTCACCCACTCCTTCAATCTGCTTTGCGAGGCATACTTGTCGAGCCTGTGAACTGGAAGCTGACGCAACACACCATCACGCAAACATATACGCAAAGGGCCAGTGCTGAGCCCGGTAACAGATTCAGGCTGCTGGGGCTAGGGCCGAGCTCAAAGGCTCTCCTACACAAAATCAACACTGCAATGCTGTCCCAGGGACTGCAAGTTATCAGACAGTTTTCTGAGGATATCGCAAGCACAGACTGCGACAGTATTGCAGTGATTGGTATATCCGCAAACTTCCCCTCGGGCAAAGGCACAGAGGAGTTTTGGAGCACAATTGTGACTGGTAAAAGCACGGCGACTGAGGTAAGACTTGGCTTCACTGAGCGATATCCCAGCTTTTGACAACGGGTATCCTGCTACATCATTCACGTTGACACGCATTGACAGATACCATCTTCTCGCTTCCGCGTTTCCGACTACTACAAGGCCGACAATCAACGTTCTCCTAAGGCACGCAAAATGGGAAGCAAGCAAGGGAACTTTTTGCAGAACCCTTTCGAGTTTGATGCCGAGTTTTTCCACATCTCCCCTCGAGAAGCTAAGTCTATGGATCCTCAACAGCGCTTGCTCTTGCACGGAGCTGTTGAAGCGTTAGAGGATGCGGGATACTCGCCGAACGCTACATCGAGCTTCAACAGGGAGTCGTTTGGAGTATATGTCGGTGTTGCAACTGGGGACTATGTCGACAATTTGAGGGACGATATTGACGTCTATTACAGTCCCGGTAGGCGGAAGCGATCTTATCCAATTTCGAAAGGTTCGCTAACGTCACCGATAGGAACACTTCGGGCATTCTTGAGCGGGCGAATATCGTACTGCTTCGGCTTCAAGGGTCCGTCTATGGTGATAGACACCGCCTGTTCCTCATCTACGGTGGCGCTTTACCATGCATGCAAAGCTCTCCAGAGTGGCGATTGCACAGCCGCTCTTGCTGGTGGTGTCAATGTCATATCCAGCCCTAATGTACGCCTTCCATCCAGCACATGATCCTTCACCATACTAATTCCTCAGATGTATCTCGGCCTCTCCCGCGCCCATTTCCTCAGTCCAACCGGACAGTGCAAGCCCTTTGACGCTTCGGCTGACGGATACTGCCGGGGCGAAGGTTGCGGCCTCGTCGTGCTTAAAAAGCTGTCCAATGCAATCGAAGATGGAGATCACATCTACGGGATTGCCCGAGGAGTAGGCGTCAACCAATGCGGCACCGCAAAATCCATTACACACCCGGATCACGAGACGCAAGCTGCACTTTTCTCCCAGGTGCTCGGTGCTTGCAGGACTAGCCCAGACAGCATCGATGTTGTGGAAGCTCACGGAACCGGTACTCAAGCTGGTGACTTTGCTGAGGTTTCTAGCCTCTCGGCGGTCTTCAAAGATCGCAACGACCAACACCCGCTCCACCTCTGCTCTGTCAAGGGAAACATTGGTCATACTGAAGCCGCTTCGGGTGCTGCCGGTCTGATAAAGTTGCTTCTCATGATGGAGAGGAGCACAATTCCTCCACTGGCATCATTTACGACTCTCAACCCTCGGCTCACAATGATGCGCAACCACGGCATGGTGATACCGACGTCTGCGCAAGCTTGGACAGGAAGCGACAGCCGCCCTCGCCGGGCGTTGCTAAACAACTTTGGTGCGGCGGGCTCAAACGCTGCGTTGATTCTGGAAGAGGCACCGAGATCGCGCCATCGGGAGTACCGACTAAACCGCCCACGCAGTTGCCATTTACTCAATCTTTCGGCCAAAAGCGCACCGGCGCTGCACAGACTTAAGTCGAAGTACATAAATTTCATCAGAGACAACCCTAGCATAAGGATCGATGATCTCTGCTACTCGGCGAATGCACGGAGAGTTCACCACGCGGCCCACCGATGGTCCGGAGGCGGCACATCACTTGACGAGCTCCTAAAAATGCTTCAGTCAGATGATGACTCTCGCGAGTCAGTTTCGTTGGTGACAACTAAAACTGTCTTCATATTCTCTGGGCAAGGAGGTGTCTACGAGGGCATGGGGGCCGAACTGTTGAGCACCGCGCCAGAGTTCCGAAGCAGTGTCGAGCGGTGCGATGCCATCCTTGCATCTCACGGATTCCCTACCACCATGACATTCTTTGATCCGGTGCACAATGATGAGGTCTTAAGAACGGAAAGGGAGCAAATTATCGTTGCTCAATGCGCTTGTTTCGTCCTAGAGTACTCGTTGGCCCGACTGTGGATGAAGTTTGGCATTACTCCAGACCTAGTGCTCGGCCACAGGTAAGCGGTTGTACACACGTCTCCATGCCGGCTCCACGCACTCTTGTCGCTGAAAATAAACCAATCATTTGACTGATAATTGATAGCATAGGAGAATTTGCCGCTCTTACTACAGCAAAAATTTTAAGTATCGAGGGTGCTCTCCTATTCGTCGCCCGACGAGCGGAACTCATGTTCGCCAACCTTGAATCGCAGATGTCCACCATGCTAGCATGCAGAGCATCACCACAGGATATGAGCTCGCTGCTGCAACATCTTTTCCCCGACCAAGCCAGAGGCGTGAGCATTGCATGCTACAACAGCCCCGAAGATTGCGTTGTTGCTGGCCCGGTTGCCATGCTGACCCAAGTCGCAGAGAGCTGTCGGAGCGAGGGTGTTCGATGCAAGACGTTGAACGTCCCATACGGATTTCACTCGCACGCAATGGACCCGATTCTTCCGCAGCTAAAAGACCTTGCGACATCGTTGGCCATCAGGGCCCCGACCATTCAACTTGGTTCAAGCGTGTATGGCAGACTTCTCACCGAATATGAGAGCATTCCCTCGGAGTATTTGGTGATGCAGACTCGGCAGCCAGTCCGGTTTGCCGGAGCTCTTGAAGCCATCAAAGCAAAGCACTCTAGGTCACGCTTCTGCATGCTTGAAATTGGACCGTCTCCATCAAGTGGGTGAATCCATCATTTGCATTCGCAGCCATTGCATCACTGACGAATTGTCAGCCATCTCCATGACCAAGTCAGCTCTAGGAGAAAGCCTACACAAATTCCTGCCTACCCTTCGCTCCTCAGAAGCACCATGGATCACCATTTCAACTTCCCTACAGTCGCTATACAAGAACAAGTTCACAATCCAGTGGTCGGAAGTCCATCGAGGAGAGTCGTCACGATTCATGCGAGACATTCCGCGGTACCCTCTTGCCGGGGCACACTTTGTCACTCCATTTTCGGAGCATGCCGCAGCAGCACACACCCGTGGGAAACATGACACGCCAGGTGAACTGGAACAGCCGTTTCAGTTCTTGGGGCCGCACAGCAAAACAACAACCAGCAACGAGTTGGTCTCATTTCAAGTTGGCATTGAGCGACTCTCGCAATTCATCAAGTCACACGTCGTGGGTGGCATTCCACTCTGTCCCGCCTCAATCTATCTCGAACTTGTGCTGGAAGCGATATCGATCCAGCGTGTGGCCCATTCATATCCCTTGAGCATTGAGGCAGTTTCGTTCTTCCATCCTCTTGTGTATGCCCATGGGAACAGGGAGCCAGGCAGCGTGCGGCTGGAGTTATGGGCACAAAGTGGTGATGTACCCCGTTACTCAGCACAGTTCACTGTATCAAACCAAGAATCCGAGCAAAAGTACTGCTCTGGTCGAGTCTCAACGGCAACGTCAAAATCCATTGCCGACGGGTTCTTAAGGAAAACGGCCTACGTCAAAAGACAAAGATTGACGTCTCTCCAACGACCACGCGCACATAGCCTCGAGACGTTTACATCGCGGACCATCTACGACGTCATTTTCCACCGCGTGGTCGCTTATACGGAACCTCTTAGAACTCTCAAGTTTCTTACAGTCAATTCTCTAGGTTTGGAAGGATATGGCTTGTTTACGCTATCCGCATTATCCGATGGAAAGTTCGTTTGTCACCCGGCCTTCATGGACACGATCCTCCACGCGGCGGGGTTCATTGCAAACATGAAGGTTGAGCTTGACACCGCATGCATTTGCGTCAGCATCGACCATTTCGTCTTACCCGACCTCTCTGGGATATCGCTACGCGGCGAACTTGGCATATACTGCAGCATCATCGACGTTGGCACCGCGGTTGTTGCAGAGGCATACGTCGTGGACGACCAGGAGCAGGTAATTGCCTACGCGGACGGAATGTGCTTCAAAAAGGTTCGCCTTAGCACTTTCAAGTCGATTCTGGCTCGTGCCGCTGAAGCTGGTCGACCAGCACAACGTCAGTCCAGGGCGACGAAGCTGCAAACACGTGCTCCTCGCACCCCATCGACTGAGGATGAGCAATCACCGACGCAAAAACCATCCGGAGCTCAAACCACGGCCGTGGCAACTGTGCAGGGGTTGCTGAGAGATGTCTGCGGCGTATCGTGCTCCGAGTTCTCTCGGCCTCTCGTCGAGCTCGGTGTGGACAGCCTGCTGTTCATCGAACTCACGCAAAGCGTCGCGGCCAAATTCCCGCATCTATGTATACCGAAGAAGGAGTTGACCGACTGTCAAACTGCGCAAGGCCTTGTTCAAGTCATTTCACTATTCATGAAGAAGCAGTCACCCAAGCCGCAGGTGCAAGGTCCAGACATTGACCTCGTGGACAGCAGCTCTGCAAACTCATTATCGCCCGACTCTGCCACAACCTTTTCTGAGGAGTCAATTGTTCCTTCAGTGACAAGTATCAGCTCTCAGCTCGATGCATTGCTCCTCGACTTGTGTGGCCGTTCTTTCACAACGACCGACGGCGACACTACCATCGGTTCCATGGGCATTGACTCGTTGATGTCAATCGAGCTGGTACATGATCTTCGGACTCGCTTTGACATTGACATTGGGACAGAGCAGTCTTCTTTGCCGGATATGACCTTGAGGCAAATTGAAGCTCTTTGCGCCCAGAAGATCACTGGTTCCAGCGACAGTGGAATCAAGGCTTCAAGGTGCAATGGTGTGGTACTGGGGCCACAAAAGCCTCACATTGACGACCCAATTCTTTCGCAGCTCATTCCAGCAGACTTTCCAGACTTGCTCCAGGATCATGGTATACGTTGCTCTGCAGCACCTCTGTATCTTTTTCACGATGGTAGCGGCTTGTCAACCATGTATTCTAAGCTCGGACAGCTTGGGCGAAACGTGTACGGCATGTTCAGTCAAGACGTCCCATCGATAAACCCGGCCGTTGGGTCAATGGAGGACATGGCTGCATTGTATATCGATCGGGCCAAGCTGATGAGCACTCGCTCTCCCATTCTGTGTGGTACGTCGTATCTACGCTTCGCATCACAAGCTGTAATTACTGACAAGTCAAGGATGGTCATTCGGTGGAGTGCTTGCTCTTGAGGTCTCACGACAGCTGATACGTCGAGGCCAGTCTCCGAAAGGCATTATACTCATCGACTCACCAGTGCCAGTTGAGCACGAGCCGCTTCCAGAAGCAATCATCTCTTCCATTGTTGAAAATCTGCAGCAACGCCCAAAGAATGCGCAATCCAAGCACGCTCAACACGCCCGTACTTGCATTGAGGCACAGTTTCGACGCCAAGCGGGCTTGCTGTCAAGGTACAATCCACCGGCCGCAGTAGGCAGTGTTCCCTGTATTATGATAAATTGCAATCGGACAATTGACACCAAGACTCTATATGGAGTCTCATATCCGTGGTTGTCGGATGATCGCGTTCGCAACGAGGCATCAAAAGCCTGGGAACGTCTCCTCGGCAGAACCATCCCAGTCTTGGAGGTGAACTGCAACCACTTTGAAGTGTTCGACGCGCCGATGGTAAGTCGCAATACACTGCTCCAATTTTTCGTGCCTGAGCTAACCGGCAATCGAAACGGCAGGTCGCTGAAGTGTCCGAGAAACTTGAGGAGGCATGTAGCTTGTTGGACGGAGGTGAATAGATCCTGAGTCTGGGTTGAGCATACAATAGACTTTTCCGATATAGATAAAAAAAGCAGCTCTTTTAATGAATGCTTCCATACTGTCGATGTTCCATACCCTAATGGTAAAGCATGTATGGCCCAGTTCAGACATTGGTGTACCACGCGATGAGTGAGCATTGAAGAGACATACACGGCAGTCAAATAAAAGGATCAACAACGATTATATGACAGTCAGTTACAAGCCTTTGATATTGCATGCACTACATATTTCGGTTTCCACCCACCACACACCGATAGAGACAACGATTCGTATACTTGAACACTCCAGTTCAACGCTCTACTGCCGGTAGCTAGCCGACAATGACACGCAACACCCACGACACGATTAAAGCCGCAGCAATCCCACCAACTACAAGTTTGGCAGCATGCAGAAGCTGACTTCCAGCCCAATCGTTAGTCGCTGGCATGCCGGGCTTGACCTCTGTTGATCCTTCGCCATCTGCGTCGCCATGCACCCACCCCAGCCGCCCTTCCGGCCACTTCCCCACGGGCACAAAGTCCAGAATTGCAGCCCTCCGAATGATTTCGCCGAGCCCGTCTGGAAGAGCCCGCGGATTTCTGTGTGGCGCGATGTAAATCGATTTAAACTTGAGCCAGCGCGAGTCCCATGCCTGCGCGCGAGACACGAAGCTGGAGAGCTCGAAGATGGCTTGCGCACGTAGCAGCTGCTGGGCTTGGTACTCTTCAAAGACGGTCTTGAGCTCGGAAGCCTTCAGCTTTTCCAGTCCTTCCTTGTCTACGAGGGCCTTTCGCAGTAGGTTGGTAAGGACGGTAACGCTCTCAATGCCTAGGTTGCCTCCGAGTGCCATGTTGGGCGTGACCTGCATCAAGCATCAGCATCAGCCAAGAACACAAAGAACGTCCCCATTACCTTGTGCGCGGCATCTCCTACGAGAACGTGACGACCGTAGTGCCAGCGGCTCAGGACACCCTCCTCGATATCTGCAAGTTGCGCTCTGTGTCTCTTGTTCCAGAGCTCCGCAAACACCATGGTTTCATTGATCGGCAGGTCTGCAACACTCTTTGCTGCTTTCTCAGCGTCCTCTTCCGAGTACCTGGGGCGGGTGTAGCGCGACCAGGGCTTTTTGGGCTTCCAGAAGACAAAAAAGAAGGACTGCTTCGGTTGTGACGCCAACAAAATGCAGCGGCTGCCGTCAAAGGAGCTCACACTGAGCTCGTTACGCAGATTGGGCTCTCCAGGTCCGAATCCAAACAGGCACGTCCATGTAGTCATGATGGCTGCCAGCAAGGTCAGCGTTCAAGATACGACGGTTGGCAAGGGTACAGGCTTTACCCATTTTCTCGTCCACGGTGATGAGTCCAGGTTCGACTGTGTTGGCATGATCCCACATGGTTTGTCGAACAACGCTGTGCACGCCGTCTGCTCCAAGAACAAAGTCGCCTCTCTCTGTGGTCCCATCTACAAATAAGATTTCCACTCCGTCGGCATTTTCAACAATTTTCACAACTTTCTTGTTGAAATGCACTCTCGACTTGTCGGGGAGCTTATCGTACAGAGCATCTAGAAAGGCTCGCCGCTCCAGCAACAAGACATCCCGCCCGTGGCTTGACATCCCATAAGTTAGCGGCGAAAACCAACGTGATACTGGTCAAGAATGCACTCACTTCTCCCGAAAGCGTCCCCACAAGTCCGAGTTCATTATCACCTTACCTTTGGGGTCTCGGTTGGTGGCGCCGTCCGTGAATGGCTCCGCGAGTCGTTCCACGGGCTCCAGCAACCCGAGCTGCTGCAATACGCGAAGAGTGCTGGGAATCAGGGCAATGCTCGCTCCAGCTGGAGGAGCAACATCCGGCCATTTCTCGACAACGACGTAGTCTATACCCGCTTTGTGGAGTGTGTGAGCAGCAGTGAGGCCGGTGATGCCAGCACCGACGATGATGGCACGGAGCCCTACGAGCTGGGAAAGTTCAGACTGCACCATGGTGACTTGACTCTGACAAAAGAAGCAGCTTGCGATGATGAGTCTGTTCGTTGATTTAGGATTCGAGGCAGCCGCAAGCAGGGCTATCAGACTGGTGTCAAGATCTGGAGTTTGTATCTGTGCATAAGGCAAGTTTTGGTACGGACACGGGACCGGAGTATGATGAAATGCAACGTTGTACAACGCCTTGTACTGCGTATGCACGAGAGGGTGGCGCTGGAATGACATCATAGACCTTCACAACAATAACAGCGAGGGATGCGGCAAGAGCAATTGGTAATTCACTCGGTGTAATTACTCTATACCCATCTTCTTCAACTCGGCTCCTAGCACCTCCTCAAGATAACCATAGTCTAAATACGCCCGAACTTCTGTAATCATACCACTCGTGTCAAACCGAACGTGCCACGCATAATGCTGCTCGTACTTGACGCCGCTGTGCGTATACGTGTCCACCGTATCCAGCATGACAGCGGCTCTCCCCCGCATCTCGTCCACCGTGATGCCACCGATGCCGTCCACAATTATGAACTTGAGACCAGGGGGCCGTGTGGCTTTTCCGAGTTTTCCAAATGCTCCCTCCAGGAACTCGTTTTTGGAGCTGTACGTAGCTGCGCGCGACGAAGTAGGCGGGCCGACCGCTGTGAATTTGACGGATGGAGAGAATCGGTCAAACAGCTTCTTGCTGCCTTCTGGGGGGTCTTCAAGCGCACGGAACATTGCATAGATTTCCTCGAGGGTTGGATATGGCATTTTGGCGTTGAAATACAAAATCTTGTGGACTTTGGGTCAAATAAGGGTTCTTGGTGTGAAGCACCGCTATCCGGCGGCCTGGCATTGAAGTTTTAAATGATGGCAAGGCCTTTCATGTATACTCCGGTCCAGACGCAAGCAAGGCCGGTGTGAACTGCATGACATTTGCCAATATCACACAGCGGCATCACGTCAAGAAAGCGACAAAGAAAGCACAATTGCACAAGAGTAGTAGAAGCGGTGTCAGTCCTATGTGCAGCGACAAGAGGTCCCATGTCTAAGACATTCCGCCAGCAATTTTTCCGATGCTACCCAGCCTGCTTTGAAGCACTTGTAGACGCACCACGCTGCGACACAACCCAATTCACGGCGGCGGCAGCGTTTTCGCGAAAGCGATCCCCTTCGCTAATCTCAGGATAGATCCAAAAGAAATGCGGAAGTCCCTCGTAGTTGTCCAGCTTGCAGGGTACTCTACGAGCTTTGTGTTAGCAAGCCACCTTCGTTTCCGGAGTCGGTAGCTGCAGCTTACCGTGCCTCATCCAGCGCAACCTTGATGATTGTCCCATCGTCGCGAATTACATCCGCGCCGCAAGTCGCAATGTACGTCGGTGGGAGTTCACCAAGCCGGTCATGGAGTGCAACAAAGACATCCGGGTTTGCCTTTTGCGCCGTCGCGCCGTTTATGGCTGGCAATCATCAGCACCAGCCAGTGAGTGGTGTGGTCGAAAAGCACACCTTGGAACAGCATCATTCCCTCAAAATCCACCACCGGCCCGTCCCTGTTGCCCTCCCAAGCCTTCAAGTGCGGTTTGTACTTTTCTGGCACATGCTCGGGATGGATTGTCATAGGCGCCAGTGCAACGACACCCTTTACACGATCCCCTATGCCATACTCCAAGTACTTGAGAGCAACAACAAGCGCCATGCCGCCTCCGCAGGACGCGCCGATGGCAAGCATGTTCTCTTTTAACCCGCCAATATTATGAGCGTTCTCCCAGGCCTAATGATTTTACGCGTCAGTTACTGCGTCAACCGAAGGCGAAAGAGGCACAGACCCAGTTGAAAGCGCCGAGGTAGTCGTACAGTTGCGTCGGCACCGGGTACTCTGGAGCTCGCCGATAGCCTACGGACACGAGGATGCACGGCGCATGATGGGCAATGTAGCGACAAAGATCTGACATTACATCAGATCAACTTGCGGCAAGCAGTCGTGTGGTGCGAAAAGACTCACAATCTTCAAAGAATGTGTCGAGGCCTCCGACTGTGTATCCTCCACCTCGGGCACTGACACAAAGTTAGATAAGACGAATAGCGTCGCCACCGATTCACGCGCTTACTAGACACCGATGGGGGCACTTTTGCCGTCTTTTGTTTCCTTTGGCGTGAACACTCGTACAGTCAATCCACCGTAAATCGTCTCATCCCCTAGGTTCTGTTGTGAGTTGCCACTGATGCAGAGGGACGATGCTTCGACTCACGAACGTCAACGGTGGGATACGGACCGCCGTGCCCTCGCGCTCGTAACATTTCGCTCAGGCCATCATAGCCCGCTCGAAGTTCATCAACAGTGCCACGTAGCTTCGGCCGAGAGCCCCATTGATCCTCAAGTGCTAGCCATTCCGGTGAGAGGTCCATTATGGCCACAAGAAGGGCCCACCGATGTCAACTGCCGCAGTGGTCAGATATGATGAGGGCTCTTCTGTACCCATTAACCGGATAGAATCAAGAGGAAAAGAGCTCTGATCAGATTGTTATTCCGCTCTGCTTATGCCGCGCTGGCGCTCTTCAGGAGTCACACGTCCGTACTCCGGTCCGCCCACTTGCATTACCTCCACTCACGACGCTCCTGTTCCATTATCTTCGCCATTTGGCCCTTTGTATCTCCCAAATCCTGTATTTGGAGCCACCGCGCTGCTCTCGTTGTTTGTGCCATACACCCTCTGCCGCACCCTGGTCCGGCGAGGCCTGGCACGAGAACTGAGGCGGCCTTCTTGTCATGCATCATTCGACTCCCTCATCGGACGCTTCCACCTTATCAAACAGGGTAGTTTGTATCTTTCCGCGCACAATTCTAAGAACCTGGAGCATCTTCATAAAGCTCGAGGCACCGGCATAGGCATATCCAGCGGTCCCCTTTGCGTTGCAGCTCCGCACTCGATTGCGGATCATACTCCCGGCGTACTCGATCACGATATTCTAGCTCTCTTCAACGAAATTGTTCCCAACCTCTGACATTGTCTTTTGATCGCGGCAGATATCGCGTCCTCTGACCTGAAGCGGGTTTGCCATTGAACGCGTTCAAGGTCAATGGCTCCGATCGGCTCGCGGTGCTCGTCCACAAGACCCACGGTAAGGGACGCCCATGGTTCGAATCGTACTTGGCATAGATAGAAGACTTGGCGTGTGGCCAATTCTAGAGAAAAGACGTTAATGTCTGTGCTGCTCGGGAACGCCACGATGGCCTTGTTTGGTCATGTGTAGCCGTGAGAGGCCAAACAAACGGATCACGCGGAACGGGGGTTTGGTGTACCAGTGACGATTTCTCCAGCGGGAAGATCACCCTCGTGTATCGCAATGTCTTCGGAAGGACCTGAGGCTGAGGCTTCAGATGGGGCGTCGCTATCGGAGGTCCAGTCCTTGAACACCCGGCTGAGAAACTCTCCCGTCATTCCGGGCAGGCTTAATCTTCTCGACAGTGAGCCTTCACAGCAGTGTCCACAATCCGAAAGCATTCCCTGAGTTCAAATCCGTCGAGATCGTCCGCTGAGGCGATTCTGCGTGGCGCTTCTGAATTTTTCGGACCCCGTTTCTACATTGCTTGGAAATCTTTCGTCGCTTCGCTTGCCGCTGCTCAATTTACGACGCCTGTACATCGCCGGACGCATCTGCAGATACGAGTTTTCCAGGACATATTTTAGATACCATGGTGCTGCATCGTACATGCAGTACAGCTGCGGGAATCGAGGGCAGAAGCCAAGCAGAGAGATGCTTGGTTGTCCACGTAATTGTGGTGGAGGGGCCCATGTCATTGCAAGGATTTAAGCGTGCACACATGGGATGGGAGAAGTTCTTCACGGCAGAGTAGGGCCAGCGCAGGCATACGAGTGCAAATAGTAACACTTGTTTCAAGTTGACATAGTACGGCTCCATTATCAACAACGTGAAAAGTAGTGCGGCTTGTCATGCACTGCTTGCCTTCGTACCGTATGAGCCATCAACTGGTACCTGAACCAGGTTGGTCAGCTCGCATCCACTGCACACAGCATACGTCTGCCTCCTAGTGTACCTTTTACCTTTGTAGCTCCAATACTTGCAGATACTCACTCCAGCAAGCTGCGTGCTGGGCAGCGAGATGACAACGCAGCAGTCACAAGTCAATGTAGAGTGTTCGCTTAAAGAGCCAAATGCTTTTCTGCATGTCCATCTCCCTCCATGAACCCTCTAGGTTCCAACCATTATCTGGGCTTTTCAGATGAAAGAATCTATGGCAGCAAGCGTCCCGTCCCTGGGCACTCCCATGGGGCACATCTTGTAGAAGTGTTCCATGTCGACGAACTCATACTGCTCTGTCATCCTCGGCAGTCCCTCTCCCTTGGACCGACTGCAAATCATTTGCCTAGCGTACCTAACAGCACGTCTGGTGTTTTCCTGGATAAACTGGTTTCGGATATCGGCCAGGTCTTTCGTAGCTGATTCCAACCCGGACGAATTCCACTCTAGGTCACGAAATTCTTTGAATCGGATTTCAGCTCCAAAAATGTCGACCAACCCAATCATAACCTTCGGACCCGGTGAGATGGCGAACTCGAGCTTTAAAAACACAGGTCGTCGAAGGGTACCTGCCGAGAATAAAGTCAGCGACGATGCACCTTCAGTATCATGGGCCTTGCCACGTTCGCATACCATTAACCAAATTCCCTACTTGATTTTCCGCCACGGCGTGCATACTCGAACTTTCAAGCAGATTCGGCTGATTCTGACCATCTGGTGTCCACAGGAACTTGAAAACCACGTTGATCAAGCTCTCCACCGTCGCCGCTGTAGCGCGATGATTCCGGCCATGGGCTTTGACGAAGCAGTCGGCGATCTTGTAGAGCTCTTGAAGTTCGATTTCATCCAGATCATTGGCACAGGTGATCTTGCGAGGGGCAGTAGACCCAAGTTGTTCAAGGATCCTGCGTCGCTTGGCGGCGGGCGCCTCCCGAACCAAGGAGGTCCCTGCGGGGGATCCTTGACTCGAGGGAATACTGTCGTTCTCAGTGTTGCTTCCTGATTTGCGCTCACGCGTGGCGCGGCGATGTTCGGCCATTTTGCAGGTCACCACGCCAAGGTAATGGGTGTAGTGCTGGAGGAGGCTGGACGAGAGACGGAGGCAACGCAGCTGAAGCCAACGCGGCGTGAAGACAGGCTCCGCACAAGCAAGAGCGGAACGCAAATAAAAGAAGAAGGGAGCACCAGGTGCAGAAAGGCTTGTGCACAGTGCACGCCGGATTAAATAGAAGCCGCACCGGTGAACAGCCGCGAGTTGTGCAGTGAATCACGCAGTACAGTAACGCAGACTCCGCAGGCACTCCAGAGTCGGGCAAGCAACCCGCGTTGGCAGCATCTGCTGCCTTCACTGGGGCGATGAATTCACAAGCAACTTGAAAGTCGAGGAGTTACAGTTCAGATCTTTGCGTATATCCATAGCCACTGCCCAGCTAGCAAACCCCCCGGAGCAGCGTCCTTAGGCCTGGTTCAGTTATTCTCAGCTTTAGCCTTCCCGGTGAACCCAATGGGAATGTCAGCGCGCTCCAGTTGGAGAGCTCGACGCATGCTGAACATTTTCACGTAGTCAAAGAACTCGTCTTGAAGCTGTCGTGCATTGTGGCGCCTCTCCCTTGGACCGTCGTCGAATCATGTTTCTCGCGTAGTTCTTAGTGCGAACTCTGTTATCCCGGAGGATATTCTCCTCTATCTCTCCCATGTATTTTTAAATACTGAACACACGGCTTCTTCCATCTTCTCTGGGTGCCACTCCAGATAGCGCAGCTCATCTGCACGGATCTCCTTGCCGTCGTTGTAGGCCAGCTTAAGCGCCACCTTCGGGATTGGCGACATGCAGAGCTCGAGCCTGTAAAACACGTCTCGCCCGGGGTCTGTCAGATCAAAGATCCGCTGTCGCTTGGTCGCAAGGTTCTCCGCGCTCTCCAGGGTCTGGGTGTCTGGTTCATGTTGGTGTAGTCGGTTTCTTCGCTGCTGCTGAAGTCGTCGGCCGTGCGCTTCATCTTGTTGCTGCCACTCGTGTCAGGCGCTCGGTAGGATCCCATGTCCAGGCGGTGTTCGATAGAAGATGGCGCGATGCAAAGAGCCAGGGGGTGAAGGGCAAAATCGCGGCACATTGAAGGCGTAAAGGGAGTGAAGAAGCGTAGGTTGGAAGAGGCGATGTAGACAAGAGCTTCAGATGTCAGCTGCACCTATTGATGGAGCACTCTTCAATAGACACTGAAGTGCCAGAACAATAGCGACCACAGCACTGTTGCAATTAGATGCCGCACTCCAGGGCGGTGCCTACAGCGTGGCATTAGACAGCCTTATCATAGAGCGTCCTCCTAGCGCTGTACAAGTTCTCATTGCAGGTTACTATGCACAGCCGAGCACTAGAATCTCACTCAACGCTGCATTGCACGCTCACGGTACCACAGCCGTATCAACATGTATTGCCTGCCACCAGACTTCCCAAACAACCAGCCATTCACGTTCCCCAACTCCATATTCGCCCAATACTTGTTCTCGTCGAAACGAGGGCAAAACAATTCCCATCGCCGTTTGCACAGCCAGCCTGTTTCTTCTCAAACGGTGGCGGCCTGCCAACCTGCCATCATACGCCGAATTCACAATTCGTGAGCAACCCGCCAGCCATGCAGAAACAAGCCAGTATAGGCGAAACACTAAGAATTTGCCATCACACACGGGAAGCCGGCCTTACGTCGCAACCTCAGCTATTATTCCTTGGCCGGGTCTTCCTCAGGTGTGTCTCCATCTGGTGAGTCGTCATCCGGCAGGTCGTCCACTTCCGAGCACTGGTGTGCCTTGGAGTCGTACCCGTCGCCGTAGTCTTCTGGTTCCTCTTCCTCGGTCTCCTGCGCCTCGTGCTGGTCGGCTTCTGGCTGGTCTGCCTCGGGCAGGTCTTTGTGGCGTTGGGCGTCGTCACCTTCATCCTGGACAGTAGGCTGGTCCTTCTCGGGCCGGTCTTCCACGGCTTGCGGCGTCGTGGCCTGTTCAGCCGCGGGCTTCCCCCTATTCTCCTCCGCCACCGCCGCCAGAATATCCATGGCCTCAGTCTCCCTCCCCACCGGCACGAGCAGGTGATCATGGTAAAACCCGCTCACAGGCTTCACTCCCAGGTTCCTCGCCGCCAGCCTCGCCACCAGCACGGCCGTGTGACCCGCCGCCTCGGCGCTAGATGTAAAGTTGAGCGTAATCATGCGGCACGGGAAGAAGCACTCCATCCTGTGCATCCGCGCGTACCCCAGGCTCGTCACGATGGTGATGCCCTCGGGCTCCTGGAAGAACGGCTGGATTTGGGGCATGGGCGGCAGCGTGGAGGGGTCCCGGAGGCTGGCGAAGACGTACGTCGTCGGGTGCAGCGTGGCGGTCAAGCTGGAGAGCAGCGTGGACGGCCGCGTCTCGCTGCGGTCTACCACGAACGATGTTAATTGCGTAACAGGGCCCGGCACTCCCGAGCCTGTGACATGAACACGCGTCTGGGGCTCCGAGCCTGCGGCCTCGACCCCTGTCTGAGGATCCCCAACATGCCTGAAGCCCAGGCCCTCCACCGGCTGTGGCCCCGTCTTGGGCCCAAACGGATCATGGTTCCTCAGCTTCGTCCTCGGCCGGCCAGAGCGCGGCCTCGAGGCCAGCTGCCCCGTCTTCTCGAACCGCTGCAGCGTGCGGTTGACGGCGGCGGGTGAGATGCCAAAGCGCTTGGCGACAAGGCGCTTCTTGTCGCCCGCCTGCACAGCCGCGATGATGGCGGCGCGCGCCTCGATGGTGATCTCGCCCTTGGGCCGGCGGTTGCCCGAGATGATGCTGCTGAAGGCATCCAGGTTGGTGGGCCCCATGGGGTACGACATTGCGCCGCGGGTGAGGATGTAATACCGGTCGCGGGTGATGGGATCGACAGAGTACGACGTGAGACAGACTTCTGCCGCCTGACAGGGGGCTGGGTGCATTATGTCAGCAGTCAGGGAGTCCTGTCGCCTACCCTAAAGCATTCACCCAAGTCCACATGATGATGGGCCGGCCGATGTTGCCCTTACCGTCTTTCCATGCAATATTAAATGACAAAAGGTTTCCGTCCGTGTATGCAATGGATTGCAGATCTGCCGTCGCGGAATCACCGCCGCCCCCTGAAAGAACAGCCCGTCAGCGTCCTCCCTCGGTGTTTGAGCTGGCTGGAGCGACTTACCTTCCCGCGAACAGGGCATCAGTTACCCTTGTAGTTTAAGAGCAAACGAGCTGAGGAGACAGTCGGTCGCTGCACTCTTGACCAAAGCCACGCTCCTCAAAACGGAGGCAGCACTCGCTCTTCCGCGGGTTCAGCGACTAAGCCTGCTTATTGCGCAAGTCGAACGGCGTGATTTTTCTAGGCGCCGTGGTGAGGCGAGAAGCCAGTGTCTTTTGTGTTTACAAGGCGCAACAGTGGATGTTTACAAGGCGCAACAGTGGACTATGGGCGCTGTGGTCATTTTATAGAAGCAGCCCCGCGAACTCCAGCACACGATTGCGAGCGACGCCCTGTGCTTCACGTTGTCGACACGTCGCCGAGCTTTGTGCCCTGAGTGCGCCACCATCACGAGAAGCTGGAAAGGTCCAGGACGAGTGCGCCCCAAGCCCCCAAGTCAGAAATCATCGAATTGTCGCCGTCCCCAGGCTATCAATATCTTGCACCAACGCCCCAGTCCCATGGCATCACTCGGCATCCACCGCCCCAAACCCTAGGATGGCCACATTCGCCATGTCCCGCCCTAGAAAGCCCATATCGCCAGCCTCAGCCCCCATGGACACGCTGCCCCTGCCCCATGCCGCCACTAGCTTCCTGGCCTGCCATATCGCTAGGTGCTTGTTGAACTTGTGTAGCTGCGAGACCATCTTGCTCAGCAGCGTCTGCTTTAGGTTTCTCTCCCAGTCCGTCGCCGCCCACCGGATGTCGCCGCGCCCGATCGGGCAGAATGTCTCGGGCCGTCCTGTGAAGGGGTCGACCATGGAGAACTCGAGCTTCAGCATCGCCGGGTTGCAGCTGTACGACGCGGCGGCGGAGACGTCGACGTTGCAGACGCCCGAGTTGCAGCACGACGAGACGTCGGAGTGCTTGTCGGGTGTGACTGGGAGCAAGCCACCGAGTTAGCAATCCGAGCTCGACTTTGTTGGATGTGTTCGTTTAGCAGGGAACCCACGGCATATTCTGCCCGCCACCACCTCCGCCTCAACCAGAAACTCGAGCTCCGGCTGCAAAAGGTCGCCCGTGTGGTCGCTCGTCCACTGGTTGAAGATGGCCTCGAGAAACCCGTCGACGCTCTGCCGTGTCTTCTCCAGCGTGGCGTTCAGGTCCGTCGCCCTGCCGCATGCGTGCAGGATCTCGAAGCACCGACCGAGCTGGACCTCGCTGAGGCCGTCGGCGCACGAGATGCACCTGCGCATGCCGGGGTACCTGTCGCCCTTCTCGAGCGCGTCGAAGAGGCGTTTGCGCGCGTCCCTAGCGTCCTCGGCGGAGACGCGCGACACGGAGGAGACGTAGATGGGCGACGAGGAGTCGCGCTGGCGCTTGATGGGCGGGTGCTGATGCTGGAGCTGGAGTTGGTGCTGGACGGAGCGTGCGCGCGATGGGTGGGACGAGTTGGCGATTCTGGCTGCTCGTGATGGGTTGATGCGCGCCATCGCTGAGCGACCCGGTGCGCCACAAGCGTATGCCCTCAATGAGGCAAGTGCGGAATACAAAGAGAAGGCAGGGAGGCTTCCTTGGAGGTCCGTTGCAGCAGCAGGGCCATGCGTGCGCGCTGGGAGGTGACCACGAGCCGAGTGTTGGAAGCACGGTGAACAATCACCCCGGTGTGCTCGCCAAAGGCTGAATGCGAAAGAACAATGCACCAGGTGCGGGGCACGAATTCAAGCCCCATGGCGTGAATTGCGAGTTGCCGTGTCGCTGCTCGGGCAGACTCTGTCCGTAAAGCACAGTCTTTCATGACAGCGTTTAGCTGTCGTTCCCTGAGCGCCCCCCTAGACCGATGATATAGAGGACCTTGTGAAGCGCCATCGGGCCATTTCGGGCCGTCTCCTTTTGTTTTGCCGGTTAAAGAGATTGAAGCGAGCATGATGCTCAGAGAAGCCCTTGTCTAACGTCGTGGCAGATTTCATTGGCGTTGATGCCGACAACTGATGAGCTGCGACTGAGAGCTTGGTGCTAACAGACAAGTGTCCCGCCAATCAGCGAAGAGCAGTGTTCCAATTCGGGGAATAATATGTCTCTGAGGTGGGCACCCAGCCGTCATCACGGTTCCACCCAGCCTCTTGAACCACCCCATTCAGCTTCAGATCCGTCACAGCTTTCTCCATGCGGCCCACGGTTGGAATTCCAAAAAGAAAACAAACCAGACTCCTTGCAAACAGCCCCGTCCATTCCAAGTGTCCCTCAGTGTTGTCTTCGTCCCCAGCCGCATCAGCCTCCCTCAAACGTACTCTTGCAACTTTCGGCCACCTCCTAGAGGGCCTCACACGCGAGCACGCGAAGCTTGGGGTAAAGCCAATCCGACTGCATGCCATAGCAATTATCGGAGTAACCTCGCGGATCCAGGTAAAACGTCTCCATGGCGTTGTTAACTTCAGCCACGAAGTCAAAAACGGTGACGGGTTCTTCGCCTTCTGCCCATGCATCGCCGGTCGTCCACTCCGTATCGTCCTTGCGCACCTCCACAAATCGACAGTCGTTGGAATAGAATTCACAACGCCCGTCATCGCAGTCCTTTGAGTATTGCCTCTGGTCCGCATCGCTGTTCCCCAGCTGTGGACTAGCCGCGACTCGTTGAAGGCGATGATCGATAAACCAAATATTACCTATAAACGAGGGGTCGCCGGCGGTTCGTGCGACACAGCCGACTAACGTATCCATGCGGCAAAAGTCGTCGTCAATAGCTATCTCCCATGACTTGTCGTGCGGTTGGAATTCAAACGCAAGGTTATTAACCTTCAGACCCCCGGAAAGCGAAAGTAAAGGGGTTTCGGCCTGAATGCAGTTCCAGTTGATAGAACGGGGATCAGACGGCTGTAGCAAAAACAGGTCCACTTCCGGAAAGATACTGATGTATCGTTGCTCGTTAGCCACCCTGACTGCTAACGTCGACGGAGAGTTTTCCAATCCCACGCCTGTGCTGAGTGTGCCCAAGTCCAGATTGTCCCTTCGGCTCCTCCAATATGCTGTCTTGAACTTGCGCTCCATGGCTTGGCGAGACTCCTGGCAGGCCGTCCACATGCCGCTATCTGCCATATAGGTCGAAAGATAGCCAGAGTTGTAGAGAGGGCTAGTCGCGTTCCAACTCCGTCCCGTCGCGACCACCAAGGGATACCGGCAAACGGAAATATCATGTGCCTGGTCGGGTTTATGTTCGTCTTGCTCCAAGTTGGAGAGGATAAAGAAATGGACACCTGGGCGATCTTCTCGCACCGCTAGATCCCAAATTTGATGTCGAAGTTCGGCCGGGAGCGTCGGGAATGGATGGAATGTGGTCATGTCGGGCGGAGATAACCAAGAATATATCTGACGTTGAAGGTGTTGTCGTTGAAGGCGTTATCGTTGAGTGTTGTAGGAAGAAGGGTGCTCGGTGCACAAAGGTAGAGGGAGACGCGCTGCGTAAAGGTTGTGTTAAAGTTCATCCTGCCCCGGGCAAAGTTCGTGTCGTGTGAGTCGTCCAGTCGCGAAAAGACAGAACGCCACCACGGACGGAGAGTTCAATGCCAACAAGGTATCAAGCTACTTCGAGGGGGCTCTGAACTGTATTGGTTAGACGCTGCAGAGCGGGGGGAGCTGTCGGCTGGCATCCACGCACGATGACGTTCAATGTTGCTGTGAGGTACGCAGTTAAGGTTGGGCGACCGTCAATCACCTAAAATGTTCGTCTGAGGGTAGCAACCTCGAGCAACGTTGGGTATGGAGGGCAATGTCGGGCATGGAGGGCAACGCTGGGCACGGAGAGCAATGTCGGGCATGGAGGGCAACGCTGGGCAAGGAGAGCGACGCTAGGCAAGGAGAGCAATGTCGGGCATGGCAACTGGAGACAGCTCGAGCTGAGCATTGCACTGGGACAGTACTTGATCAATCGCAGCAGACTTTAGCATAGTTTCAGAACAAAAAATAGTATTGATTCCGTATTGGCACGCAGCTCGTTATCAGCAGCGGCTGTACATCAAATCGCAAGCAGGGTATTAATTAAGCCACGACACCTTTCTGCACCCCTTCCCCTCCATTATAAATTATTTTCCAGGATACGACATCTCCGTGTTGGCCTGGTACTGCTGCTGCATGCCGCTGCTCTGGAGCTGGTGCTCATGGTGCTCCGCCTCCTTGTCCGACTGGATGATGGTGCAGCAGTGGCAGCAGCAAGAGACGGCAAGGTCGGTCAGGCAGTCGCCTTGGAGGTTGTACTTTTCTCGGATGCTCTGGCGCTGCATGGACAGGGGGATCCAGTGGAGACCGAAGCAGCCGGTGCCGCAGAGGAGGAGACACTGTACACGACGTTAGGAGCTTGCAGTATGGTCGCGCTGAGGGCAACGAACAGAAGTGTTGATGGGCTCCCAGCCCTTCAGGTCACCATTCTTCTTCATGCGGTGGTGCGTCTTGCCAAAGGTGACGCAGGGCAAGAAGTAGGTGATCAAGCAGGTGTCGATGGGGTTGAAGCAGTCGAAGAAGCCCGCGTGCCAGGCCTGAGAGGACTCGGGCGACTTGGAATTGATGTGCTCGCTCGGGCGGGCCAGGACGTCGTTGAATCGGACCTTCCAGTCGTTGAGGTCTTGCTCGTCGATGGGACCGTTGTTGTGGCCGGCCGTAGGGGCATTAGTAGCCGGAGCCGGTGCAGAGGCCGGATCCTGAGCCGGAGCCGGAACAGGGGTGATCTTTGTTTCCTCCATGGCGAAAGTCGAAGATTGGGTATCACAAAAAGACAAGAAACAAGGAGCGTTTTGGGAATGAGTGACAGGAAGGGTATCGTATACGACTCGTACTGTTGGTTGCCTAGCCTGGGTAGGCCACGGACGTCTGGCTGCCACAGGTCTATTTATCTTTCCGACACACCATCAGGGGGAATGGCTTGACAAGTTGCTAAACGATCAACCAGTGCTCAACCGAGGTCCTGAGAAATCATGGCACCCCGAAGCGGCAGTTTCCGCGAGGCGGCTCCCCGACTCGCCCCATGTGAACAACAAACGCTTCCCAGAGCGCCCAGCGCTCGTGATGACGCAGAATTAGCTGCCAGCCTTTGCCGAATCAAGGACTGATTGTCATTGCTCGAGCTGCGCTAGCGGCGCCCTTTTCGCACGCCGCACCCTTGGCTGTATGAGTGGCGCCCTCTGTTGACCTCAGCCGCTCGTGCGGCTAGCCCTGGAGTCGAGAGCTGAAGCAGCAGTGACCAATAATCCTCGACGATGATTTCGGGGGCTGTGCCAGTCGGATTGCGGCACATTGCGGCACATGGGAATCAGCTGCCGTTTCGTGGAACGGGCGATTTTACAGTTGCTCCATGGACTGTTCATTGCACAAGTCGTGATGTCTGATGCAAAAGCCACATGAAGCTGGGGGCAGAAGCTCAGCGTCGTCTCAAGTCGCACGTGGCGATGGTGATCTGCATTTGGTAAAGGCCACGGGACGCGTGAGCAGCGCGCCCATCATCACCATCAACAGCAATCAACAGCCATTGCCAGGACGGCGTCGCGACATGGAACTCAGCCCCTCTCCGTCCGCACGATTGAAATCGGCAATTATGATTCCATGCCTTGTTCCACGAAGCGAGATGAGTGGCGCCCTCAGCCCTGTGAGAGGGTGCAGGGTGGAGGAGGTACACGGACGCCGACAAGGGCTCAATCATCTGCCGGATGGCCCTCACAGCGAAACGCAAGGCAGTCAGTCCCCCGAATCCCTGCATCGAGGGCATGTGTCGAGTGCATGGCCGCGGAATGGGAGGGATCCAAGATAAAGAAATTAAGAATGGATTCCACGACTCTGGGGCTGTGCCTGCGTTTTCAGCCGCAGGGCGGACTGGTGATGGCCCGCTTGGAGGTGCTTTTCTCATCGGGATGAGGCTCTACTGAGATGACGCTCTCTGCGGTGGCGTGCCAACACTTTTAATGCCTTCATCCGCGCTCGACCACTACTAACAGTATTCCAGGCAACACAACAACGCGAGGCCTCACAGCACCAGCAGTGGTTTGCCCTCGGTGCTCTCAATCGTCTCATCCGCCTCGTAGCTCGTCCTCACGTACCCCGTCGGCACCTTGCCCAGCGTGTCCGTCGCGTTGCTGATGCCGAATACAAGCGGCGGCGTGCCCAGCGCCAGCGTCATGAGCGCCGACAGAGCGAGGGCATCGAACGACCGCATCGGCCGCGACAGGATGACCGGCTCGTTGATGTTCCCCGGCCGCGCCAGGTCGACAAAATACCACATCCGGCCGGAGGCATAGTACAGGTTTGACGGCGCCAGCGCGCGGGAGATGACGGGCTTGCCGTTGAACTCGGTGGGCATGTCGACGGCGGCCATGTCCAGTGGTATGGGCGCGGGCACTTCTTGGCCGTGGAACCGGGCCATGGCCTCGCGATATGCGTTGAAGGCCCGCGCCGCGTGAGCCTCTCCCGCCGCTGGCGTCCTTCGACCGACCTCCCACAGATGCCTTTCCTTGCCGTCGGTGGTCTTGACGAGGGCCCAAGTGTGTCCCACGAGCTCGCCCGAGGGGTGCTCTTCTAGTCCGGCCGCGGGATCCGGGTCGCGCATCCCGAACCAGATGTCCACCTGGTCGCCCTCGCCCAGACACGCCAGCATCGTCTGGTACAGGAGCGGGAGGTGCGCGCCGCCGCACCCGCCCGGCGCGTTCATGATGAATTCGTCGGCGAAGTCGAGGGCCGTCTGTCGCGAGAAGAACATGTGGCCCTGCGCGTTGAAGATTTGCTCCTTGGCTTGCGGGCCGGGAATGAAGCCCATGCGGTCCATCGTCGTGACGGCTGACTTGCCCAGCGGCAATGATCGAGCAACTTGCTGCGATAATTGTAGATGTCGACAATGTTGCCAATGGCGGATTTGCCGACGTCAAAGTGAAGTCTGAAGAAGGCTGAGCCAGCGCTTCTGAAGCTTGTCGTGGGCCTTGAGCTGGACGGTGAACCCACTCGCAGCGCTAACCTTGTCGCAATTGGTCTAAGGCGTCGACTGCGTAGCGTAAACGGCTCAGGTGTATTACTCCGTAATGAGCGTCACCCAAGGGTCGGGTTAACAAGGCTGACAGGGCTGAAAGCTGTGAAGTGATCGGTGGCCGCCTCGCAAGAGACGGGCGATGCACTTCTTGTCCTTCAAGTTGTCCCGTGGTTATTGTAAGTGTTAGCTACAACTAAGAGGCCTCTCACAATCCTTGTTTCGAGCGTTTTGGGGCTACCGAGTACAGCGGCCTGGAGTCCGTGGACAGACAGCCTGGCCCCTGGGAAGTTGATGAGCATCCCTGGCGCACCGCAGCAGTGCTGTTGTTCCACACACTGAATCGCTGATTTGAGCCGTGTGCAAGTCCCGCGACAATGCCATTACATTGTCTCCCATTGGATAGAACTCTACCGAGTCAGGATGCGTGATAAGTGGAAGTTAGCACATTAAATTCACCTGCGGCAAAATCTTCGACCGCTGGAGTCAAAGAGAAAAGCCGTAGAATCATCCACCACGGCAGTGCTTCCTTTCAACGGCCCCACCATTGCGCCAATTGCAGCAATGACAACCAACTCGGCTTCCGCAACGTCGACGCCTGGGCAACTGGCACATCCAACCCCGACTTTGAAAAGAACATCACCGCGTTCCTGAAGAACTTCCGTACGTCGCAGAAGCGCAGCCTGAGGGGGAGCGCTCGCTCAACAACAAGAGCATCAAGACGCTGCTCGTGGCGGGCGTGTCAACGGACACCTCTGTCAGCACGGCGGTGCAGATGGCGCACAACCTGGCCCGGGTGAGCAAATGGGAGGCAAGAGCAACATAGCCACGCAGCCGAGTCGGTGCTGTGGACGGACGGCGCTGGAGTGTATGTCAACGCGGAGGAGGGTGCGCTGGAGGTTGAGCAGGGACAGGATGGGTACGTGGTCGACATGCTGCGGATCATTCTCGTAGGCGAAGCTACGAAGGCGTTTGGCAAGGCGGGAGCGGGTGCGCAGACGGTGCATGATGTGCACGTCGAGAGCTTGAAGGAGTTGGTCGAGGCGAGAGGAACGGCGGGGGTGGTTGATGCTTCAAGTGATGATTGACGAGCACACTTTAGCAGAGACGAGCAGGCGCTGGCTCGAACGCTGAGACAACCCCATTTACATGCTCGTATAAAAGATGGCGATGCACCCAATCTGTGAGATCCTTCCAGCCCTTCCTTCATTCGCCTGTGCACTGTCTAAAGATGCGACACCTTGATGCCGTTAAACGTTGCCTCCGTCCGAAGCACCCGCGCCCCATTCTGCCACTCTTGTACGTGCCGTCACTGACGCTCACCTTCGTATTGTCCGTGTCGTCGACAAACACACGGGTTGCGCTTCCCAGGCCAGACATCTGCCCGCGCTGCCCAACAGTGCCCAGCGGCTGTTGGCGCGCCCGAGGACGACCTTGCCGGCGGTGCTAATGCGGGCGTACAGTGGGCCCCCGTATGTACAGCAGTCTCCGCTGGGCACGCATCAGTCCCGGTGGATGGGTTGGCCACCCGGAAGACCACGCCGGCGTCGCCGCTGCCAGCCGTGGAGATTGTCACGTCGGCTTCAGAGGTGAAGTCGGCGAAGTTGGTGTTGAGCAGTGCCTTGCCGCCGGCTGAGCTCGACGCATGCAGCGAGTTGGAGCGGGCGTCCCACACGCCGCTGAAGGGAGTCCAGCCGATCATCTTGCCGTCGCTGAAGTTGTCGTGCACCAGCATGGCGACACGCGGGATGGCGGCCGTTGCCGTCCTGGAGCCCTGCGGATGGCGGTGATGCACAATGCAGTGGACATCAGATCCCGCTGCAAGAGCTTGTCTCTGCCCTGCGCTTAAACGGCCGTCGGCAAGTCCGCAATGGCATACGGCACGGCGTAGTCCGGCGCCGTCCAGCGACCCTCGCTCCGGAACAGCGCCTGAGCGCAATCCCCTTGAACGTCGTGTGGCGTGCCGGCGTCGAGTCTGGCGACGTTGGCGGGCGAGTGCCCCCAAAGTACAGTGGGCGAGCGGCCGATGGCGTCTTTGTAGGGCCCCTCGGCGGGGGGTCCGCGATGCCGACGCCGATGCCGCCCTCGTCCGTGTCCGTTGATGTCGTGGGCGCCAAAGGCCAAAGAACAGGTAATACTAGCCGTCGACGAAGAAATCCCCGGCCTTTGATGTGCTGAACTCAGGCACATTGCGAGCCTTTGCCGCCGAAGCTGCCTCCACTGGCACAGCAAGGACCAGACGCTAAGAACGGACGGTCCAACTGGACGCACATTGGAAACAGCATGTCAATTTGGATAGAGCCTTCACAATCTATGGCTAATAAAACGCCTGTCCCACCCGCGAATCCAAACCCAGCACTAGAAATCAGCAACATTGTAAGCAAATGTCATAAGCAATGACCACTGGAGGGTCATGTTTCAAAGTTAGTCCCATGGGGCTCGCCTTTTCCTTTTCTGCGCCAAACGTTCCGCCTCGAATCCAAACCCGGCACCGAGAATCAGCATCGTTAAGCAATAACCACTGGAGGGTCATGTTTCAAAGTTAGTCCAGTGAGACTCGCCTTCTTTTCGCCGAACGTTCCACCTCGGCCACATTCACGTCCATCGTCTCCAAAAGCCCCGGAGTGATATGTTCCGGACCGATCAAGTCCGTCAGCGAGCGGCATATTATCTCAAGGGCTTTGATGCACGGCATGATCTCGCCGTAATGCAGCATGCGGAAGCAGACTTGAAGCGCCGTGGTCAGGGGCCAGACGAGGAACAGGTCGAGCTGGCGGAAACGCTGAAGCTTCATGTCCGGCAGGTTCCTGCCCATCTCCACGGCCGTGGCAATGTCCATCATCGCGGAGCGGCACTTGGATAACGCCCCCTCCGTGATGTCGAGCATCTCGTTGTCCCGTGCCCTGAAAAAGGCCTTCTCCTGCAAATGTATCTGGACGGCGTTGAGGTTCATACGCAGGGCCAAGGATAGCGGATCCCCGGAGCCATTTCCAGTCGTGTGCTGAGCCAGCAGGGTTTTCTGGCAGTGGCCGATATCCTTATCGATGCAATAGTAGTTATCCCAGTATGGGTACTGCCGGTCCTGAGCCGCGGCCTGCATGTGACGGTGCCAGCGCCGGTACAGGGAAATCATAACGACGGTGCCAGCAAAGGCAGATAAGTCGATCTCTTCCGATGACCCAAAGACGTCCTGTAGAGACGACAATTTACCGCCAGCGCAGGAGGAGTCTGGAAATTCGCTAGGACAGGGGAGAGGGACAGATATCTGGACACGGTCAGGGAGGGAGCACTAACAGTGTCAACACCTTGCTTGTACTTACCTCTTCGCCAAAGACCGGAGGTGAGTCTGTCTGCATACTTGCGAAGGCGTCGAGGATATAGAGTAGCCAAAACGTGCGTCGCCTCTCCTCCGAATCGTTGGGATTCGAAGGTAGCGGACGAAGCGAACGCTGGCCCCGACCACTTAACTTCGCAGCCATTCTGGACTGACCATCTGCCTTGTCAAAGCCCATCATCTTGGCCAGACAAGTTGCCCGTCCGAAAGTCATCCAAGCACGGGTAAGGCTTGGTAGTTTGAATTCGTAGAGCGCGAGCGCGGCATAGGCTTGCATGGCGTTGATGTTGGCCAGGGATGTGCCGTCCTTCTGTCTTTCGTACGTGTCCAGCAGGCTACAGGCCTTGGTATAGTACTTTTCMATGGTATCTTGGCATTCAGGCATAGAGAGTGCTGCCAAAGCCATGATGGCAGAGGATAAGGCCTGTAGCTCGACCGGTGGAGGCACCTGTAGCATTTCATTCTGGAAGCGAGTCCGGTTCATTATTGGCGTAATCGGATGAATGACTTCAAAGAACCGATCGTAGCTAATCCTGTCAGTCTAAGGCGCAAAGTGAATGAAGGCAGGATCAAGCAGGACGTCTTACAGTTCTGTCGTGGTACTTGCTGGCACGTCGGGTGTAGCGGGGACAATAGACTGGGAGGGAATGTTGATAAATTCCGCGAAGGTAAAGTCGATGGGATCCATTCTGGAAGGTAAGAGCATTTGGTCGGCCAGCGTAGAATCGAATCGAAGCTCGGAGACGTTACTGTTCGAGCCCGTGCCGTTGGGGCTAATTAGTTAGCTCAGGAGCTACAAACGCCAAAACTTCAGTCTCTTACCATCCGGCGAGAGATTGCTGGGCCATCGTCGAGGGATGTGACGGCGACGAAACTGCTCCAAAAATCCAATTCGGCGATAGGTTAGATCCGAGCGTGGCCGGGTTGATGTTGGTAGCCGCCCACGGCGTCGATGGCAGCTGAGGCTGGGTTATTTCTATGTGTAGCATGCGGTTTAGTGATATGGTCATAGATGATGGGCGCAACGGACGTTATCAACTCACCAAGCTGCCTGATGCCCATCGTCTGTGGAGTCGTCTCCGTACGGGTCGAGTACTGGCACGTAATGCCGAGGCCTGCGCACCATCCGCATGTTGGTTCTTGTTTGTCGCACTGGACCTTGTGGTCACGGCACGTATCGCATGCAATCCGGTTCGAGTTGGAAGTGCTGGGTTGCGGCTCGGTAGGTGACTCCATGTTCTCACTTCCGATACCTGTTGTATGAGACGAGACGTTGGAGGTTCTCGAACACAGAGCTGCACACTCTAGACGATCACCTCGACCTTGGGTGTTGAAGGAGAGAGGTTTGGGAACATGAAGTTTGGGGCCTCATTCCTATTTCCTGTCGAAAGAGCCTCGCAGTCTGACGGGCCCTTGTATCATCCGGTCAACTCTTGCGGGGCTCAAGTGAAGGAGTGGGACTCCAGGTCCCTGCAAGTGGCGCCGGTGCTGGTCGAGTCGCGGCGGAGTTACGAAGTAGTCGCGGGAGAGAACCGGCGGCGGGTGGGTACCCAGCCAGATTCACCACCCCGGTTCGGGCAAAAGCTACGGGCGGCTCGGCCCGTGTTTCTCCTGTTGCATGCAACCAACTCACTCAACGGGCGTTGTCGCCTAAGCCGAGCGCTCGCTGCACCTCGTTCTACAGATGGACTTCCGGAAGCCCGTGTTTTCCAACAAACGTTCGAATAGCAGGCGTACTCCGTACGGATGGGCTAGGATGGAATCGACACGTTAGCAGACGGGTGGCGCCTCGTCGGCAGGGCTGCCAATCATCTCTGGCGACGTGCGCCGCCCCTGCAGTTGGTCACTTGAGAAATTCCTCCCCTGTTGCCCTTCCCGGCCTCCTCGTACACCATAGGTCGACACATTGGATGTGGAATATTCAACACGAATTGGCCAGGGCAGCCCGGATCCCTTCCTCAGCCGCAAGGCGTCTGCCTGTAGCATCATGCGCCTATGGCTCCACGAAGGCGCCCCGGCAACAAACAATTCTAGCGCGTCGGGCTCGAGGAGAGCGAGAGTGAGCAAGCACTTGGCGACACGCCATTCGCCAAAAACCCCCAGTGCCGGATGCGGTTGGAGGACTTGGCGGTGTGCCAGAGGCTAGGCAACGGCTTGTCGTGTAACCCTTCCAGCCGCTCTCCTCACCCAGCCCGGCAGACTGGTTGTGTGGGCATAATATTGGAAATTGCTGTTTCCTCTTGTCGCCCACGTGGAGGAGTCCCCCAATGACGGGCTGTGTTTCCTGGGTGCCAGCCGATGGTTGCATCCACCTTCTGCATTTGTCGCTACCGCCCTTCTAACACGGAACAACTGCCATATATGCCGACAGTTAATACTACGGATACAACCGAGTAGAGCCGGCACCCTGACTAAGGCGGCTCCATTTGATTATGTTCATCCAATAGCCCACTGACCCTACGCAGCGTGGACTCCGCAGCCCCGATTGAATGGAATTGTGCCAGGTGTTAACAAACGGCCGGCACCTTGTCCGCAGGCCGCGTAGTCGGCGGCTGATCCCGCAGGTTTTGGCATTGTCCTCCACACCCACCTATAGCATGCCCCTGCTTGCTAATTTCCGACTGCAGCGCCCGATCTGTCGGTGACGATGCGAAGCATGTCTCTACCGGCATCCCCCCCTGCCTATTAATTTCCGACTGCATGCCGGATCTCCCGGACGATGGCAGGGAGGCGCAGCAGAACGCCACCGCAGCCCATAGGTTGCTTCTAGAATATGCTGTAGCTTCTGAATCGCGGGGCATTTTTGTTCGCTGGTAATAGGGTACCAACGGCTTGGAACTGACATTCAGCTACTCTCGCAACGTACGTACTTGACGAGCAGTGGCTGCTTATGGCTTCACCAATATTACTGTGAAAACAATGGCTGCTTATGGCTTGCCATCGGGACGCTTGGAGCTTGGTACACGACTCCCGAGTTTCATAGCGCTGTATGGCGAATGGAGGCCATTGCGGCTTCCGTCAACCCAGGTAAAGACTGAAGCCTAAAGGACATAGAGAACGCGAGGTCACCGCATGTGTCTGCTTCAACATGCCTTGGAAGAAAGGCCCAGCTCCTTACTCGTACCCAGATCCGGGAAGGATTCTGGAGACGCTGATTTGGACCTGCGGCGCCTGGTTCTCTGCCTCGGGCTTGATGAAGCGCTGGCTGCAAGCAACCATCATGCCCTCGAGTGGCTTGTAGACCGCATGGCCGGTCTCAAACTTGAGGTGCTCCATTTTTGTCGTGCATCAGTCAACGTGTTCCGTCGATGGCTGTGTCAAAGGCGCAGTCTTACCTCCGAAGCCGTGGAGGCTCTTCTTGGCATTTGGGTCACCCAAGATGAGTGGCATGACGTGCTCGTTCATCTCCATAACGCCCTCGATAGTGAGGCGGATGGTGCGGCCTTTGTCGTCGGTGGCTATGGCCGAGACATTGAAGCGGCCGAACTTCTTGTCAGCGTCAATTCGGAACCAATCCTCGCCATAGATCTTCTTGAAGTTTAGCTTAGGGTCGAAGTCGCTGACTGACTCAAGGAAGCCCCAGGCCAGAGGCTGGCAGGCGAGAGAATTAGCAGTCGTCTAGGTTCCACTGAGGGTCGGACAGAACGTACCACGCTGAAGGGGTCGATCCGGTGTGGATGTCACCACAGAGGAGGATGCCAACCAGGCTGGCCTATCATCATGAGATGTTAGCGTGTGGTCCGTCAGTCTCCACAGTCTTCAGGACCGGTACATTAATCTTTAGGCAGGCACGGTAGTCGAGAAGCCCTCAACGCCTGCAATGGCCTTGTTCTCCACCGAGGAAGCCATCGGAGGAGGTTTAGAAGATTTTTATTATTATTAACCACAACCCGTTCTGATGTGACGATGCAAGTAACCTAGAAATCTCTTGATTCTATGTAATGA